>QLTV01001733.1:1222043-1246696 GCA_003457575.1 Thermophis baileyi | reverse complement strand
ACCTTTATGTAGAGCAACAATTCATTTTTTTTTTTTTTTTAGAGAGTTCATTGCCATGAGGTGCCATTTTGAACTTCCCATGACCAGTATGAGAGAGTGAGAGCAATAACACCAAATTTAACATACCTGCTCCCCCTTTACACCTGAGACCTTGTACCACTAATGAGTCACATGACACCAGAGAGGGAAAATGGCTACTTGGGCCCCATTTGAACATTATCATTTAGGGGTGTACTCACTTTTGTTGCCAGCAGTTTAGACCTTAATGGCTGTGTGTTGCGTTGTTTTGAGGGGACAGCACATTTACACTGTTATACAAGCTGTATACTCACTACTTTACATTGTAGCCAAGTGTCATTTCTTCAGTGATGTCACATGAAAAGATATACTTAAATATTTACAAAATGTGAGGGGGTGTACTCACTTCTGTGACATACTGTATATATTGTTTCACAGTGCTTTACAGCCCTCTCTAAGCAGTTTACAGAGTCAGCATATTGCCCCCAACAATCTGTGTCCTCATTTTACTGACCTCGGAAGGATAGAAGGCTGAATTAACCTCGAACTGGTGAGAATCGAACTGCTGAACTGCTGGCAGTCTGCAATCAGCAGAATTAGCCTGCAATACTGCATTCTAACCACTGCGCCACCGTGGCTCTTATGCATTTAAGTTATAAATAAATAAACAAACAAACAAACAATCATATATGTCTGTCTAAAACATTTTGGTCATATGATTTAGGAAGCTTTAGGATGGAATGAAAAATAAAAGCTAACTAATGTACTACATATACTTTTCTATAAATTACGGAATATGTTTGCTTGAACCCTGACTGTCACAGTTTTTGGTAGGGACCCTAAAGGCCACTGATCTTTTGCTGTCAGTTTCCTCTGATGAATTTCAAATTGGCAAGACTCAATCAAAATGGCAGTAATTCCAGGTGTCTGTTTTAGAAGCTTTTCTCAACTGTTTGGAAGGGTTGATTGCTGGCTTTACAATCAGTGGACAGAAAATATGTTTCGGCATTCTAGGCTAGCTTCTCTTTGTTTGCATGCACATGTTTTGTTTCAGGTATTTTGCCTGGTTGAAACTGTGCGGATTTTGAGAAAAGCAGTGTACCACAAGGAAAGCTTTTGCAGAAACAGATGGCAAAACCAGTGTATAAGATACCTTGGGATTCAAAATTTCTCATACTCTTCGCACACAAGAAGAAACGGTATATAAGTTCTGCATTCCTGATTTTATTCTAAACCTCCCTCCTCAGAACAGTTTCTGGCCCAGAGCCTTTTGATCTGCATGATATGTTAATTTGTCTTTACCGATATGCAGATCTCTCTGAGTATATGGGGTTTGTGAATGCAGCAGACAATCTTACTTGATTGTTCTGATTTTAACACCCACACACCTTTAATCGCCTTCTCCTTTTTGCCAGACAAGGAAACATCAACTATTACACAGCAGTTGTCAGTTCTGCAAATGTTTCATGGCTGAACTGAATTGGGTTTCACCATGAGAAGCAAATCATTAATTCTTCTGGCATGTTCTGCAACATCAATCATAATTTCCTTGCATTTTGGCATCAGCATCCAATCTACACAAAGTGATTTTTTTGACAGTCTGAATGTAATAAGAAGAACTACCTCCAAAATGTAACCTGGACAAATACTCCTATTAAAAAAAAATATGGAGGAATTTATGTCTCCCTGTAAAACTTTCTCCTTGATGCTTATTGCATGATTAAGATAACATAGTCCACTTCTTGAAACACTGAAGCAGGGCTGATGCATTTCAACCAGTAATGTCAATTGGATAAGAATGATCTATGTGTGTATGAAGAAATCACTTTTGTCAACCAATATAAAACAGCATATCCTTTTCCCTCTGTTGCTTGAAATAGGGAGTCTCCTTCATTTTGAAGGTTTGAGGGCCACTTCACTGTCCTCAGACCATGCACACTCTTTCAAAGCCCTACATATCCCTTGAATAATGTCTCTCAACCTCAACAACTTTATGAACTTAAACTCCCAGAATTCCCCAGTAAACAATTCTCCAATCCACACATCTTAAAGTTGCTGAGATTGAAAAGCACTGCCCTAGGATTTAAAAACAGTTGAAGACCTGGAATGCAATTGCAAACATCTCTTTAATATGAATCCTACAAAACTTATAAGCCCTAACAATTATATCCTATAATGCACAAGCGCTCATGATTGTTTAACTGCAAAAAGCCAGGGTCTAAATTTCAAAATCACTCTCCTAGATACCTAGAGTTGATTGTTCTGACTGCCCCCAAGAAACCACAAAGCCAGTGACTGTCTGGTCCAGATGGGATTTTTTTCCCTCTGCATTTTGAAAGAATAATATTATACTTTTACTTTAGAAAATTTCTCCTTCTCCTTTAAATACCCCAAAGCAGGCACTGAAATTTTAGAGTGGGGGGGGGAGGAGGAAACTATTTCAAAAAATAGTAGAATCATTAAAACAACAGCATGGAATAATCATAAACCCTCGGGCCAGTTAGAAAACAAAAAAAATATTACAGCAAGATGTTATGAATAGTTCTTGGTGCAGAGATATGAAAGATGATCATTTCCTATTGTATTTATATTATTATTCTTTTTATTTTGGTTTCTGGCAACACTGCCTGAAGTATTCACATAGAATAAAAATAAAATAACTATTAATAAGTGAAATTAGTCTTTTTGGCAAGTAAGTAGTAAAACAACTCCATAGTATGTAATACTTCCAGTCTAATGTGTATTATTATAATACATTAATTGTTATATATTCACCTAAACTTTTAAAGGATAGAGAAAGAAATCAGAACTATGGTAAACAGAACAAAGGTTAAAAAATAATTTAGGACATCAAAAACTAGGTAAAAACTCAGGGGTAAGAGGAAGAGACCAGGAAAAAAAAAACAGCCCTGTAAATCTCACTAGAACCCCAATCTATTTCATCTGAAACTTCTGGCTAGAATAAACTGAAGATATAGTAGATAAAGAGTCTTCCACATCACAGGCCAAGATAGTGTTCTAAGAAATGGACAAGGTAAGATGTTGAAAAGGCTGCTGCTCCCTTAATACAGATTATCCCATAGCAATAAACATGAATGGTTGTCCAACTGTCCAACCACTCTAGTTGTTGTTGTTGTTGTTTTACTTCTGAAATGTGTTCTTTAATAGAATTAACACTATTATTAACATGTAGCTCAAAATTCATTTCCCACCAACACTTATTACTTTCCTACAATTCTTTTGGGCTGCTGTTCCACTTCTTCATTTGGCTAAGTCTTCTCTTCTTGAAGTGACTATCACACCTCTACCTAAATCAACTCAACTCAGCCTGAATTTCCCTCAGGAAATTTGGCAATTAAATTTCTAATCAGTTCAAAATTAGTAGCCTTGGGTACCACTGAAGTCCTGGGAAATCTCCCCACTTTTCTATTGCATGGTCAATATTCAAGGACAGTTGTTTTCTATTTATTTTTTTATAAGGAATCAGCAGCACATGATTGTTTTTAAGCCTTAGAGATTATATTTTTCAGCTGAGAATAAATATAAATCCTAACCCTAACAGGAAATAAAAAGATCAACAATTATATTAGGATAATGATATCATACAAAATAACCCTGAGCACTGTGGGATTCAAATAAAAGAAGCCAGCAGATACTGTAGATATGAATTAGCAGTTGTTTTGTTAGTTGCAAAAATAAATGTAAAATGCACTAGAGAAATAATATGTCCCAAGATGTCATGGACCCCAGATCCACTGTAAACTTGGAGTTGGAGAGAGTTGGAGAGAGACTGAAACATTGGATCAAAGAAAATGTTAAATAAATGCTACATTATTAAATGTGATAGATTGAGCTGGATCTCTTACCAACAAAATCCATCTGAAAAAAGACAAAGTTCAAGTGGTTATAAAGCTTCAAACTCTGTGCTTCTGTAGTCTAATGTTCCCAAGGCAATGCTTTCATTATGCCTTGGCAATTCTCCCAGGAAGAGAATTCCATAATGCTAAGCATGTCATAATTCTGTGTGTACTTACTGAGATGAAGATCATAGAATCCAGCAGGTATATTTCTGCACAATGTGATGAAGCTCCTGGGTCTGAACAGAAATCCTCTTCCCTTGTGCTTGTCCTGAGGGACTCACTATTGACCAGAAGAACTGAGGTTACTACAGGGCAATGTTTTCATAAAATCTCTTGTCTTACTCCTCCATCCACTTCCAACGCTGTCTGTGGAGTTAAGCTTCCATTGCAAAGAGATGGCGCAAGAACACAGATATTCTGCTGAAAGTTTAATTGAATTATATTATTATGAATGTCAATCACACTGAATGCACAAGTGGGAAGTTCTATGAATTTGCCCCTGAATAACCCACATAAAATCTGATTAAGATATCCCATTCCAGATTTCAATTCTTCCTCTGCTTTGGCACTAGTGATGGCCTGATATTCTGTCTTTGGGTTCCCCTACTTCTTTACACCTTTTGAAGGATTAACAAGACCAAACCTTTATCATTATTATTATTATTATGTCAACTGGGCTAAGAGGGGGAAATGATATAATTTTTGTTAACTTCACCTTTAGGAATCCATCTTTTTGGTTATTGTTTCATCAGTGAACTTTGTAAGAAATAAAATCACCATTCCATTGGTAAACTGATAAAAAAAGTAAAATGGCCATGGAGGAGAGTGATCAGTGATCAGAAGAAAATTGTTTCTGTCATAGTTCATAGTAACCAACTGGAAGGAAGGGTTTGCCTGCAATGAAATGAAGCAACGCAAGTAAATCAGATGGTGCTACTTGAACCAGCAGAAGTCAGAATATGCTTTTGATGCATAGAAAGATGCATAAAAATAAAAAGATGGATGGAGTTTGCCTTTTGTTGCAGTGGGCTTCAAGTTGATAAAGGAATAGAGTGTCTTCCTGCTGTATAATCAGTGGCCCATAGCGGAATTAGGCAAGTTTGATCATGCAAATATTGGGGAAATTTTATTTTTGGAGCCAGCTAAAGAGGAGCGAGAGAGAGAGAGGGAGGGGAGAGGGAGGGAGGGAGGGAGGGAGAGAGATTCAAAGTACTATAACCCTATACTATAAGGGAGAATTTGTGTTGCATTGCACATTTATGTATGTATGTATGTATGTATGTATGTATGTATGTATGTATGTATGTATGTATGTTATATGCCTACTTTGGGCTCTCCAGAACATACCGTTGAATCTTTTAAATCATCATCATTGTTATCATTATCAAACAGCATCTGTCTATCATAGGGAAGGACTTGATAGGTGGATGCAAATACCAAATCCAGTCTAGACATCTGGCTGACCAACCAACCATAACAATAACAATAATTACACCTTGATCTCAGTGTGAAGGACAGCATATGTAGATGGTCCTTCAGATTATCAGGCCAGGTTACCAAACTGGGCAGTGAAACGAACAAGAAAATCAGCCTTTTTAAATTAGATTTCATAAGGACATATTTAAATTTACAATATGAATTTAACTATCATAATAATTCATTTAGTCTAGATTCTCTTTTTATTCTGAGTCTTTCTCTCCACCTTGACTTACAGTAGTTTAGGGTAAACTGCAGAGAGCCTGATGGCCAGCTTTTAGCATTCTATTCCTTAAAAGTTTTGCTTGTCCTCTACAGAAACATCATTTTAAGGCTTTCATTGCATTTTTAGCTGATGTCATTCATGGGAAGCTGTTGCAACCTTACTTCAAAGCCTTTGCTTATCCCAGAGAAGCTCTTTGAGTGATCTGAGTCCAGATCTCCTTAACAGATCAGACTTGAGCCCTAGGCATTATGATCATGAAGCAGGCAAAAGCCTCCTAGGGACTTCCAGTTATAGCTCTTAGGAAGCTGCTGGCCTTTCAAGAGCTGAACTTAGCCCTTGCAGTATGTTGCCTCCTTGGCACAGCCTCTAGAGGTTCCTCCACAGATATATGAATTGTCTTCACTTCATGTTGATAGAATCCAATCAGCTGTTTCAAATGGCTTAATCCTAGCATGCAGTAAACAGCCTCATCTAACCACACTGTGCCAAATTTCTGGGAAGCCTCTGCTGAGTTCAAACCAGGAAGCCCGAAAAGTTCAGGTGAAGGAGTGATAGGTTAATGCTGATCCTTTGAAATGACCCCTAGCTCCAGTGGATTTAGGAAGGCAAGTAGCTTTCTGAGCTGACCTCACTCAAAGTACTAATAAGCAGCTATTGATAGGGGCTCCTTTCGTCCTCCTACAAGTTTCTGAAGCCTATGTCTTTTTTGTCATTAAAAGGAAAATGCTTGTGTAGACCATTCACTGGACTTGATAGCGCCCCTAAAATGTAGTATGTAGTTCCATCATTAGTCTCAAGGATTATTCCTTGTTCAGTACTGCTTAAATGACAATTCCCACTGATTACCTTGTGTTGTTTCTGTCTAAAATCCAACTCTGTCTTCTGGACTCTCAAAAACTTTTTCCAGGTCTGTATTTGTTCTGGGGATGATGGTTTTTAAACCTATTTTAGTTAAAAGACTTTGCTTTCACATCAGTCCCTATTGGATGGGCCCCGAGTACAGTGGTGAAATCCAAATTTGTTTACTACCGGTTCTGTGGGCGTGGCTTGGTGGGCGTGGCAGGGGAAGGATACTGCAAAATCCCCATTCCCTCCCCACTCCTGGGGGAAGGATATTGCAAAATCCCCATTCCCTCCCCACTCCTGGGGGAAGGATATTGCAAAATCTCCATTCCCACCCCATTCTGGGGCCAGCCAGAGGTGATATTTGCTGGTTCTCCGAACTATTCAAAATTTCCGCTACCGGTTCTCCAAACTACTCAAAATTTTTGATACCGGTTCTCCAGAACCTGTCAGAACCTGCTGGATTTCACCCCTGCCCGAGTAACAATAAACGTGCATAGAGCCAATACAAAAATGTCAATTTATATACTTCCATTTATATGGCTGATGCCCAGATGAACAGCAGAGGCATATTGTCAGTTAACATTAGAGTTAGAAATAGACTGTAAGTATAGTAAAAAAAAATTTAAAACCTTTTAATAGACGTACGTTTGTTTACAGTTTCTTTGACAAACTATAGAAAATAACTGTGGACACCATTATAGGGAATTTTCAATGAAAGCATCCTGTCAGACTGTGGCAAAATTCTGTTCCAGCTTCAGTTAAAAGCAGCACAAATTATACCATTTTGTCCTGCTTTCCAATAATGAACAATATTCAGCAGTGAATATGTTTTCTGCATAGAATAGCTGAAATTACCTGGAATTTCAAGAATTAGTGGCATTGTTATTATAACTAATGCTGTGTATATGGCAATAACAATATTGACCATTTACCACCAATCTAACAATTATGTGCCATATAGAGTGTTCTAAGTATTTCAAGATGGCTGAGGATACATTTACAGTTATAAGCTTGAATAAAATATATGCACCATGTTATACTTTTGAATAACTGAACCAGCAAGGGTCTTGAGTGATGACAAAGAAGCATTTCTATTCAGGCAAGTTTATCTGAAAACACTCAACTTTTTCCTAAAGGCTAGGACTGCAGTCCCTATATTAGTCTGAACTATCAAATCAATCAATCAACCAATCAACCAATCAACCAATCAATCCACAAAAATAATAGAGTTATTCTCCTTACTCTACTATGCTTATGTGGAGTGAGAATCAAACATCAATAACCCTCAGAATGACGCAACTAATCACTAGTTTTCCTAATCTTGATTTTGATATTAGAAGAATTAGGATAGGATAATTAGAAGAATTAGGATAGGATAATTTATAATCTTATTTTAATCACATGAGATATGGATCTGAAATCTCACATTAGACAACATTAGATATTATTCTGAGGTTTCCTAAATATCTAGGTTAAGTTTTATTATGTTTTAAAAGTTAAATGGGATTGACTCTCGGTACAGTTCAGATCCAAATGCAGATCTTCTCAATATACCACAGCTTCTAGTTACATCAGATGATGGTAAAATAGCAAGAGAATAAAAAGAAGCTGTAGCTTAACTAGTGCAAATAGCTGTTGGTATCTGGCAATTACATCTTATTAGTGGAGTATTCCAGGCAGTTGATCCTTGCCGCAAATTCTGGGATCCATTTGGATGAGTAGGACTCAGACTTGGAATGGAATGGAATGGAATGGAATGGAGAGAATAATAATAGTAATACAGTCTTAGTAAATTATTTGACAGTGTTGTGGGAATTAGTTGTTAAGCAGTGATGGAATTTGGGAAAAAAACTGTCCTTGTGTGCAGTGCCCTATAGCATCGTTTTGAGGGTAGAAGTTGAAAAAAATTATGTCCAGGATGTGAGGTGTCTGTAGATATTTTCACAGCCCTCTTTTTGACTCCTGCAGTATACAGATCCTCAATGGAAAGCAGGTTGGTAGCAATTGTTTTTTCTGCAGTTCTAATTATCTTCTGAAGTCTGTGTCTGTCTTGTTGGGTTGCAGAACCAAACCAGACAGTTATAGAGGTGCAGATGACAGACTCAATAATTCCTCTGTAGAACTGAATCAGCAGCTCTTTGGGCAGTTTGACCTTTCTGAGTTGGCGCAGAAAGAACATTCTTTGTTGTGCTTGATGTTAGGTGTCCATTTTAAGTCTTGAGATATGATAGAACCTAGAAACTTGAAGGACTCTACTGTTGATACTGTGTTGTCTAAAAGCAAAATTAGATTTCAGCATCTGACTTGCTGTGATATGAATAATAGTTGCAATGTTACAGAAGGGCAGAGTTGGCATTACAGTGCTGCAATGCATATGTTGTCATTTGCTCCCCTTGTCTCCCATGCTGCAGATGACCATGACATGAATTGGGATAATTTTCAATCCTATTATCATGCCACACTAACATTTTTTTAGACAGGTCATTGTGTTCTGCCACAGCAGAATTCTAGACAGAATACTGGAGCAGAAATAACCTGAGTGTTTTGGTTAGCTATTTATATTCTTTAATGAGCTGCCCTATTGATTATTCAAAGATCGTAAACAACTCACCCAACTCTTAAGCCAAACTAGATGGTAAGAGAAAAGAACTGAAATGAGGATTATATTTTTAACTTGTTTCAAGCGACATCACATGGAATTTGAAGATAATTTCATTTCAGGATTAATTAATAACATTTTTAATTATATCTGTTAGACTAGGATTAGGGACAGGGGTGGGTTCTAACTTACCTCGCTGCCAGTTCACTTCCTCCTGCGCTGCGTGGCTGCGCCTCATGGGCGCGTGCGTGCGCTTTGTGTGCGTGCACATGCACAGTGCAAAATATTTTTAAAAATCCCACCCAGAAGGAAATGAATGCGAAGTGCCGGAAACTTGACTACTGTGCATACGCAGAAGAAAAAAAGAAAAAAAAATTCAAAAACATTCAAAAAAAATTCAAAAAAAGGATGGCGGCGCCCACGAACCGGCACTGACCGAACCGGATCCGTGACATCATCGTGACATCACCAGAGGGTCACTACCGGTTCGGGTGAACTGGTCCAAACCGGGAGGAACCCACCTCTGATTAGGGAGTATTCTAGTCTGCACTCAACCATGAAAATTCTCTAGGGACTTGGGGCCAGCCACACTCCTTTAGGCTAATATACCTCTCTGGGTTATTGCCATGGAGAAAATGGGATTACAATAGTAGTGTGGAGAGATTACAGTAGTATATATGCTATCTTGAAGAGCTCCTAGAGGAGAAGGCTACAGAAATATCAATTAATTAATATAACTAGTTGTTGACCACATCGGCTGTGACTTGAGAAATCTTCTGATGATGACATAGAAGTCAATACAATATTGAGATGTAAGACAAGATTATCATTTGCCCTTATTGGCCCACCAGGAAATTTTATTTTTTTAAAGAATGTTATAGATGTTGGACTTGCTCAGATATTTGCTCAAACTGCTTAGAAGGAACAATGGGATTTTGTAGTTAGCTTTGCTGGTTAATTCTTGACATGTAAATATTCTAAAAAGTTTCTAATATTCAAAGGAATTTACAGATAAATGTCTGACATTAGAGAACAATAATAATACAGATGGAGGGGGGTTGAGCATTAGGACTGTGCTGTTCTCATTCCTTCTGAGAATCTACGGAAAAGAATATGTACAATAAAATTTGAAACATAGGTTCTAAATATTGAGTGAAAAGACTAACAATGATTGGTTAGTGGTTTTTGTAAATGTTAGATTCAGATCATGCTCATGCTGATGATATCTTAAATATAAGGTATAATTAAGACAGTGTCAGGCCTGGAAGCCATCTTTTATCTTTTTGTATTCAGGCCTGCCACAATTTCTACTGTGGGAAACTGGGAGGGGGGAATTATATGGAGTAGGTGATAGGCAGTAGTCTAAATAACATTCTTTCTAGAAAGTCAAGATCGCTGTGCCCTGCAGCTGTGATGAAGTGAGAGGGAGGCATCTTCAGTTTTGGACGGTGCCTGATTGGATTGTGTGATGACATGTGGGTGCTGGGCAGGGACTTGAACTTTCGTTTGAGTGGAGAAAACCCGGAAGCTCTCAGATTCGGGTTTTCACAGATGTGCCAATATGACATCTCTAATAAATTGTAGCTTTGAGGAAATCCAAGCCTTGGAGTTTCTTTTCATTGGGGGTGTTACTAGGAACCCTGACAGACAGCTCAGTTCAATTCAGGAGCATTTTAAACTCACTCACACAAGATTGGAAGATGAAGAGATTAATCATTCGGACAATCACCAAAACCTGTTCTAAGGAATGACCTTTCACTTTTCAGTGCCCAATTTCTTGAGAACCCCCTTTTCTCTGAAAGGTATCTTTGCAGGTTCAATGAAAACTCTCTCCCTCTCTCTCCATGCTGTATTTAACCTCTTAAAAACCATGTTGCCTTTAATAATTAACCTTTTAACAGATAATTATTTTGTTTACTTTGGTAAATAGAAATAAATAATGTAATAGCCCAAATCAATTCATCCAGCAAAAGTATTCCTATCAAAATAAACCAAAATAAAGTAGCTAAAGTTATTAAACATCTGATTGACTCCAATACAATCAACCCTGAGCCATTGACTTTAGGAGGCAATAATCTAATACAGATAGAATTATTATGTGCAAGTACTTTTTAAGTGCTTATTTGTATCACTTATTTTTTTTTCTGTAACTGAGGACATGCATCCTATCTTATGCAATGTTGGGCTAGATGTGACTGCGGAGGTGGGGGGTCAATGTAGGACAAAATGATGAATGAAACATTATAGTGTTGCAAGGCAAGCTCTACCAATTTCGTATGTGTGTGTGGTGTCACATAAATAGAAGGGAGAGTTTGTGTCACATTGCACATTCCTTTTATTCATTTAGTTATATGCCTACTTTGGTCTCTCCAGAAGATGCCATTGAATCTTTTAAATCTTTTAAATCATCATCATTGTCATCATCATCAAACAGCATCTGTCTATTCCACGTCATCGGGAAGGACTTGATAGGTGGATGCAAATACCAAATCCAGTCTAGACATCTGGCTGACCAATGATAACAATAACAATAATTACACCTTGATCTCAGTGTGAAGGAAAGTGTATGTGGACACTCACAGATGGTCCTTCAGATTATCAGGTCAGATTGCCAATGGGCAGTGAAACAAACAAGAAAACCAGCCTGTTGTTATTGTTTTTTTTATTAGCTTCCAGAACATATTTGGATTTCCAGTGTGAATTTAACTATCATAATAATTCACTTAGTCTAAGTTCTCTTTTTTTCAGACAAACCAACAGTTGAAGAACCAGATGTCAATTTTGAAGAAATTTTTCCAACAATTTTAGCTGTATATTTCAGACTGTGAGCCTATTCAGACATCTTGCTAACAGGTTCTTTGTGACAGTTACAAGCTGCTTTGGTTGATGCAGACTATTCTTAAGTCAGTTTTAGAGAACTAGTTTTACATTTTATTCTCTTTTTAAAACATCAGACAAATGATCTTTTCTTTGCTTGATTTTCGAACAAGTATTAACATAAAATTCAAATGACTACATTCTTCCCAACTGCCAAAACTTGGATGAGCTTATATGAGTCTTTATGTCATCAGATCTCAGGGGCCAAGTAAAACCACAAGGGTGTTTCCTTTTTTTTCCTCTTCACTCTGTTAATTCTGCTGACATGTAGAAGTGTACACATGAATACCAACTGTATTTTTAAGCTAGCTATAAGCCAGCTGGATGACCTTGGGCCAGGTCAGTGGCAAACCACTTCCAAAAACAAAAAGCTTGCCGAGAAAGCTGCAGCAACTTCTTCAGGAAACCTCTGAGGATTGGATAGAATTGAACCGAAGAAAAAAAAATTCTTAAAAGCCCAGTCCAATTAATTGCCTGGATGGACAATTTCATATAAGAATTTTCTTATTATTAATAATATAATTATTTTTAATTATTTGTTCAATTTTTCCTAAGGCAATTTGATTAAGAATGATTTTTTTTAAAAAATAGTGAGCTTATTGAGCTACATTTGGACTGAAAAGTGGCAAATAATTGCAGCTACAATAGAAATTTCCTTTCCTTTCCTTTCCTTTCCTTTCCTTTCCTTTCCTTTCCTCTCCTCTCCTCTCCTCTCCTCTCCTCTCCTCTCCTCTCCTCTCCTCTCCTCTCCTCTCCTCTCCTTTCCCTTCCCCTTCCCCTTCCCCTTCCCCTTCCCCTTCCCTTCCCTTTCCCCTTCCCCTTCCCTTTCCCTTCCCCTTCCCCTTCCCCTTCCCCTTCCCCTTCCCCTTCCCCTCCCCTTTCCTTTCCTTTCCTTTCCTTTCCTTTCCTTTTTTCCTTTCCTTTCCTTTCCTTTCCTTTCCTTTCCTTTCCTTTCGAAAGACATTTCAAGAACATTTTCCCTAGCATGGAAAGGTCATTTTAAGAGTCCAAATCACACTGAGGGTCTTGTCAAGTTATTCTTTGGAAATCAGAGCCAGGAGATTTATTTGACCATTGTCAGTTTCTTATTACATTACAGTTTCTCTGTCAGAGTCCAACACCTCATTTTTCCTTGTCATTCTATAGAAAACAGTACCTGCTGCCAAACTATTCAAAATAGCCTATGCTATAAACCTTTTGTACCTTAACCCCGTGGTGGCAGAATTTCTATAGATTTAACAAACTGAAACTATACTATTCAGAACTAATAGTCTAAGTATTTATGTCAGGGAAGTGCGGCTGTTATATCAGTGGTTTTATATGCATGTTTTATTTACACCAATTTGCCAGATTTATTTATTTATTTATTTATTTATTATTTATTTATTTATTTATACACACACACATACACACACACACACACACACGTGTGTGTGTGTGTGTGTGTGTGTATGACATATTTTTATTGATAAATAAATAAAGGGAGACTTTATATATATATATATATATATGGATATATATATATATATATCTTTATTCACTGTTTCTGAAATGGAATATGGATAGAAGCCTCTATGCATTCAATGGATGCATGGGTAAAATATATAGTTATAAAGGGCAAAAAAACCCATCATAAACTTTTTTCACCCAGTTTCTTATTTCGTCAATCATAACTTCCTTTTGTCCCATATTTTCAATTTTTCATCAGAAAATATGTTTATGAAGATTATTCATATTTTCATGCATATTTGCTCTGATGTGTACAGATTTAATTACAATTTTCTTGCTCTGCTTCTTTTTTTTTCACAGTGTCCCACAGTTCTTTGCATTAGCATTACACTGACTTTTGTTGTAAACATAACCTTGTAGTAGTTTGACAATTCAATTTCTAAAATGCATATAACAAACTGTTTTCATTCCTTTGCTATTCTGAGAACTGTTGCCTTTGCTTGTTTTAAAAATATCTTCTTTAAAGTTATCATCCATAACATCTTTTGCAGACTGAAATATTCCAGAACAAATCCTTTTTCCTCTGTCTGTAGTATGCTTTAAGTGGGACTCATAGTTCATCTTTCATGTATTCTCACTATTGTTCTTGTTCCATCATTCAGACACTTCATTTCATCAGAATTGCTTGTCAGTAACTGCTTGTCTGAGTTTGTGTAAGCTCATGTTTGTGTCAATAGGGATAATATATAAGCACCCATATTTTCCATTCACTATTTTTTTAACTGTCTTTGATTTTCCAAGCATCAGGTTTTCACGGTTGATGTCCAAGATATTTAAGCTTTTGCTTCATGATTAGTGCTTCCAATTAGCAGTCTGATTTTACCTTTCTGGTATTGAACTATTTTTTCTTGGAGTCGAAGTTATTCTCAATAATTTTCTCCAAGATTATAATACAGAGGCACAAGATTTTCTTTGTTCAGTCTTTCTGAGAGTCCAGCTTTCAGAACCATTAATCATAGCCATGAAAATCATGACTATGAAAATATATATCTCGGTTGTCAGTGTCATGTCACTGCTAATATTTTATCTAGATCTGCCATATTCTTTCTCTTAAGTAGTGGACATTTCTTTATTTCATGTCTACAGCAACTGAAAGAACATTAAAACTGAGTATTAGTTGCACTATTAATGGACGAAGTATTTACTTTTCAAGTTGTAAATGGCTTGGGATCTATTTATCTATGGGGCTGCCTTAATAAGAGCCGAGGTGGCGCAGTGGTTAGAGTGCAGTACTGCAGGCTACTTCAGCTGACTGCTAGCTGCAGTTTGGCAGTTCAAATCTCACCGGCTCAAGGTTGACTCAGCTTTCCATCCTTCCGAGGTGGGTAAAATGAGGACCCAGATTGTTGGGGGCAATATGCTGACTCTGTGAACCACTTAGAGAGGGCTGTAAAGCACTGTAAAGCGGTATATAAGTCTAAGTGCTATTGCTATTGCCTGTTCTGCATTAAACTTATCTAGTTTAAATCAGGAAGAAAGACTCTTATAAAAAGATCCCTGCATTCAGAAGATTGGCTACTGGGAAAATAGGAAAGGGTTGTCACCTCTGTGATACTCAAGCTATGGAATGTGCTTCTTAAGGAGGTACATGTGGTTACTTTCTCCCACTATTTAGGAAAATCATAAACACACATTCATTTTATTTCTTAATTATTTAATTGTTAAGTATTTAAATTACTGGTTTTAATTTTGGTTTCGATTGTATTGCATTGATTTAGGGTTGCAAGCCTTCTTCAGTGTAGAAATTGCAAAAATTGCAAAAATCAGTGTTAAATAAAAATAAAACAATGTGGAACAGTAATAATTACAGTCTCCAGTGTGGCACTAGCTTGATGTGGTTGTGGGATGTGTGCTCTGTGAAACATGAGAGCTATGCCAGAGGTTCAATCATACTGGACAGGTCTCATCAGAGAAGCCAGAAAAAGTGTCAAAAATAATGTAATGAGACATAATTTACTGAAACCCAAACTGGATCAGTCATTGCCTGGATCCACAAGAATTGTGTTAGGCGTAGGTGTTTTCTGGTGAAAAATGGGCTGTAGGATTCAGGACTGTTGGCTGAGCAACCAGGGCCAGCAACTGTAGGATTACTGGAAGAAAAGTTGTTTACCCATCACAAATGTATAAAGACTGAAATCAAAGAAGAAAGAATGTTATTAAAAACAAAAATCAGAAAACAAATATAATATCAATTCTAATACGGTAGGTACTTTGGTGCAATCTCAAAACATTTAGAGCACCACATAAATGTCGATAAAAATCAGTATTGTAAAAGACAGTTTTACTTGGAGCATCTTATATTCTGGGACAATACCTATAACACCATCAAACAATAGCTGCCTATTCAGTTTTAACATCTGGCTGGCTGTGTGAGCAACCATAATAATAACAACATTAATACCTTCTGTCCTGATAGCATGGATGGCTCTGTGTCATGGATTATTTGAGTGGTTGAGAGCCTTCTCGGCTATTATTTTTATAACATTATTGTTGTTTTTAATCCTGGTTATTTTTATTGTGTTTTAATTGTAAGTTATCTAGAGTCATGTACATGAGATAAGTAGAAATTTAGAGTAAATAAATACATCCACAAACATTATTACAAAAACTATGTATTGTTTTCCTTCTATCATTCTGACCCATATCTGTTTTGTTTGTTTCTTACATTTACATATCCTATTACATGCTGTTGATGATTATGATTAAGCATTAATCTTAACTTCCTATTTGTAATAAAAATCTTGGCAATGCATGAAAAGAAAAGAAAAACCCATGATTCATATCCCACTAAGATTACTTGATTGTGGAGCTACAGAATATTCATTTGCCATGTGTGAAGGAAGGAAGGAAGGAAGGAAGGAAGGAAGGAAGGAAGGAAGGAAGGAAGACACAGTGTTGGTGTACCACCTTTTTAAGATATTAGTGCCTCATTCTAATCAACCAAACCAAACATTTTCAGTATAGTTACCGTGGCGAGATAAATTTTATTCTTGCATGTTCTAATGGAATGTGGCAGGGCATCCTGTAGGTGTTTTTCACTCCCATCAGAGGCCACACATAAAAGTCTATTTCTGTCTAAAGTATGGTAGCCAGCAAAGCAGATATTGGATCAAATTAATTTGAAGGAGGTAGTGTGCAGAATTTGTCAGTGCTACCTGAACAGAATGGCTGAATCAGTAATTTAGGAAGATAAAAGAAAGGGAAGGGGAATATGTGGCTCACAGGTATCAGAGGGAAGGTCATGCTACAGGTTGTCCCAGAGACAATTGCAATTGCATTAGTACTTTCGAGCTTGACATTAAATGTCATGTTCAATTGCAGTGTATTTAAGGTGATGCCTGTGGCTGGTGAGAATGGTGAAAAGGCAGAGTGGCTGTTTTATCTAATAATAACCCAGAGATTAATGGGAATATGGCCAAATACTGCTGAAAGGAAGAAAGGAGAAAATAGATCCTTAACTTTGTGTTGCATTTTATCATAGCTTCAGTATCCTCGATTTACTGTCTCTGCAACTGTTAATGCAAAAGGAATTAGAGAAGTATATAAATAAAAATCACTCTTCTGGCTTCTGTTCTTTGGCAGTATAAATGCTTTTTTTAACTTTTTAAGTTATATGTATAGGCTAAAAAAGTAAACATATTATTAGCATACTCTTAAAACCTATGCAAAACAAGCTATATAAAAAAAATTCCTTGCTCTTACAGCATTACCAGACCATGTTTAGACCACGCTTTAGAATGATAATTTGTAACAGTATGCAGAAATGGCCTTGGGAGACAGAAGGAGGAGCTGCTGACTAGATAATTGTCATGCAAAAGATATTTTAACCCACAAAAACAGAGGGAATGTGAGAAGCGTTCCCTGATTTCCTGGAAAGTATAAGGAAAGTAGAGAAGTACTTTGAGACTTAGAAGATTGATGTTAACCCTTTGAGGTAGTCTAGACAAGAAGCGCAGCTAACTATTTTTATTGTAAGGTTACATTAACAGAAGCTTGCAAGTGTTTCTTCCTTTCTTTCCTTTTACACTCTGGAAAACTAAAGAAAGTTTCTTCTAAAATACTTCTCATATCAGCTCTGTTTCTATGAACTGAGATAAGTTTCTGTATAATAGTTGTGTATTCTGTGGCTCTTCCTCCTGTCTTGGAAAGTCACTCTCACATACCATTACAGATTTGTACCTCTTTCACAAAATGCCATAGGTAGGGAGCATCATCGCAGTGCCCTCCACCCACTGTCTATCCCTACTGAAAAACTCTTTATCTGTTCAGATATCTGGTTACTCTAGTTAGATGGGATGCAGATTGGACCCAATTCAGGTCTAGCTCAGAATTGGCATGTTCAAACCCATTTAACTTCCTGTATTAACATTGCCAATATTAAATGATAGCAACTGCTTCTGTTTGTTTCTGCTTTTGGCCATCAAGAGGTCCTCCTGAAGAGTATTTCAGCAGAGATGGATGTTCTGCCCCCAGCGACGAGCCACCAATAATACGCACACACAAACTGCCAAACACTGTTCTTTTACTAATAAGAAAGATCTCCTAATAATTTTTTAGGAGTCGGGGAACACAAAATAAAAGCAAAATAGTCTTTTTTTCAAAGCTCCAGCTTGTTAATATATAATCTTAACAGCTGGTCGGAGTCCAATAGATAAAGGAGCAGCTCTTACTATCTCTGGAAAAACTCCCAGAACTTGGAATGCAAGAAACAAGACCCGTACTGGAACAAATATACGAGCAGACTGAAGTCACAAAGTTCAAGAGGGATATCAAATGGTTGTTTCCTGCAACAAGGCTCAGCGTGGTCAGGACTTAAATAGTCTAAGGGTGTGGCCACTTAGCCTGCAGCGCTACTCTCAAGGAGACCTCCTCCTGAGTAGCCACTCTTGCCTTCTAGCAGCACTGCGTGCCCGAGCATTGAGAAGAAGAGGCTCCTCCTGAGTAGCCACTCTTTTCTCCTAGCAGCCCTGTGTGCCCGAGCATTGAGAAGAAGAGGCTCCTCCTCTTCTTCTTCGGCCCTGATGGGCTCCTCAGGAGGTACAGAAGGCCCTGGTTGACTCTCAGCCTCCTCGCTCTCTGACTCGGGTGCCAGGTACACGGGCCGATGGTACCTCACCACAACCGTCTCATCGTCCTCCTCGCTCTCTGACTCGGGCGCCAGGTGTACAGGCTGATGGTACCTCGCCACAACCGCCTCATCGTCCTCCTCGCTCTCTGACTCGGGCGCCAGGTGCACGGGCTGATGGTACCTCACCACAACCGCCTCATCGTCCTCGGGATCCATGAGCACTGGCACGGGATGCTGGCGGGCCACAACAATGGATAATGGATGGAGGCACTGCCTTGATGGGTAATGTTGCACCTGTATGCATTTCCCCGGCCCCGCCACCTCTCATTGTTTCCTCAAAGGAACCAACATTTCTGCTAACATTGTCCTTTTGAGCATGGAAAAACACAGCCTGCCTAGTGCCAACCATCAGGAGTGGAACAGAATCAGAAAAGAATAGGCTGTGAGAAGTTTGCATTTCCTTACTGCGAGGGCTCAAGCAAGCTTAGCTCTTTAATTTCTACCTGCCATCACTGAGACTCATCTTTGCTTTCTAGGCCTCTGGACTCTGCATTTAACTCTCTCTCTCCAACAGCCTGCAGTCTTAGTTAGGGGGATTGGGGAAAGCAGCTGTCTGTAATGGCACTGAAACGCTGTCTTTCAACTTCTGAGGCTTTTACAAACAGTGAAAGAATGATGTCTGAATGACCTGGCTGCTTCTTTATTTTTCTTTCCCTTTTTTTGCGACATATCATCCCCCCATATAATTTTCCATCACAGCAGTAGGTGTGGGTGTGCATGTTGGTAAAGAAAACCTCCACACAAGGGTCAAAATGCTTTGCGGAACTGTGAAAATCACAGCCACAAAAGTAGCAAAGACCGCTCTGACACACATTAGCCATAGTATTTCTTGGAGAGAGAACACAGCTTGAAGTCGATGTCACCCTGTGTTTTAAATTCAAGCAGGCCTTAACAGTTTCCTTTGCACTACTCTTTATTGAAGTCCAGCTTGCCTTTCCTGGAGCTTAAACACAGACATAGACACTTTTCCCTCCCGTTGCACCCCACTCCAGCTACCTGCACCCTTTGTTAGAAATATCAAGGAATCCTTGGCTTCAAAGCCACTGAGATGCTGTCTTCACCTTGTAAGGTTTTCTGTAGAAGAAAAGAATAGTACCAGCATGGTGTGGCAGCTAGGGAATTTATGTTTGATAAAATGTGTCACTCCGCATCAGCTTTAAGCCAGACTTACAAATGGTACCTTAATATATCATAATGTATAAGCTTCTGAAGTTTTCAACTTAAATCTGATTTCATATGAATATCCCATATTTCATATGTATTCCAAAACGATGCAGGGGAAGAGAATGATACCACATCCTCCCCTGAAAACATCCTTTATCTTGACTTAACAGAAACAGTATTTTTTCCATTGTCCTACTACATTTATAGTGCTTAACAGACATTGACATGCACTGCAATGTTTTCGAGACACACACTATATTGTTGCCACAAATGGTATCCCTATATGGAACTTCCATGTCCCATTCTATAATGTATAGGGAAGTTTTTCATTATGTCCTCTGATATCATAACCCAGATTATTCAACTTTACTAGACTCTACAGTTTTGGGATAACTGCAGAAAATTTCCACATGGTTTAATAATATTGAAATATTGGCTATCCCTTTTAGATACAATGCTTATTTAAATAATATAATAGTTCTAAACTTCTATGTTACTGAACCTATGGCACAATTTTTTTCCAAGGTTATCTATGTATTTATGGTTTTATAAATCCACTTTGAAAATTATTTTACTCTCTTTGTATAAAAGGTTACTGTTAAGATGTGCAGCTGAACTCTTAGATGTAATCTTTTTATTTAGATAGCAATAGCACTTAGACTTATATACCGCTTCATAGTGCTTTACAGCCCTCTCTAAGCGGTTTACAGAGTTAGCATATTGCCCCCAACAATCTGGGTCCTCATTTTACCCACCTCAGAAGGATGGAAGGCTGAGTCAACCTTGAGCCGGTGAGATTTGAACCGCCGAACTGCAGCTAGCAGTCAGCTGAAGTAGCCTGCAGTGCTGCACTCTAACCACTGCGCCACCTCGGCTCTCTCTAGATAATACACATTGTATTCTATCTTTCTTATTTCACATTTTGTTATGCTGCAGGATGGGAGAGAATCTTCATTCAAATGTCTCTGAACCACCTGAACATGATTTATTATTACTTGGTGCAATAGACTAAGATAATTCTTAATTTTGAGTGGCCAACCAAGGTTCTTACATGAGATTTAGAGAGAGAGAACGGTAAGAGTTTATTCAGTGTATCTTCAGTGGAAATCTGGAAAAAGGAAATTTCATGCAACTGGACTTAAGAATTCTGGCCCAAAGCCTAAACAATTCTTATTAAATTGCAATTCATTCCATGTATTGCAACTGGCAAATTAAAAGTTGACAGAGTTTATCAAATCTGAGTGAAAGTCCATCAGTTGTTACCTATCCATCCAGCTGTGAGTCAAGAAGGACAAAACACTCAAAGAAGTGTTCCCTATTAAGAATAATAACCAGAGTAGATAGAGAATAATTTGGTCTATGGATAATCAGGAACTTTGGTTTGTTTGGGTTCAACTTTCAGTCTCATATGGATATGCCCTGACATATTAGTGACAGGCACAAAAGAACAGGACCTTAGGTTGAGTTATAATTCAGGAAGAATTATTGTTCATGCCTATACACAAAAACCTGGTCAACTAACAGTTAACACTAAATTTCTGCTAGATAAGAGCCAACAGAATTCAGGGAGGGCTGGCCTTGAATCACTTGTGGCAATGCAAGAACTCTAAACTGATGACACATTTAACTCCATCCTCCAGGTCTGCCTGCTGTTCTCCTCTATCAACATTAAAAAGAGCCACCTGCAGCAGAACCATTATAAGAGTGTATCCAGTCCCCATCAAGGCAAATGATTCAAAAGAACATAATTAATATGTCTGTCTGTGTGGCCTGAGATTACTTGTGGTAGAGTCTGTGGATGTCATGAAAGCCTTGAAATCATGAGCCTTTTCTCACCCCCAACTCATTATATAGAGGTTGAAATAGCCAAGCTATAATAACCAGGAAAAACACAAACTCAAAAATTAACCCCAATCACTCTGGGTAGACTCCTATTGAGAGTAGGATGTGAACAACAGCCCCAGGTTCTCCCTACAGTCCACTGCACACTGTATTGATTCCCAAACAGGGCCACTAATAAAACGTATAGTTACAGTATGTATAAATACAATTAAACAGCTGTATTTAGGCCATAAAGCATCCTTCTGGTTTTTATTTGAAAGTCCAGAAAATATTTTTCTATATCTTTCTCATTCCTTGCCACATTGATACTCACATTCAGATTAATTTTAAACATATCCAAGGTATCTTATATTGCAACATTAATGATCTATTTATCAATCATTTGTAAGCGTCTCAAAAACCATTTGTCATTTCATAATTTTTGATAGTTTTCTATTAAATAGCTTACTGTTATATTTCATTACATTCTTCTGTTAGCCTATAGATTCTTCTAGTGTCCAGCTTTTAAAGTCCTGTTATATTGTTATAGCTAGCAAAAGGGTAAACAGTGTCTTGCACCCAGCACTGATCTTCATCACAGCATCATCCCCCTGCAAAAAGGACATTTAGCTCTTAACTGGAGGTCTCAGGACAACAAATCAGAATTAATCTGCCTCTAAACTTTATTTCCATTCACTGTACCCTTTGTCGGTGTAGTTTTCTGAAATCAGGAAGGATAGATCTCTGAGAGGGTGAGACCACCACCATCATCCATTCAGGTATTGTAATAATATGTCACTTATGGATGTCCATCCAACAGTAAGATGTGGATGAACATAACTCTTCTCTGTTGCCTAAGTTTGTCTTTGAAATTTAATTAATGAACTGAGATAATTGAATAAGGGTAGAACTAGATGTCCTGATATTGAAGCTAAACTGAATGTTATGAGTTTTAAATGTAGATTTACTCACATCAGGGGTGGGTTCCTCCCGGTTCGGACTGGATCGCCCGAACCGTTAGCGACCCGCTGGTGATGTCATGGATCCGGTTCGGTCGGTGCCGGTCCATGGGCGCCATCTTTTTTGGGGAATTTTTAGTGAATTTTTTTACTGTTTGGAAGGTTTTTCCTGTTCTGCCGCTTGAAAAAGGGCCCCCCCGCCCCCCCCCCTGTGTGTATATAAAGGTTTTTCCTGTTCTGCCGCTTGAAAAAGGGCCCTCCCGCCCGCCCCTGTGTTTAAACTGACCTTTATTCCTTCGCCCGAAGCACAGCTGATCAGCTCCTCAGCTGTGTTTCGGGCTGATTGAAGCTACTGAGCATGTGCGGAAGCCAAATTGCCCGAGGGAACACGCGCGCGAAAAACATCGCAATGCGAACCGGTGGGGAAGGTAAGTGGAACCCACCCCTGACTCACATGCAAATGCAGCCAACATTTCAGCACTATTAAATAGTAGCAGAAGACATTTACAATTGTGAACTGCAGACTATGATACTTTTCATTCAGTCTGTACTGTACATTAACTTACTGCTGTTTTAAAAGAAGCTTAATGAGAGTGTTAGCATGTCATGAAGGACAGTTGCCAGGTTGCAGATGCTGAAAATTACTTAGCCATGATTACAGGGTATATCAAACCTGCTGTTACTTAGCCAGATAAACAGACTGAAACCTACTTAGCCATGAATATAAGGTGTATCAAACACATGGATGCCAATAAAAAAGCATGGTTCTTCCAGTGTGATAATCTTCATGTTATCTGACCTAGAAAAAGCTATGGTGATTTTTTTGTCATCCATAATCTAATTTATCTGGATACTTAGATACGTATGCACCTCTCAACGGTCTTCTGCTTACTATGGATCTTTCACATAGGGGTCATCTGCTCATTTCTAATAACTAGGAATGAACTCCCAAAAGCCACATTTGTGGGAGGAGGATGTTTTTCTAAGGTACAAGATATCTTCTCCTTTTCCTTTCTGAGACATGTCTTTTTACCCTGTACATTTAAAGACAGGATCACCATCAGTCAATTGCAAAGGGCAGCTTTACTTGGAACAGCTTACATCCCATGATGATACCTTTAACACCATCAAACATCAACATCTGCTTATGCCAGGTCCTTGGGAAGGACACAATAGGTGGATAAAAATGCCAAATCCAGTTTGAACATCTGACTGTGTGACAAACCATTCTAATAATGGCTGCAATAAAAACTGCTTGTCCTTGCCCTAATTCCATCCATACAAGAAATACCATTAAAATGGAGGCTTAAGGTTCAATTTCAGATTTGCTCTATGGATTTTACTTTTGTCTTCCACATATCTTCTTATCTAAGTTCAAATGATATGCTCTCTTGCATGGCACCCCAGGTACCTGAGAAATAGGGATGTGATTATTAATTTTACACTTTACTATTCAGAGCTTGCTAAAATTCTGGAACTTGTAACTGCTAATATCTCGTGTATAATTTTTTTATCTAGCCTGTTTCCATTTTATGTGGATGCTTCATTTGTTTTATAGGGTTATTTTGTTTACCGAATTGTTGTAAACTCTTCTGACTAACGCAAATGCTTTGGGAAAAAGTACTGGAAGATTTTTCTGGTAAAATAAGTATTTATAGTTTAGTTGAAGAATTAAAAAAATCCACATCTGATGAATCTCCTATAGATTTCAACCATGAGTAGAGACAGCTATTCCTACATTTACCAATTCTTTTATTAAATCTATATTTCAGCCTTATTCCCATTAAACAGATGTGCAAGAACTATTTTGCCATGTGCTTCCCTCCCACAAACATCCTGTTTATTTATCTTGATTGCACTCCAATGTTTTCAAGTTATAGTCCTGACAGAGATATTTAATCTATCTAATGAATATAGGATAATTTATGTGCCCATATGCCACCCTAGTGCCTGATGATGTATTTACACTCAACTAGATCCCTATCAGTTTCAATTTGCTTGTCTAAGAAGAAGAAAAAATCAGGGGAAAATTTACAGAGCATTGTTAAAACCAATCTTACCAATATTTTTTAGCAACTTCATTTTCCTATGTGATATCTATATTGGCTTGAAATTATTATTATTATTATTATTATTATTATTATTATTATTATTATTATTATTATTATTA
>QLTV01001733.1:1187393-1210774 GCA_003457575.1 Thermophis baileyi | reverse complement strand
TTGGGCATTTGGGCATTCTTGCAGTGATTAATCAGCGTTCCTCAGTCACTTAGAAATCTAGCTAACAAACCTGGCCGGTACATCTAAGAATGACGAGCGGGAAAACATCAGAGCAGATAAACCAGCCGCTGTTGCGGAGTTAACAATCCTGGCCGGCTATCTAAGAATGACGAGTGGGGAAACATCAGAGAAATAAAGCAATAAAGATAAACCAGCCGCTGCTACCATGTTGCGGAGATAAATAATTAGAGGTGAAATGAATCTTGTTTCCCTGCTCTCAATTCTCAATAATAAGACCGGAGTCCAGGAAAGAATAAAAGTAATATATTTGCATTGACAAGAACACCTAAGTCTGTGTCTACATGGTGAAGAACAAAGAGAACAAAGGAAAGAGTAACACATGCGCAGTACAGGTATCACATGAGAACTTCATATCAGTATACAGTGTCATTTCAGAATAAGAGTCCTGCTGACAAATTAAAATGAACGTAGTGACATTTTGAATGCTCGAAGATCTGTATCATTCACTAAACAGAAGTCCTAACAATCCAAATCAAATGCCAGGAACTGTAAACCAGAAATTATCATAATACATAAAATTACTTCTGCTCTGTCAGTCCTAAGCTTCTTGGTTTTTCAGCAAAGAGCTTTGCACAATGAGACAGACCAGGAGATGGGTGTCCTTATTAGGAACTTAACTAGACTTTGGTAGGACATATAATTGTGCTTATCATGTGGCAATGAATACTAAAAAGTCTGGTAGCTGTCCTTAAGCAGCTATCCGTCAGATGTCATCATCTTCCTTGGATAATTCCCATACTTGTGCTATCCAAAACTACCGTAACAAAATTATAAATTATCCAGGGGTGGGTTCTTCTTTTCTTCGCTGCCGGTTTGCTCAGTGCCGCACCACGTGTGCGTGCACATTTTGCACATGCACAGTGCTTTAAAAAAGCTTCTGCACATGCGCAGAAGCAAAAAACAAAATGGTGCCGCCTATGGCGCCGCCAAAAGAACCAGTTTGGGGTCGTGGCAGGCCTAGGTTGCTGCCAGTTCTAGCGACCCAGGCCGCCAAGTTACTACCGGTTCTATAGAACTGGTCCAAACTGGGAGGAACCCACCTCTGAAGTTATCCTATAAATTATGAGGATATAATTGCTTGCTCATTGGTTTTGATACTATGTCCAATGAGACATCCAACAAACTGTCAGGTTTAATTACTTGGGAATGATTTTCATTTTTCAGGCCCAAGATTGTGGACAAATCCTTGTATCTATTCAATTGACCAGCAGTGCTCTCTTTGACATTTGTCTATCTTGGCTTTTTAAGCTAACTTAGATAGGGCTGGGATTAGTGAGTGGATCCAAGAAGTTATGAATGCCCCCTTTCCAGGTAAAGTATCAGTCTTAAGAGCAACATTAGTTGACTCAGCCTTCCATCCTTCCGAGGTGGGTAAAATGAGGACCCAAATTGTTGGGGGCAATATGCTGACTTTGCAAATTGCTTAGAGAGGGCTGTAAAGCACTGTAAAGCGGTATATAAGTCTAAGTGCTATTGCTATTGGTTATCCCTCTGGGTTCAGAGGTTTATGCCAACTATAGTTGTTCACAAATACTCTCTTTGAGGGCAGAGTGTTAGGGCGCAGCATTGTACTTGCAAAGGTTCTTGAAAATCAACCAACCAACTTACAACTATTTTGGCCCATTTTAGTCTGAATTCATGCCTGATTTAGAAAGTGCATCTTTGTTGATCTTGCTGAATCTCTCAGTGGATTTCTATGCAGTTGACCATATTAACTTTCTGAATAATCTTTGTGTGGTAAGAGTTGAAGGAACTGTTCATTACACTGCTATATGTAGGCCCAATAAATTGTGGTAAATTAATAATCTTGGCAATTGCAGAATAGGGTGCAATAAAGTATGGGGGTTTTTTGTTCTATTTTCCTCATCACATTTATGAGACCAGTTGGGGTAGTGATCATGCATTTGAAACTGAGGTGCTATATCTCAATCCATGATTGCCATGATACCTAACTATAGTAATGGGTCAAAGGAATGCCAGTTAAACAAAGCTAAATATTGAAGATCTTGTGGGTAAATAAATACACATGCCTGAATTTAAGAATCTGACCTCTCTAAGTGAGGTTACATCCCCTTGGAAAGAACGGTTAGTTTGGGATGTTCCCAGAATTATTAGTCTTAAATAATTTCTATTGCAATGTGTATCTATTACTGACCTTGGCTGACTAACTAATTATGTCCCATAGAGATTACCTAGTCTCTGTTCTTTATACATAACAACCTCATAGTCAAAGTATTATTTTGTACTTCATATGAGGCCATCCTAGTACTTAGTCCAGAAACTACAGTATAACTGATGCATGTGTTACCCTGCTTGCTAAATCCTGGAAGGTGTCATGAATTATGGTTACATCATTACTAATGTTCACATCCCATGGATCAGCTCATAAAAATTGTAGGCAAATAAACTAAACCAAAGGGTGTGAAATCCCATCCCAAAATATTCAGACAAAAGAGTTAAATGGAATTCAAGTTGGACCTGACAATCTAGCAAATAGGCAGAGATTATCAAAGCTCAGAAAACTCAAACTCTGAACAATCAGGAACTCCATTCTCCCCTGTTAAAAAGAGAGGGGGACAGCTCCATGTTTGTCTTTGTTCTGATTCTTCCTTGCTTGTGTCTTTAGTTAGAGAAGAAGGAGAGAATGACTTTCGGTAGAGAAGAAATCTGTCCAAGGCTGGGGGGGGGGAAGGACTGGAGAATCAGAAAAAATAGATTATCTAGGGAATAGAAAAATTATATTCAGATTGGGATTCTTTTATTGATTTATATGAGCGAGTGAGATTTGAACAGCTCAACACAATGGTCAGATATGGGAGATTCCATTCTATACCCTACAATGAACGTCTCTGCATTTGCAGAGCGGCAGAGGTAGAAGACCTGACTCACATCCTATTTGATTGTTGCCTGTATAAAAAGGTGAAAGACCGGTACCTTGGTTTATATACCAAATGAATGACCCATTGGGATCCCCATATCAAAACAACTTACCTTATGTGCAGCCAGAATCTGAAAATAACATTTAACACAGCACAGTACTTAAGCAAAATGATTCGGTTGAGATCTGCACATGTGAGACTGATTGGGGTAGATTGTAGGGGTGACACCGAAATATAATTTTATCATATTTTATCTATATCTCAAATTATTGTATTTTATTCCAATTTCATTTTAGACTGTATTTTATTCCAATTTCATTTTAGACTGTATTTTATTCCAATTTCATTTTAAATCATATTTTATCCAATTCCATTTTAAATTGCTTTTATCAAATTTTAGTAATAATGGAACTCTGCACTTTGATATGGCCCAAGGGCTAATCAATAAATAAAGAATCAAGAATCATTGATTTATGTTAGATGTTTATCTAGTTATGTAAATAAAGTTATCACAAATGTACCTAAGCAAATTTTGTTCAGTCTGCATTTATACATATAGAGATGCATTTCTTGACCGGAAGTGTGGTTGCTGAGTTAAAGCCTGCAGCAGTTACAGTATTTTGTTTATTTTTTCTTATTCTCCCATTGTCTTTGACTTTCATATAGTTCCTTAACCTTAATCTTATAAAAGACTTATATCTCCTTTTTGAATCAGTACTTATTCTAACAGGTTGGTTAGCCTATTGCATGTCCCAGCAAATCTGCTTAGCAACAGAACAGAAAAAAACTTGTTCTGCTTCACTTTATTCTTCCTAATTAATAAGGCAGAAACATGTTTTCTCTTGAATAAAAGTGACATATATCCTCTGCTTAGGAATATAAAAGAGTTGTGAATTGTCAGGAGGGAACTACAGAATTCCTTGAAGAGCCAGGGATACCTCAATGTGGCATATTTGTATAGAATTCTATCACTCTTAGCAGGGGTGGGTTCTAACTTACCTCGCTGCCAGTTTGCTTCCTCCCGCGCTGCGTGGCCGCGTCTCGTGGGCACACACGCACTTTGTGCATGCGCGCTTTGCATGTGTGCGCTTTGCGCGTGTGCACATGCGCAGTGCCGAAAAATCCAAAAAAATTCCCCCCCAAAAAAGTCAAAAACAAGATGGCAACGCATGCGCAGTGCCGGAAACTCAGCTTCTGCGCATGTGCAGAAGAAAAAAGAAATAAAAAAAAATTCCCAAAAAAATTTTTTGTTTCAAAAAAAAAAATCCAAAAAAAAGATGGCGGTGTCCACGGACTGGCACCGACTGAACCGGCTCCGTGACGTCACCAGCAGGTTGCTACCGGTTCAGGTGAACCGGTCCGAACCGGGAGGAACCCACCTCTGACTCTTAGGAAGAAATTCATGCTCTTCCCTAGACTTGGCATCAAATTTTGTTACACTTGTGGAAATATATGCATGTAGACTTCTTCAGCTGAAATGCTCAGCTTAATTTAGCCATTTTATCCACCCTGGGATCTGGACAGCTCCTATCCTAATACTGGTCTCGAAAGTCTTAAAGACCTGATTATTCTCCCAAACAATTGGGTGGAATAAAGTCATCTTGATAGAGATGTGTGCTATAAACTGTATATGTGTTGATGTTAGTTGATGTTAGTTGTTATTTGCCATTCCTTTACTGCATGCATGTATGTATTTTATTGTATTTCTCTTCTCTTTTATATTGTGAACCACTCACAGTTGTTCTGGAGTTGGGCAGCATAAAAATGAGTTAAATAAATGAATATAAGGTGCAAATTCAGTGGAATGAGAAAGAAACCTGTCCAAGCCTCTTTCTAAATATAGGAAGGAAGGAAGGAAGGAAGGAAGGAAGGAAGGAAGGAAGGAAGGAAGGAAGAGAAGGAAGGAAGGAAGGAAGGAAGGAAGGAAGGAAGGAAGGAAGGAAGGAAGGAAGGAAGGAAGGAAGGAAGGAAGGAAGGAAGGAAGGAAGGAAAGGTATTACTCTGTTGGGAAATAATGTTGATTAATATGCTTGCTTGGCTTTTTCCCCACTTTCATCCTTTTTCTTGTATTTTCAAACAAGAGAAACAGTCGTTAAATGTGCTATATTTATGTGAGTTAGCGGGGCATGTATTCATTCTAGTATAGACTGGTTAAAAATCTTCATCATTGATTTTATTAAGCTATAGCAGATGAAAACACTTGAAAAACTATAGGCAGCCATTACGTTTTGTTTTTAAATTGTGTTCAGATATATATTGGGACAAGGAAGCATTTGCAGTGTTGCTTAATGAAACATAATGCTTATTTCTGTCATTTACTTTCTAATGGAGTTTAGAATATAAAAGACATTTGACAGATTTCTAAGAACTGAGGATGTGTGATTCTGCGGCAAATAAGAGCCATTGCAACATTTTTGTATCAATGCAAATGTTATTTAAAATAAATTGCATGATGTTTCCAAGAGAACTGTAGCATAAGTGTTTTAATAGATTCAATTAGTTGCTAAGCTAATGGAAGAAAATCAAAAATAGAAGGTATTTATTTGATATGACAATACAGGAAAATCTTACTTCAATATGATTTGATTGTATAAGCAAAAGACACTCACAATGGATTGAACGTCTTGTTACAATACAGAATATGTTTGTATTTGAATGACAGTTCTGCAAAACTCCTATATAGTATGTGCCTTTTGTCAAAGAGTTAAAGTTTAACCTGGGTTTTCCCAATATTCAACCCCACAGTAAAATAAGTTGGTTTTCTCCAAATTGTGTTATCTTCAGATCTATAACTAACATAATGAAGAAATCCCAACCAGCTACAAAAACTGAGTAAGGTATCTTCTCTAAATGGCTAGGAAAGCAGTATAATTCTGGCATATGCTTATAGTTATCTTTGTTACCACACACTTAGGAAGCCTCAATACTTTATAGCCTCTATCAGTACTTTATAGTATATATTATTTTTTGTCTGTCTGTCTGTTATCTATCTATCTATCTATCTATCTATCTATCTATCTATCTATCTATCTATCTATCTATCTATCTATCTATCTATCTATCTATCTATCTATCTATCTATCTATCTATCTATCTATCTATCTATCTATCTATCATCTTCCAGCTGGCTTGGGGCCTAAAGTGGGATCAAAACTCACAGTCTGGTTTCTAGTCTGCTGCCTTAACCAATACACATCCCTCCATTCCTCCCCCCCCCCTTATAAAAATCCCCACAACTAATGCATTAAAGGCCACCCAAGTGCTAAACACCTAATGGAACAGTTTATTATAATTGGGTTTTCAAATATCTCTAAAGTAGGGAGATCATCTGTACTTACAGGAGGACTATGTTGCATAAAATCAGGGCCAGAACTGAGAAAGCCTGTTGCATGGACATAAGGCAGAATCCTTGCACAACACAACCATTCTAAATTAATGGCTAGACTGGAACAGTCATCTTTTAGTTTATGGTCTGAACTCCAAGTGACAGCATTGATATTTAAAGCCCTTAATACCAGGGGTGGGTTCTAACTTACCTCGCTGCCGGTTCGCTTCCACGCCGCGTGGGCGCACCTCATGGGCGTGCGCGTGCTTTGCGCACACGCGCATGCGCAGTGCCAAAAAATAAAAAAAATCCCCCCCCCAAAAAGCCCAAAACAAGATGGCGACGCATGCGCAGTGCCGGAAACTCAGCTTCTGCGCATGTGCAGAAGGAAAAAAAAAATAAAAAAAATTCCAAAAAAATAAAAAATAAAAAAAATTCAAAAAATTCAAAAAAAAAAAAAGAAGGCGGCCCCCACGGACACATGCGCAGAAGAAATTTTTAAAAAAAAAAAAATAAAAAAATAATTTTTTAAAAAAAAAGATGGCAGTGCCCACGGACCGGCACCGACCGAACTGGATCTGTGACATCACTGTGACATCACCAGCGGGTCACTACCGGTTTGGGCAAACCGGTCCAAACCGGGAGGAACCCACCTCTGCTTTATACATGGGGAACTTGTTTTCTGAAGCAGCAATTTTCTGTCAGCTCCATGGTAGGCCAAATCGTGAAACAAGTAACACAAGAAGTACTGGAACTCTACTTTAGTGATATAACATATAATAACAGAATCTTGGAAATCAGTCAGCCAGCATTTCTCTCTGCTCCTTCTTATACAAAACAGAATCAAAAGAGAATTATCTTGAAGGGTATTTTTGACTCCCTCTTCTTTCCCAGCACTAAACTGACCTTTATTTAATGATTGTTGCATTCCTTCTTCAAGGCCATTTCTGCATTCCTCTACACTTTTTCTATTTACATCTGCAGCTGGTGAGCTTGTTTTGTGTCCCACTCCTGAAAGCCATGTATTATGTGGAGATTAAAAAGGCCTTCTTAGCTAGGGAGCCTTGTTCTGGAATTCATTGTACTCCTCCAAAGACTGACTTTGTTGCCACTGGCTTTATTTTAACATTGTTAAGACATGCCTATTCATTTGAGCTTTGGGATTTTGTTAACTGCAACATAATGTTTTAATTTGTTGGTTTGCTATGTGTTCTCCATAATGATGCTGATAATTGGCAAGCCAGAAGTATTTAATCAAATATTAGGGAGAATGTAGGAAATGGATAATACAGACAACCCTGAACATTTTCTATAGTCAGGAACATATATTTAATATGAAAACACTAAAATTGTGAGTCTTCAGGTGATAGAATTAACAGCTAAATATATTTTGCCTTCTGCTATATACGGACCTTTTAGTGATGCATCAATACCAATGTATTACAATACCAATTATTACATATTAATAATGCTAATAATATTAATCATTATGCAGTTTTAAATTTGAAGATAAAATGAATTGGCCAGCAGAGACAAGAAAAATACACATATTTCAAACATAATTCTGCACTGTTCATTTCAACTATATTCTAGGGAAAGAGCAGAGCCATCTCAGAGAGAAAAGATTTCAAAGGGAAATATATGCATATCCTTCATGCGGTTTTTGTTGCTGGAAGAATGATTCAAGTTAAATAGTTGAGAAAACAAATGGAGTCATGCAGCTTATTTAAACTTGTAGTTTTGCCCTAATTCTACCAATGTTCAAAGTTTTCTTTGGAATGCATGGTCCTAAAGAGGAAAGATGCAATTGTGGAGATGTTTCAGAGAATTACTGTCAGTTATGGGTGGTTGTTTTTTTTCTAAATTCCATGAAGTCTACCTATGTAAGTGTCCAGTTATGTGGCCACACTTATCTGACCCTGGCTGATCTGGAAAAACTAAACAAGGCAAAACATGAATGGGAGAACTGTAATAAATACTAGTCTGTACTTTGGATTAGGAAGCTGAAAAAACAACTCAGAAGAAGTCAATGCAAACTATTTCTTATTGGCAATAAAACTGCTTGGGCACTTATGACCAAAAGCCATTCTCTGTTTGAAGGAGACTTTGCCTTATTTCTAAACGTAACATATTGTTTCTTGTGTTACACCATTTACCACTGCAAGCATTGTTATATATACCGTACAGCAGTTAAGTTGCTGTGTACATTTTAAATCAGCCTTAATATATATGGTGAGTTTAGTCATTTCACTTCCGTAGCTGGACAAAGGTCTATCAGGGATCAAAGAGAAGCCTACTTAGTTATTGTTGATGGTGGAGCTCTAGGTCTGGAGCAAGCAAGTTGTGTAAGAGATACAACATCATACTATGGGTGGCACTTCTAATATACTGACAGATTGAAAGGTTGGGGCTTTTTTTTCCAAATCGCTGCTCTCTTCTGATAATGGAGATGAAGGCAATGCAGAACAATGGTCACAGGTGGGGATATGAGTTAACAAATGGGATAAAGCTATTAGGGATAAGACCCTTGTTCTGGATAAAATAAAGAAGAGGCTTGGAGATTTAAAGAGAAGAATCATGAGAGCTGAGAAATGAAAGATGTGTAATATTGGCAGATTTGATGGAGGAGGCAGCTGGATAGCTGGATAATAGAAAGGGAAATATTTTCATAATCAAGCCATCTAGAAGTAATATCTTTTCCTCTCCTATGTCTGGAGTAATCCATTAGCCTAGAGCAGTGGTGTCAAACTGGCGGCTCGCGAGTTTGCACAGGCCACACCCACCCGGTCTCCGCAAAGGCAAAAAATGTTGTGATACATCACATGATGTCATGTGACGTGATCAAGTTTGACACTCGTGCCTAGAGCATACCACTTTTTTCTTCTAAAAGCCATACTTTATTATTTATTTGTCTTTCTTTGAGTGTTGCACAACATAACTGATGATTGGGTGACATTGCGTGGAGCCAAGCCATTCAGCTTTCTTTCATTTTGGGAAGTGATTCATAGATTCTTTTAATGAAAAATATTGTGCATACCTATTTTATCTTCATTTTTATTAAAAAAAAATATTATGCTCATTATTTGGACTCTGCCACACAAAAAAATTGAATTTCAACTTTGGGGACCTTTTGATGATTAGAAAGAGCCATGTGGGCCCCAAGATTATGTATCCCCATGTTTGCTTATTGGAATGCAACTTCCTATTAGATTATAGTGGCTAATTGTTTGAACAAGTATAAATCTGTGCTTGAAGATGCTATTCCTATACTTTCTGGTATACAACTACGTGCCTATAGAACTGAGTTGTGGGCATCTACACCTCAGGAATCACAATAAAAATAATATTCTGCCTCCATATCCAATCAACCACAGAAATCAGTTAAATTTGGATTTGTAAAAGAAGTGTTTTCTGATTAAAAGTAAATAGGGACATCCTTAAATAGTTTTGTCAGATTTCTCTTGTACTAAAATACAACTTTGGAAGCCAGCTTTGTGTAGTGTTAAGCATTGGGCTAGAAACTGGGAAACTGTGATTTCTAGTCCCACCTTGGGCATATAGCCAGTGGGTGGCCTTGGGGCAGTCACTCTCTGTCAGCCCTAGGAAGCAGACAATAGCAAACCACTTGCAAAAAACCTTGGCAGAAAAACTTGTCCATGCGGTCACCAGGAGTCAACAATGACTCAAAGGAACCTAAAGAAAAAGAAAAGAAAAGAAAAAAGAAATTCCAACCTACAGATATCAATTAGAAATAAAGATGATGTTCTTACCCAGAAGGTAATGAAATGTCTGCAGGAAATCAACTAAGCTCAGAAAGCACCAAGGCACTATGATTCTACCCTGAGCTGCAAATATTATATTCTATTGGTAGAAATAAAGAGTCAGGGGGAATGTGGAGCAAGCCATGATAATGAAGTCAGAACTTATGAGACAACAGCCCGTTCTTACATTCTTATAGGCTGTATGTCCTAGGGTGGATGAGTGGGGAAAAGAAGCCAGTACCAGGTGTAATGGCAATGGGGTTTCTAACATGAATAGGCTGCAATATTATGTATGTGTGCAATGTACATTCATGTTTCTAACACTGTATTAAATATGTACGGTAATTAACTGTCTTTCATGCCAGTGCAAAATATTTAATTGACTTCTTTATTTATTTAGTGTATGGCATCTACAGAGGTCATGAAATCACTGATGTACAACATTCATAAAACACATTATATGTACAAACAAAAATACAATAGATGAGATAAAATATTTAATTATTTTAAGGCACCTAGGATGATCTGATCGCAGCTACATCAGAAGCACTTAGATGGCTAACTTCCTTAGATTTTGAACTATAATATCTGTCCTATTGCAACTCTATAGTGCCATATTATGCTGATTTTATTGTGGTTTTACCCTAATTTAATATTGATCTCATCTATTTATTTGACATGGTTGCAAAATCAGAAATTACTTAAAACTTGCATTAAAACTCATTAAAAAGTAATGAGTTGAACATCACTGACTGAAAGTTAACAACCAAGGTTTAGAAAAGACAGAAGGCAGAAATTCATTTATATTAGCACTCAATTCTATAATCTATAGTCAAGATTAATCTTTTGAATATGTGGATTAATCAATACTTCTGAGCATGTTAACTAAATAAACTAAATAAACATCTCTAACCTTATATAACTGACACTAAGGGAAACAGTAGGACATCAGGATAAGATTAACTTAAAAAAAGAAGAGTGTAAACACTAGCCTAAGGTAGCTATTGCAAATAATAAAATGAATACTGATATTGATTTTACCATACTGATCACTTGGTGCAAATGCATAGATATAAATAATATCTATAGAGCAATATCAGTCAATATTGAGAAATATGTGTGCTATTCATAAGCACTTCACGCAGATTACATAATGAACTATTGCTTTGAAGGTACTCATGATCTCTGAGGTCCTAGAACATTTTCTGAAACAGTTGCTTCATTTTTTTCCCCTTGTAGAAAATTCTGTAGAAAGACATTTAGGAAGTCCTTCAGGATAAAATACCATATATTAGTTACAAGAAGTAAACGATAAGGGTTCAGTCCCCCAAGTAATCCTGAAATCTTCACAATAATTTGCCTTTAGTGCAGAAAACATTTGTTTAAAGCATCAATATGTACATTTTTTTATTTACTCATATATCAAAATACTTCACAGTATTGGTATAAGGGTATGACTTTCTAATTGTAACAATATAATAGTCGGTGTAAATGGTAATGCATCATGAGTAACCAATAATAGTGATTCTACCAGTTTATTGTGTGTTTGGAGAATGGAGCAGGAAATGTGTTTCTAATTAATATAGGATATAATATTCTAATAGATTCAGGATCTAATTACACATTAAATCCAAACAACTGTTCAAGACAAGATAATCTATTGGTGTTGGGCAAAAATTCAATTCAGAGATTTACTTGAAGGGCGATTCCATCAGATCACTGAGTCAGATAAATTTTCAAATCAAGAAAAAAAAAGTTGACTCAAATCATCCCAGCAAATGTCTCTAATTCAATTCCAAAAATCCAAATTGATTCAAGGATTGAATTTGAACATCCAGATTGAAATGGATCGGTCTTACACATTGATTCAAATGGGTAATTGGACCCATTTTCCAAGGTGAATCAAAAATACACATTGAATTTGCCTGATTCATACAATTATGTCAGCCATAACCTTTGCTTGTCCGTTTCACAACTACTGTTTTTTTCCCTAGCTATAGCAGCTCTTAAAACTCAGTCGAATGGAACAAATAAAGAGGCTGATAGCAGAGTCTACCAAAATGATAAGGAGCTAGCTGGCTCTTATTAGTAATTCCTCTGTCTCTAAGCCAGTGTTTCGCAACGTTGGCATCATTAGTATCTGTGGACTTCAACTTCCAGAATTTCTTAGCCAGCATGAAGATCACACATCTTAAAGCTGACAAGGTTAAGGAACACTACTCTAAGCAATTGATCTGTTTTCATCAAATGGGTTCATGGAAGCAACAGAAAACAGGAACCTCCTTAAGAAGCTGGTGTTAATAAAGCCAGACTCTTGGAAATGCTAATGATATATGTAAGAGGCTTGCCCCTTTTTCTTTCCTTGCAGCACCTGCTATCTTGTGTCATTCCTTCTCAACTCCTCTCCTGCCTGCTTGTTATGTCTTTTGTGTTCTCCTTTACCAGGGATCACTCCACCACTGTTGCATATCAAACAGAAGGAATATCTGTGCAGCCACAGCAGATTCATTTTTTTGTGCTCTGAGTCCCAGTCGTGTCCCCCTCTATCATGTCGAAATCCTGAGGCAGCTGTTTCTCTAATGGTAAATCCAGTTTTAATACATAATTTCTCTATTTGGAAGAATACTTCGGAGTTCTAAGAGATTATTATGTACTAGCTGATACCCATGCTTCACTACGAAACTATGTGATGGGGCTTGATAAATTGACACTTAAGGCTTGAAAATTAATGAGTAGTTAAAAAAGGGACTGTATTATTTCGTTAGAGATGGTAAGCTAAGTTTCTGTTACAGATGAAGACATTATTTGCATAGCATAGACTTTAAATTTGTCCCTCAGATGAATTGTTCAGGACCTCCCTGTAAACAACATTCCTGGTTTTGCTCTCTGGCTGGAGGATGACCAGGCTGTCAGGTGAACTGACTCTGGAGCATGCCACATAGAACTGGCCATGGGAGAAACAGGCAGCTTCCCTTACTTGTGTTTTCCTAATCTGAGTGTGTGAGAGAGTTGACGGGTGTTTGGAAACTCAAACAGTATTTGCTGTGTGAGCAAGAAGGAGACAGGAAGGAGTCTGTGCATGGTTTAGCTCAACTGATCTGTAGTAAAGCTGCTTGCTGCTGTGAAAGCAAAAGCGCAACTGAAACTCCTCTGCTTGTGTTTTGCATTTGGATCAGATTTCTTTTCAGGTGGGGAGGGGGGAGTAGAACTCCTTAGCATCAGAGCTTGTTAATATTAATATAAGAAATACTTATGCTGCGATTGTCATTTTGAAAAATCCTTTCTTAGTGAGCACCTAGAAGCCAAGAGGAACATACCTGGCAAATTTCAAGTTTCTAGGCTTTACGGTTCTGGAGATTTCGTGATTAATGTGTGAGTGGTTTTCGCTTTTATATATATAGATTGCCTGAATTATGCAATCAATTTAGAGAAAGGTTATGACATAGCCTCTGAGAAAGTATTTTGGTTAGGAAGCAAAATTGGGGTATAAAGGTTGATCAAGAGGACTTCAGAGTTTATTTTGAACTTTCTGTAATATTTTAAAATAAAGAATACTGGAAGTGGAGATCATCCAGTCCAATTAGCTGCCCAGACAACTGGTATGAAAATATTTCTTGCTAATTTATTGTTCAACATGGTGTATGCTGGTATTGAGAAAATGACTGAGAGGGATATATGTTGACTATCTATCTATCTATCTATCTATCTATCTATCTATCTATCTATCTATCTATCTATCTATCTATCTATCTATCTATCTATCTACCTACCTACCTACCTACCTACCTACATCTATCTATCTATCTATCTATCTATCTATCTATCTATCTATCTATCTATCTATCTATCTATCTATCTATCTATCTATCTATCTATCTATCTATCTCTATCATATAAAAGCAACAAATAAAAATTGCAACTATAAGGCCTTTGGTCAGAGAAGATGTTTCCCCCTGGATTCAAAGTTTGTCACAGAAGATATTCTACTGCAACTTGCTAGAGAAAAATCCACAGCAACTGTTGTCAACCTTATAAGGTAGACCAAACTAAGAAGGCAGTGCCAGCCTAAGCAGGGGGTTGGACTAGAAGACCTCCAAGGTCCTTTCCAACTCTGTTATTCTATTCTATTCAGTATTACAGAATATAACAGAATAACAGAGCTGGAAGGGACCTTGAAAGTATTCTAGTCCAACCCCATGCTCAAGCAAGAGACTCTATACCATTTCAGACGAATGGCTGTCCAATCTCTTCTTAAAAACCTCCAGTGATGGAGCATCCACAATTGGGAATGGGACTGTTCTCCTCGTCCACTTCGCTGCTCTTGGTTTGCCCCCAGGGTTCCGCCTCCAACCATTTGTCACTGACTTTTCTCCTTGGCTGAAACGGCCCTAGCTCTTCGGCCCAGCCCTTCCGTCCCAGCCCTTTTGCCAAATGGGCCCAAAAGCCCGTTCACCCCGGGCTTTTTTGGCGCATGGGACACTTTGCTACCAGCCAATCAGAGGAGCAAGAATCCCACCACCTTCTCCTTCATTCCTTCCTGTTCCCCTCCACTCTGCCTGCTGTGTGTGTAATCACACCCCTTTCTCCCTCATTCCTTCCCGTTCCCCCCTTCTCCCTCATTCCTTCCCGTTCCCCCCTTCTCCCTCATTCCTTCCTGTTCCCCTCCACTCTGCCTGCTGTGTGTGTAATCACCCCCTTCTCCCTCATTCCTTCCCGTTCCCCCCTTCTCCCTCATTCCTTCCTGCTCCCCTCCACTCTGCCTGCTGTGTGTGTAATCACCCCCCTTCTCCCTCATTCCTTCCCGTTCTCCTCCACTCTGCCTGCTGTGTGTGTAAATGAGAAGGGGGGGGATGGGGAGGGAGAAGGGGGGAATGGGAAGGAATGAGGGAGAAGGGGGTGTGATTACACACACAGCAGGCAGAGTGGAGGAGAACGGGAAGGAATGAGGGAGAAGGGGGGAACGGGAATGGGGGAGAAGGGGGAGAACAGGAGGGACCGGGGGAGAGGAGGGTGTGATTACACAAACAGCAGGCAGAGTGGAGGGGAACTGGAAGGAATGAAGGAGAAGGGGGTGGGATTCTTGCTCCTCTGATTGGCTGGCGGCAAAATGTCCCATGCACCGAAAAAGCCCGGGGTGAATGGGCTTTTGGGCCCGTTCGGCGAAAGGGCTGGGATGAAGGGGCTGGGACGGGAGGGGCTAGGACGGAAGGGCTGGGCCGAAGAGCTAGGGCCGTTTCAGCCAAGGCGAAAAGTCAGCGACAAATGGTTGGAGGCGGAACCCTGGGGGCGAACTAGGGGCGGCGAAGTGGACGAGGAGAACAGTCATAGACCCTCCACAATTTCTGAAGGCAAGCCATTTCACTGATTAATTGTTCTAATTACTACTTATTACAGCTATAGTAATAGAATTTTACAAGTCTGTGCTTAACACCATTCCTCAGCTTGCCTTGTGAGAATAGCAAAGGGCTTGTCATGTTAGTTTCTTGGCCCAAGTTCAAGCCCCTCTTATCTGACCATTGCACTTAGTAGTGGCTCTTTTTCCATTCTCTCTGTCCTCTATACTCAAACCATTTCAAATAATCTTAATGTATGACAAAGTAGAGAGATGGAAGAGGTTCACTCCAGTAGCATTTTTACTGCAGTCCACTAGACCACTGGAGAGATCATTACCTTATTTTTTTTAATTTTTTTTAATTTTTTATCTGAATTTCATTTATTGAAAGTAGCAACATTTATTGAAAATATGCAAGCTCAAACATTTACATACCGGTAGCTACTTTTAAACCATGTCTAAATCACTTTTCATCATTTCCAGTGTTCTCATTATCTTGAATCTGGTCTAAGTCATATTTCAAATAGAGCTGTTGAAATGAGTGAGATTTATATTAGTCATAATTCATTTAAGTCCCATCAATTTTAAAGAGTCTGCTGTATTTATTATATGACCAAATCCAGACCTACTTTCCATTCTTTCACTTTCTTTTTATTAGCATGACTATGTGAAATGAATGGATATGACAAACTAGGGTTTGTAGGACTTATTAAATGGAAAATTTATTGGTAATTTTTGTTTCATGATAACATTGTTAGCTTCAGTATTTAAAGTACCTCCTATCTTCCTATTAGTACTTAACAATTAAAAAAAACTTTCATAACCTCATACATTGAATTGCCTCAGTATTTTATGGCCTGCATGTCCCATTTTAATATCCAATAGCCAATTGTAACATTCCATTTTCTTTTCTAAATAGCTAATGGACCCTCGTTTTTAAATTGTTATTATTGTCTCCTTTTTTTCAATAATTTTGCATAGCTTTCAGGATTTTACAATGGAAGTAAGGGAGGTTGCTTTTGTTTCGTTTCTAGTCCAAAGTCCTCATACCAAAACAAAAGAAGCTTTAAAAATTAGAATATTGACAGCTACCAAGTAGTACAGGGAATATTTTGAATTATTAATTGTACTACTATTGCTTTACCCACAGGAGTAAACAAAAGTATGTTCCCACTTAATGTATACTGATGGCATTTTATAATATTTTTTATATATTTGAAGACTCTTTTGCATAAGCCACATCTGAAGGTCAGAATGTTTCACACTGAGAATATATAGAAGCCACACATGCTGAATCAAAGACTGAGTTGACTTGGATCTATAGTGCCTTCGTGTGTTTTGAGTGTAAGTGCTTTCATGGGAAACATCAAGCATGTTCTACACAAATTTAGTATACTATGACAACTGAATTTGCAAATTAAGCAACTGTTTCAGTTCTAGTTTCATTTTTATTTAATTAAGTTAAGAAATGGAAGCAAATAATAATTGGAGGATTTTGCTATTTGATTAAAAATAGAGCAGTCACATATTGATTCATGTATAGAGAATTTTCCTCCATGAAGTTTTATAATCCTAAAAGTGTCTCTTTTTTTTAAAGTGGGTGGATTCTTTGGATGCTTTTCAGTCAGGATTCAGACTCAGTTATGGAACACAAATGATATTGGTGATCTCTGGCATAGGTAGGATGGGTTTTGTGCCTTTCTGTTGCTTTCAACATCATTGGCCACGATATTCTTCTGGATGGCCTCTGAGGATTGGGGATGGGCCTGAATCCTCAGAGGCCACCTTTCTTCAAGTTTCATTCCAATTGGTGATGATTGGGAAGGAGAGATCCAGCTCTCAACCCCTACTATGTGGGGTTCTACAGGATTTGGTGATAGACCTCTCCTGTTAACATCTATATGAGCTTTATTGCCAATGGGTAAGGTATATTATTATTGTCATTGGGTAAGGCTTTACATTATATATCTCTGATTCTGACAAATCAAGCAATACTGTGAACATGTTATTCTGGTACCTGGAGGCTATGAGTGTCTGGTTGGGAAGATATTTGTATACCACTCAGAGTGATTTCCTGTGAGTTGAGAAGCCATATAAATTTGATTAATAAATAATTGAAAATTATCTTTCTTTTAAAAAATGAGTGCACTTCTGAAGAATAATCTGAGAATGGATTCTATGCTAAAATCATTTTTAAATAGTTTTTTCCTTATACCTCCCTTGTATGTAATGTAAAGAATAGTTGCAATATTCAACATTGCTCAATTTATACCATGCTATAAGTCTATAAATAATATTGGGATCTTATCATATTTCTCCTGTTTTGGTAATCCCATGCTAATATTATTTACTCAGACTTCACATTATCTCTCTTCTGCCTCTACGTTTCTGGAAGATGGCTATGCTAGTGCCCCATTACATCCAAAAGGCATTTCTACAAACAAGAACAGTCCTTGAAGCAATGCAGAGGTTATTTTCTCAATGAAATCTCTCTCAAGAGATTTTTGCCAGTAATACTTCTTACTGTAAGTCTAAAGAAAATAAATATCCAATCCTATTTAAGTGGTTGTGGCTCTTTACAACATCATTTAGCAATGGGAATCACTTCGAAATGGCAATCTGAGTTTCGCTAACTATCATAACTTAAGGACTACAAGGTGACTTTCTAGACCACTTAAATAGGGTTAGGGTTTCCTGGATGCCAGGAAACTATCAAACTTGATTACCTGACTGAAGCATCTTAGATCTCATTTCTCTATTAGGACTAGGTAGCAATAGCAATAGCAGTTAGACTTATATACCGCTTTACAGTGCTTTCCAGCCCTCTCTAAGCAGTTCACAGAGTCAGCATATTGCCCCCAACAATCTGGGTCCTCATTTTACCCACCTTGGAAGGATGGAAGGCTGAGTCAACCTTGAGCCGGTGAGATTTGAACCGCCAAACTGCAGCTAGCAGTCAGCTGAAGTAGCCTGCAGTACTGCACTCTAACCACTGTGCCACCTCGGCTCCAAAGGTACTAAAATGATAGGCAATTTCACTCACTGTGTGAAGGGTCAGTGATCGTATATATGTATGTAAGTATTGTATTTCATTTGTTGTTGTTCTTGTTTCTCTGGTTGTTCTAGAATACATTAATATTTCCCTTTATAGGTTTGCACCTCCAGTATCTGTTTTGTATTCAACTAGGGTAGCAATAGTATCTGGCCTCCTTATAAAAACTTATTTGAATATTTTGGAGAATATTTCTAGGTCTATATAAGGTCATATAAAGTGTTTTAAATAAAAACAATAAGCTGTATTTGTAAACTATAGTACATTGTGCCTTTCTTATATTTCACATGTTTCAGTGTTTTTGTTACCTGTTTCTGCATTTTGTATAATGTTGCTATTCTGAAAGGAACCTTATGAGAACTGTGCGCAGTACCTTATTTTCATCTTCTTCTTCTATATATATATAAATGGCTGTATGTATGTATGTTCCAGCATAACTCTGGAATGTCTCGAGCAATTTCAACCAAACTTGGTACACATATGACTAACCATCTGGCAAAAAATACTGTGGGGGTAAGACTCCCCTAGCACCCCTAGGGGTGGCCTTTCGGAACAATGGTTGTGTTCAGTACACTTAGCCTAGCTCAGTGTTTTCTGAAGAGGCCTAGGCTTCCCTCACACAGTAGGCCTATGAAGGGAGCCTGATTAGGCCAGTACAGAGGCCTTTGATTGAGCATGGCATGGCCTAAGCGGATCACCCACCCCCACCTCACTGCGGTGGCCCGATCTTGCAGGGAACAACTTCGGCCCATGTTCCTAGGATCATCCTTCGCCCCAACTCAGGCCTAGGCCTCCCTCACACAGTAGGCCTACAAAGCGAAGGGAGGCTGATTAGGCCAGCACAGAGGCCTTTGATTGAGCATGGCACGGCCTCAGTGGATCGTCCGCCCCCACCTCACAGCTTCGGCCCATGTTCCCAGGATCGTCCTTCGCCCCAACTCATCACACGAAGGACAGGACCACCCCAACCGAGGCGAAACAGGTATGGAGGCCAGCCTATTTCAGCAGGGGTGGAGGAGGCGCAGCATGGGCCAGCTCAGGGATTTATGTTCCAGTCCCAGGCCCAGTTTGAGGAAATGGTAAAACGGGTGGTGGCAGAGGCAGGGTGGTGGTGCTTGTCTATATATATATAAATGGCTGTGTATGTGTATGTATGTATGTTCCAGCATAACTCTGGAACGCCTCAAACAATTTCAACCAAACTTGGTATACTGTGGGGATAAGACACTCCTAATACCCCTCGGTGTGTGTGTGTGTGTGTGTGTGTGTGTGTGTGTGTGTGTGTGTGTGTGTGTGTGTGTGTGTGTGTGTGTGTTAATGCCTGGACCATTAAGGAGAGCGAGTGCGGATCCTAGACCAGCAATTGTTTGTGATGTCACTTCCTTCACAGCCAGCCGTGACGTTCGCCCTGCCCCCTGCTGGGTTTTTGGCAAAGTGCCAGGATCGTAGAAAGGGTGGGAAAGAGGAGCGCATGGGAAGGGGACAGGAGATGGCAGGGATGATGGGCATGGGGGAAGAAAGGCTCCCTGTCAGACAAAGGCTTCTGTGGCCCTCAGCTTCAAGCAAAGAGGGCAAGTTGTCGGGGGAGGTGCTTCCTAATGCAGATAATCACCTCAAAGGCTATTCCCTGTAGAATTTTTCCCAGGCTGTTGGCCAGGGCAATTAGGTCTCTAATTCTCACCACAGTGGTTGAGGCAGCTTTCTTCTACAACTGGTAACAGGGCCAGGCCCAACTTTCTTTTTTTTTACATTTACTTTATTGTGTTCCATAATAATAGATTACAGCAAATTACTTTGATTTGACAATATAGATATAATTCATTCCTTTTCCTGTCTAATACAGGATTGGGATAAATAAATACACGGGCAATGCCGGGTTATCAGCTAGTTTATTTATAAATGTGATACGTTTATAGTCTGCTTGTCCCCAGGAGATGAATTTGATACCTATTTTTACTTTCAACACAGCAGCAACATTGGGTAGAACTTGGGGGGAAAAGAGAGAGAGAGGGTGGGGGAGGGAGGGAGAAAGAGAGGGGGGTGGGAGAGAGAGGGAGAGAGAGAGAGACATCCGAAGTACTATAACCCAATGATTTTCTGTAACTGAAGGTGGACTTGAACCTGTATTGTCCAAGTCCCAGTGCAGCATCTTAACCATTAAACATCACACACCATAGTGGCTCTGTTGTGATGTTTTGCCTTTTTCCTACAATGCTCAAACTATCCTATATAAGTATCATTCTAGGCAGTTTTCATGGCTACATCCCTTTAGCTATAGCAGTATTACCATACTGTGTTCTCTAATGTCATTCTCTGGATGATTATACTCTTCACAACCATAATTCTTGTATAGAAGTGCAGCATTCTGGCTATCAAATCCTATATCCATTCTCATAAAAGAAACTGTAATTTAATAAAAATGTTAAGCTGACTGTTAAATTAGGAGGAGAGCTTTTCTCTGCCCCAAAGCATTTGTGTAACTTGTGTAAAAGTAATGGGATTTTTGCAAGCATGCCCACGGGACAGTATACCTAAATGTTTCATCTAAGTTTTCTCTGATGCTCAGTTGGAAAGATAAAAGGAATGCATTCTTTTCAAGCTAATTCTTTTTTTTTTTTACATATATCTGCACAAGCCAATAAGAGAAGTTTAACTTAGGTTAGCCTTACCACTGTTATTCTTATCAGCTTTACTCTGCTAGCACTTCATGCCCTTAATAGAAAGTGAAGGAATATACAAAAAGATTAAAACACTATCATCCAGCTGCCTCTAGTTATCACAGTTCATGAAAAACAATAGGTAATGTAATATCTCATCAGAGCATCTGGCAATATATAGGATAGTTAAACAATAGGTGGTCTAAAGCTGCCTCAGGGGTACATCAAATAGCTTGCAATTTACACTGTTGAATTATGTTCAGTTTAACATTCTCAGGTAAAGTTGAAGGTCTTCATGTAAGCCTGAAATGACCTCTATACTCCCTCCCATCTTGCTTTTTCTCTTTGGGCTAAACAACATTGGAAACAATAAGAACATTGTGGGGAAAATGTAAGCAAGAAAGAAGAAGAGAAGAAAAGGAACTTTACATCGAATTTATCTCAACACCGTTCACTGTAGTCCTCTATGTTTTTCTTGGTCTTTCAGTATGTTGAAGGATCCAAAAACCAGTGATCTGGTTCTTGAGGAGTCCCTAAATTCTACCCAATCACATATTTCTCAATTTCACAGGAGTATAAACTTGGCTAGAAAAAAAAGCTTATGTATTATGTAAATTTTCTGTATCGCTGTTATGGATAGTAGTTTATAAAATGCAATTGATACAAAACATGATCACCAGATTTGTAACAGAAAGATCAAGAGCCTGTTACATTTCATCAGTCTTACATCTATATTAGTAAGCAATTCATGTAATGCCTCAGTTATAAATGTTGGTTTCAATTCTTAAAGTTCTCAGGTATGAGAAGGGAGGTTTCATAAAATAAGTGCACATTTCTAAAATAGGTATATTTATTCATTTCATTAAAGCATGGAGAAGAATCTAAAGAGAGGGAGAGAGTAATGGAAAGAGGGAGATGGGGGGGGAATTAAGACGTGACTAAAAGAGATAAAAACGTGATTCCCCAACCTGCTTTTAATTCTGGCCCAACTATGTTTTACTCTATTGTTAACTATGGTGTAATTCATTGCATGTAGCCCCTAAATGTGTACTGTTAGGGGAATCAGTGCTTCACACTGGTAGTGGCAATAATTAAGTTCAAATTATCATTTACGTTTGAATCAGTATGTGTGCACCAAATTACCCTTTATTGAAACAAATCAAGGGATCAGCAGTTGCAAGGTTTTGCTATGAATTTCTCCCAAAGCTATGCTTTCAGATCTTGAATCTATTTTTACTATATTTTTATTTCATGTCTAAAGAGCAGGACTTCAACCAGCCCTGAATTATCTGGACCCTTTGAAATTAAGCCCATACACCAACCAACTGTTGTTGCTATTGGCTTGGATTGGAATGACATTTGTGTTTTTGAATGTAGTATATTCCATTCAAAATTTACTGTTACTGTGCTGTTCATACAGGGGAGTTAGGGAACAGATTCATTTACAAAAATTTCCTTCATCCACTAATCTTATTTCCAAGAATACCAGAACCTGTTTTAAATCCAAAAGCTGACTAGATGAAAATATTTTATAGACTGAAATGTATTGAAGAATTGAAAAAATAATGAGAGAGTGAGAGAGAGAGAGAGAGAGAGAGAGACAGACAGACAGACAGACAGACAGAAAGATAGAGACACAGAGAGAAGGGAATAAATGACATTTGTGATAATATACAAAGTAACTGCATCCTCTTCGCAGATGATGTAAAACTATTCAACACCACCGACAATACTACAACCCTTCAAAAAGACCTTGACTATGTATCTGAATGGTCAAGCAAGTGGCAACTTCAAATCTCAATCAACAAATGCTCAGTTTTGCACATTGGCAAAAATAATCAAAACACAAAATACAAACTATATGATCATGACATTGTTGATGATTCTTACTCAGTAAAGGAACTTGGAGTACTCATCTCTAATGATCTAAGTGCCAGAGCCCACTGCAACAGCATAGCTAAGAATGCATTAAGAGTGGTTAACCTAATCTTGTGTAGCTTCTTCTCTGGTAACATTGTCCTCTTAACCAGAGCATACAAAACATTTGCTAGACCAATTCTTGAATACAGCTCATCTGTCTGGAACCCACACTACATATCAGACATTAACACAATTGAGAATGTCCAGAGATATTTCACAAGAAGAGTATTACATTCCTCTGTTCGCAACAGAATACCTTATGAAACCAGACTTGAAATTTTGGGACTTGAAAATTTAGAACTACGCCACCTTCGATCTGACCTAAGTGTAGCTCACAAAATTATCCGCCACAATGTCCTACCTGTTAATGACTA
>QLTV01001733.1:1118778-1166795 GCA_003457575.1 Thermophis baileyi | reverse complement strand
TTATCTGCGTGACCGCCTTATGCCACATTCCTCCCATCGACCAGTGAGGTCGCACAGGGTTGGCCTTCTTCAGGTCCCGTCGGCCAGACAGTGCCGGCTGGCGGGACCGCGGGGGAGGGCCTTCTCTGTAGCCGCTCCGACTCTGTGGAACCAACTTCCCCCCGAGATCCGTACTACCCCCACCTTACTGGCCTTCCGTAAAGCCCTTAAGACCTGGCTTTTCCGGCAGGCCTGGGGCCAATAGTGGTTCTGATTGGCCCATGCATGGTTGTGTGCATGTTTTATTTTAAATATAGTTGGGTTTTTTTTTCCCCCTTTCTTTTTTAAATTGTTTTTATATGTTTTATTTTTTATGATGTAAGCCGCCCAGAGTCCTTCGGGAGTTGGGCGGCATATAAATTTTATAAAATAAATAAATAAATAATAAATTTGTAATCATTCTGGCCTATTGATGCTTTTAATTTTTGTGGCGTTTTAAAAATCAGTGCCTCAAAAGCTGGGAAAAAAGGAGTCTCTAAAAGACAGCCAGGGCCTGCATTTAACCCCCCCCCCTTTTTTTCCTAAAAGGTATTTATTTCTAGGCAGTTTTAAAATCACTTCCTCGAATGCAGGGGGGAAAAACAAAAACAAAACACAGACCTTTTAAAACCCGCAGCTGGTTTTTACCTTTGTAAAAATCTAAATTGCACCCTCAAATCCTCAAATCCTCATGTGAAGCACGGCCTTAATAAAATGTATTCTGCCCCCTACAGCAAAAGACAAGGAATATTAACAGGAATTAAAATGCTCACAAGAGGCAAGCAGCCAAGACTTGTTCAGGCATGTCGGGACCACAATTCCGGGCATGCGTGTTTGTGTAAAAAAGGGGGTTAGGCCTTGTTTGGGACATGACCTGGTGACGTAATCAACACGTGGCTTTGTTTACTTTGATGACATCACTGATCAAAAGTACTGATAATTTTCATTAAAAAAAGGTATGAACTATATCTACTTTCCCCCGCACATGCGTGCTAGTCGTTTCCAGCTCTAGGGGCGGTGCTCATTTCGGTTTCTAAGCCGAAATGCCAGCGCCAGGGGTTGGTTCCTCCCGGTTCGGACCGGTTCTCCCGAACTGGTAGCGGCCCACTGGTGATGTCACGATGATGTCACCGAACCGGATCGGTCGGTGCCGGTCTGTGGGGGCTGCCATCTTTTTTTAATGGGCGCCACCATCTTTTTTTTTAATTTTTTATTTTTATTTTTTTGAATTTTTTTTGAATTTTTTATTTCCTTCTGAGCATGCGCAGAAGCCGACTTCTGGCACTGTGCATGCGGTTGCCATCTTTTTTTTGGCTTTGGTTTTTGTTTTTGTTTTTTTCTGGATTTTTTGTTACTGCGAGGCACGCCCACGCGATGCGGGACGGAGCGAACCGGCAGCGAGGTAAGTTGGAACCCACCCCTGGCCAGCGCTGTCCGAAGATGTCTCCGTGGTCATGTGGCTAGCATGACTAAACGCCAAAGGTGCACGGAGCACTGTTACCTTCCCACCAAAGTGGTCCCTATTTTTCTACTTGCATTTTTTACGTGCTTCCGAATTGCTAGGTTGGCAGAAGCTGGGACAAGTAATGGGAGCTCATTCCGTTATGCGACGCTAGGGATTTGAACCGCTGAACTGCCGACCTTCTGATTGACAAGCTCAGCATCTTAGCCACTGAGCCACCGCGTCCCTAATGCCTGATTAGTTACGGCTAAAATCAACTAGATGGTCATCTACCTTTTGGAAAGTCATCATGAAACACAGAGGCCTTTATAAAAATGGGAAAAGCTGGCAAGCTAATGAAAGTCTGGAATTTAGGAATTGTTAGAAACTGCAAAAGTCTCCAAGATCACCAGGTGTCAGCAAAAAGTTAGAGTTTGCCATCATTTAGCATTCATCTGGATTTTGGCAGCACAGGTTTGGTAGCACTTTACAGAAAAGCTGAGCAAATGAAAAGTTTCATTTGATTAAAACCTATGGATTTGCTGATGTGCCACAACAGCGGAGATAACCTTTTACCACAGTTTCTTTCTAAAGTGCATTGCTGACTTAGAATGTAGGGAACAAGCAGAAAATCTAATTAATAATCACAGGCTTTCCCCCCACCTCTCTGCGTCTGAAATGGCATGTTTCTTCTGTGTTACTTTATTAATCACACAGCACACAATAATGGTTCATTTAGCAATGTCAAAACTAATCTTGGCTCTCTACTATTTACTTCTCTTTGTATAAATTTTAATGCATTTTAATTCCACCCCACCGATTGGTAAACCAACCACTCAAGAGGATTGAGGGTTTGTTTTTTTTTTGCCTGTAATCAGTCATTTCTAATAAACCTGGATCTTAAGATGATTTATTATTAGCTGTATTAGCTATGAAAATGCACTTCTGCATCCACCAGACTGGGCATTTCACACATTGTGTTAATAAGAATTGATATTAGAGATGATGGTCAATATACAGGATTCTTTTTTAATACCATACTTAGTTGCTGGCTCACTATTTCAAAATGAATACCCACTTTAAAATTAAGTATCTCTTCCAGGGAACCATACATTCTGCAGAAAACACTGAAATGTCCCAACATGTAGCATACTGCCGAAGTGAAAAATCAGAGGTGTGTCTGTATATGGATATGTGTTCTTGCATATTTAAAAAATTTGTTTACATTTTGCTACAATGAATTGCATTCAGAAACATTGATCTTAATTTGAAAATTTGAAAACAACCTTAAAGTGAGACAAAAAATAAAATAAAATCAGATTTTCACATGAAAAAGATTAAAAAAAAAACCTAGAAGACAGATTTCAGCACAGCTTTCCTTGCATAGAAATTACTACTGCTGAATTGGGCTGCCATATAAAAGTAATATATTTTATGTCTTCATTTCATTTGTTTTAATAACCTAGAGCTAAGACTGAAAGGACATTATTCCATTTTTCCCCATCTTATGAGCTTGTCTATAGTGGTAGTAAGGCTATGCAATAGAAACAAAACCTCAAAGCTTTCAGAAGGAACAGAACATTTGTTTCCATAGCAACAGTTAAAAGTTTTATAGTTAGAGTAGAATCCCTAACTGAAAGATATGAGGATTTATTTATTTATTTAACATGTTTATATGGCTGCCCATCTACCAAAGGAACTCTGGGCAGTATACAAAAACAAGAGCAAAACCGAATTTACAATCTATTAAAGAAAAACAAAATCAAGGGTCCTCCCCCCCAAAAAAATAAATGGCAACATATCAGAGGCATATTCACATCTATGCCAGATCTCCATTAACAAGTCCAGCAATGTCAGGATTATCTGTATGTTAGGGGAGAAACCATTCCACAAGACAAACACTATCAGAGGGAAATGTCTATGGAGATTATCAGTCTTCCAGGTCATGGTTGTCCCAAAGGTGCTTTTTCAAGAGGCAACTGGACTTTCTGGTTTTTCTTTGAAGGCATTTCACTTTTCATCCAAGACTGAGCTGAAGAAGTTTCTTCGATGAGAAGTGAAATGTCTTCAAAGAAAAACCAGAAAGTCTAGTTGCCTCTTGAAAATGCACCTTTGAGACAACCGTGACCTGGATGGCTGAGAATCTCCATAGACATTTAGTTATGCATCAGAGCTGAAGAAGCTTCTTGAATGAGAAGCGAAACGTCTTCAAAGAAAAACCAGAAAGTCCAGTTGCCTCTTGAAAAAGCACCTTTGGGATATCAGAGGGAAAATAAGTGTCTAGGGATAATGCTTCTCTAATGGGACCTGGAGCATAACTACGCTGCCTGATGTGGTGGGACAGTTGGAAACCAAGAGGCTGTCTTGCAAGTAATATTGTCCCATGACATGTCGTTGACAACCAGCATTTTGAATCTTACCCAGAAGCCTACTGGGGGACAGCGCAGTTCATTTAGCCATGTGCAACATGTGCCTACTGTGGAGCACACCGCAATTTGGATCAGCTGTAACTACTGAACACTTTTCAAAAGCAGCTTCATATAAAATGCATTGTAGTAGTCCAACTAGGAGATAACCTAGGCATGAGTGTCAGTCTTGCCAGGTAAACCAGACAGGAAACATGACCAGATAAAATAATTCTACTTGATTGTAAGGCTATATTAACAGAACCTTGCACATCTGAAAATATAAGCCTCTCATCATCAATTTTCACAGTCTGATAAATAAGGGCAGATCCTTTTTAAGTTCCCTTCTTTATCTGTTAAACAGTTGTGGAATCTTCCCCCTTTTCTCTGATCATTGCCTAGACAACATTTCTTAGTTTTCTTTCAGTGCACTGTAGGATCTCTTAGATTGTTTCATTTGGAGTTCTTCTGAGAATTGGGGGATCCACGACTCCTCCTCCCCGCTCCCCCATTTCCCGACTTCCGGTGGGCCCGGTAGGCCCATTTTTCGCCCTCCCCAGGCTCCAGAGGTTTCCCTGGATCCTGGGGAGGGCGAAAACGGCCTCCCCCGTCCCCCCCCAGGCCAAAACGTCCTCCCAGAGCCTCCGCGTGAGCCAAAAATCAGCTGGCCGGTGCGCACATGCACTCTGGAGCTGAGCTAAGGCAATGGCTCACGTGCCGGCAGATATAGCTCCGTGTGCCACCTGTGGCATGCGTGCCATAGGTTCACCATCATGGCTCTAGGATCTATGTGCATAAATATTCCAAAGAAGCACATTCAAATCCAAGGCCACTGTCACTTGCTCTTTCCAAACAGTGGCAAAGGACTCAACACAGTCATGTCCAGAGCTTCGGGAATTATCTTGAGTTCTCTGTGGAACCCCCCAAAAAATCATCAGGATATAGGGTACACTAACGAAGGGGGGGATAGACAAAGAAAATTCCAAGGCTAGCAGGGAGTTTCGGTCCAAGAAAGGGGACTAATGACATCATCCCTCAACTCCAGGCCACATTGTCACTGCTCTGAGACAAAAACTAGATCTAGTATGTGATTTGGCCTTTCAATAACTTGGATCAGGTTCCCCCAATAATATTCATGTATTGGAGAAAGTTTCATACAAACACCACATAATTTTGCTGAAGAGATCATCCGATGAATGCAAACAAATCTATTTTGGATCACATCTGAGGAATTTTATATAAGTCAAGCATTTTAGGGGGAAAATGTATAATATAGCCTATCTATCCATCTAACTACCTATCTATATAATATTTCACAGTGATTTAATAATGTTAATCTTTTGATTTGTGTATGATTTACTCAACTATAAAAAAATGCACTGAAGCCTTAACCTGAGGCATATCACAATGAATTAGTAGGAGTTGGGGGGGGGAGGTGCAAATCTTGATGATATAGGTAACCTCTCAGTTGAGCAAAGTTTTAGTTTTTCTCTATAGTGCTTTCCACACAGCTAAGAATTCATATAATTGTAAGCCCTTCAGCTAAATGAAAATGAACTGCCATCTTTGATGCTTCAGTTTTATATTTTTTAAGATATTCTATAATTTTATCTGAGAATTAGTTTGATGTAATGTTAAAGTATCAAACTAGAAAATAGGAAACTGTGAATTCTAGTTCTTCTTTAGGCACAAAACCAGCTGGGTGACCTTGGGTTAATCGTTCTCTCTTGTTTTAAATAATAATTTTATTAAGCATTACAATTATGAAGATAAAAACTAATTTAAAAAGGAAAAAAATAAAAGGAAGTGCAGAAAAAAGAAAAAATAGAAGAATACAAAATATTTTTTCCTTGATAACAAGTGTAAAAAAATATCTTATTTTATTTATTTTAAAACCTATCATTTTCTCTTAAAATACAATAAATGAACTCTTCTTCCCATATCTCATCTCTTATCTATAAACAGATTTTATAGGTTCATTGTTCAGTTCTGGTCAGGAAAAGTCCATTAAGGGTTCACAGAGATAACAACGTATCTCTTTTATCCTTGATCAAATAAACTTTTATATTACTTTATTTTTTTAAAAAAAACAATCATGATATTTAATCTCCTCAAAGAACTTTATTTCTTTTCATTTTTTTTTTCTTTGTCCTTTCTCATAAAATTCTTCAAGATTTTAACACTTTTCCCTTGTAAGTCCAATATGGGAAACTTATCCAGGTCATCCTTGTAATTTCTTGTTTGTATATCCCTTTTAATTATTAAGACATCCATGTGTTCCCTACAGGAGGGGGTAGTGCCCCAGCACTTTAAGGAGGCTGTGGTCTGCCCTCTTCTTAAGAAGCCATCGCTGGATTCCACCCTGTTGGATAATTTCTGACCTGTCTCCAATCTTCCCTTTTTGGGGAAGGTTGTTGAGAAGGTGGTTGCACGGCAGCTCCAGAAGTTTCTGGATGAAACAGATTATCTCGACCCCTACCAGTCAGGATTCAGGCCTGGATTTGGGACAGAAACGGCATTGGTCGCGCTTTTGGATGATCTCTGGTGGGAGCGGGATGGGGTTAGTGCATCCATCCTTGCTCTACTTGACCTCTCGACAGCTTTCAATACCATCGACCTTTCTGGAGCGGCTTTGGGGGATGGGAGTGGGAGGCCTTGTGCCAGCCTGGTTCACTTCCTTCCTCTGCGGCTGCTCTCAGTCAGTGTTGATAGGAGGGGAGAGATCCAGCACTCGCCCACTGCTTTGTGGGGTTCCATAGGGCTCGGTACTGTCTCTGCCTCTGCTCAACATTTATATGAAGCAGCTGGGTGAGATCATCTGCCACCATGGACTGAGGTATACCAATATGCTGATGATACTCAGCTGTATGTCTCAACCCGTGATGAGTTAAGTGATGCCGTGTCCTCCCTCTCGCAGTGCCTGGAGGCTGTTAGGGGCTGGATGGGGAGCAATGGGTTGAAACTAAACCCTGGCAAGACCGAGTGGCTCTGGGTTTGGAGTTCGTTGGCTCAGGGAGAATTGCCACCTTTGGTCTTGGATGGGGTGGCACTACCCCAAACAGACCCTGTGCATAATCTGGGGGTTCTCCTGGACTCACGACTCCTGCTCAAAGAGCAGGTGGTAGTTGTGGCCAGGAGGGCCTTTGCACAACTGTGGGTTGTGGACCAGTTAGGCCCTTTCCTGGACCAACAATCCTTACTCACAGTCACTCATGCCCTAGTCATTTCTCATCTTGACTATTGCAACACGCTCTACCTGGGGCTACCCTTGAAGAGCATCCGGAAGCTCCAGTTGGTGCAAAATACAGCAGCCTGCATGGTTTTGTACAGACTCCGGTGTGCACATGTATCCCCTCTCCTGCGGGAGCTGCATTGGCTGCCGATTTGCTTCCGGGTACAATTCAAAGTGCTGGTTGTCACCTTTAAAGCCTTTCATGGCTTGGGACCAGGTTATCTGAGGGACCGTCTCTTGCCGGTCACATCTACCCAACCCATAAGAGCGGGAGGCAGGGAATGTTGTGGGTCCCATCCCACATGTGGGTCCCAGAAGAAGGGACTTCTCCGTGGTGGCTCCGTCTCTCTGGAACATCATTCCCCCAGAGATTAGAATGGCCCCCACTCTAACACTCTTCTGGAAAGTGCTGAAGACCTGGTTCTGCCAGCGGGCCTGGGGAACCCAGAGTGGGATGGAGCCCATTAAATGGCTTGTGTGATGTGCTGTCGCCAGGGCAGGGGATGGGGGGTGGGGGTGATTTTATTAATATAGCAATAGCACTTAGACTTATATACCGCTTCATAGTGCTTTACAGCCCTCTCTAAGCGGTTTACAGAGTCAGCATATTGCCCCCAACAATCTGAGTCCTCATTTTACCCACCTCGGAAGGATGGAAGGCTGAGTCAACCTTGAGCCGGTGAGACTTGAACTGTCGAACAGCAGCTAGCAGTCAGCTGAAGTAGCCTGCAGTGCTGCACTCTAACCACTGCACTACCTCGGCTCTTCTAATATTATATTATATTAATTTATTTGATTCTTTTTTATTAGTTTTATTGTTTTAACTGATGTTTTATATTCTGTAAGCCGCCTTGAGTCTCCATGTGCAAATAGGCGGCAATATAAATTCAATAAATAAATAAATAAATAAAATAGCATCTTTCACCATATCATTCTTGGAGTCTGTCATTTTTAAATCCACTTTCAAATCACTCTCAGTAAAATTTGTTCCTCTTTCATATTATCTTTTAAACACAGTCTGTCAATAATGGGAGACACTTTTAAAAATAACTTCTGGGTCCATTGTTCAAAAATATTCTCTAAAGTTAAAGAATTTTGCTCAATTCTTTATTAGTAAGTCAAATTTGAGTGTTCTCCTCCTGTAATTTTAATCTTAGTTCTTTCTGGTTCCCTGTAGTGTCAAATCTACAAGGTCCTTTCCTAGCATGTTTTTTAAAGAATTCAAAACAACAGCATTTTCCCATGAGAAGTATTCTATAATTATAATTAATTTCAAAATTATCTAGACATCTAGATTCTTAGTCTGTTTTTAACTTTCCAGTATCAACATTCTAATCACCCATTTATTTATTCCCCAAATTGATTATTTTTAAGCCCTCATGCTTGTATTATAACTTTTTTTTTTTTGCTAAGGGTTATGAATTGAAGGAGAGACTGGTGCTCTAAAAAAACTTGTTGATTCAAAAGTTCCTAATATCTGAAAAGCAATTAATAAGCAATTTCTAAAAGTGATTAGAAAAGAAATTATGCAACTCTTGTGTCCATATTGGCTCTGATCAAACTTTGGGCAAATATGGCAATTATTCAGCTCTCAGAGCTCTAGCCCACCAGAGGCCACTGTCAAACAGTCTCCTTGCAAGAAGCATGAATGGAGAACTTGTAGGCAACTCCAAACCCACTCTTTATCAGGAGATTCAAAGATCCAGTTTACTCACCAGCTTTTCATTCCACCATAGTCATTGGCTTGGTCTAGTTTACAATTACTTTCTCAATCAGTCCTAGGAATCAGGCAATGGCAAATCACTTCCTATTTTATTTGTAGTCTTGTATTTTCCTATCTCATTTCAGGACTTAATGTCCTTCCAGAAGGAGAGGCAAGTAGGGGTATCCTGGAAAAAGGCTTCAGTAGGGGCAGAAATTGAAAAATCTTGCTTCCTAAGTCCTACCAAATGTCAACACTCAATAAGGGGACCTAGAAAAAACCCATCATATCCAATCTAGTAAGACAAGTAGATGTCCTCAGTGAAAGAAATTCTCTTAAGCAATCTTTCTCTGTGCTATACAGAGTTTTAAAGGTCATAGTCAGCACCTTAAATTGCTTCCAGGAAAAACTGGAAGCCAGACCAACTGGTCTGAAACGGTCTTCATTTTTGCCAACCTCACAATGCTAATAACCCATAGTGAATGCCTTGAGTCAAATCACCGCTCATCTTTAGTAAACAGGAGAGTGTCAATCAATCAATCAATCAATCAATCAATCAATCAATCAATCAACAAATCATGTCTGGTCCCTGAGCTACTGCAGATGCTGGAGCTATAGAAATCCCTCCATTCTCATTAACTTCAAATGCAAATGAAATAAGTTACTAATTCACTCCTTGTTAATGCTTCCCTTTCATCTTGCATGTGATATTTTGGGTTGTTTGCAAATAGTGGTTGCTGTCATTCTTCTTTTACCTTGAAAAGTTTATTTTAAGCAGTGAAGGTAAAATAATAGTATGTCAGAAATGTTTGCCACTAGGGGCTTTGGCTAATAGATAGTGGTTGAAGTGAGAAAGGCAGGAAGTTGTCTTCTAAACAGAAAGGCAGCAGGAATGTGTTTCTGTAGCTCTGGGATTTGGGGAAGAGAGGAGATAGAGAGAAACAGTTAGTTACAGATAGCCCACAAGCTCTGAATAACTGCAACACTGCATAGGGGAGAAAAACAGCTTCATTTTGATTTCAAATAAACTGATGCAGAACCAGAATTAAATTGACTCTGCTTCTCAGCCAGCCAATGATAGCTTAGAAAGGCAACTGCTGAAAAACCATCATGGAAGGCTGTCCTGAGACACGTAGCCTGTGAACTGCTTTGTTTTGGCTAAAGTGAGAGGGATAGAACTGCCAAAAATAAAATCAAAATTACTGGTACCTCCAGGATGGGAGTTTAAAATTTCACAATTATAATGGCTGTCATGCTTCATTGCTGGTAGTATCTGCCAACAATCAGATTAACTCATAGCAAGAAAGAAGGAATATGGTGTATAATCAGGGGTGGGTTCTAACTTACCTCGCCGCCAGTTCGCTTCATCCCACGCCGCGTGGCTGCACGCGCATTGCGCGCCACGTGGCAGCGCATGCACAGTGCCGAAAACCTGGCTTCTGCGCATGTGCAGAAGCAAAATAAGCAAAAAATAGGCGCGTGCTTTGCGTGCACGTGCATGCGCAGTGGCAAAAAATCAGAATTTTTTTTTTTTAAAAAAGCTGAAAACAAGATGGCGACGCATGCACAGTGCCGGAAACTCGGCTTCTGTGCATGAACAGAAGAAAAAAAAATAAAAAATCCCAAAATTTTTTTTCCAAAAAAAAGATGGCGGCGTCCACGGACCGGCACCAACAGAACCGGCTCCGTGATGTCACCACCGGTTTTCTACCGGTTCTATAGAACCGGTGCAAACTGGGAGAAACCCACCTCTGTGTATAATGTATTCTTTCCCACTAAGAAGGAAAGAAGATTTTATCATCTTTTCTGAGCTGTGGCCTATTCAGTAACAGCTTTGTGTTTTGTTTGATTTGAAAGCTGTGCCCCAAAGAAACCCTGCAAAAAATGAGACTTTGACAAATCATCCCAAACACACACATACCCCCCCCCACACACACACACTTATGATATATATTAATGGAGTCTAACCAGGAGAAAAAAATCTATTTGGGACAATCTACAATGAAAGGATGAGAAAGGCTTTATTGTAGTTTATGTTGAATTGATTTATTGTTATTGTTTTGTTTTAAGATTGACACATTTTCAACACAAATTTTGAAAATAATTATGGTACCTGCTGCATAGAACTGATTTGCAGAAACTACGGAATTTTAGTGTAAAATATTAAGACTATGCAGCTGTTCAGATTTCATTCCATAGGGTTATAAATGTACCATCAGCCTGCAACTTTGTCTTTCATCATAATTGTGTAAAGCGATACAGTGATAAATACCTTGACTTAAGCATTCATCATTTTGTAAGAAAAATATTTCATAAATTATTGTTTTTCAATGTTTCCAATTCTTCAGACAGAAAAATAGCCAGAAGACATAGGAAGAAATCGTTTTTCACCCTCCTTGAGATGTCTTGTCTTTATGTGAGCATCTTTATTTCTCTACTATTCTCAGCTGTGATTTAATTAAAAATTGCACACTGGTTAATGTAACATATACATTATGCATGGTGTTATTGTCAATCCTTGGTGAACCATAGCTCTTAAAACTGGAATAAGGCATCTGGTCACAAATATACCTTCTCCTGTGCGCTGCTTGGAGAGTCCAAGCATGGGTTTCAAATCATCTGATTGGCCAGAAACTGAATTGCAAATCTTTGGCCACGCCTCTTCCTCCGGCCGATCATCAGTTTTTTCAACTTAGTTGGCCTAGAGAGACATAGATTGAGTTGCTCTTCGCATTAATTAAATTATAATCAGGAACTTAATAAAAAAAACCTTTATCCTCATCGTTTGGAGTGGCTGGAGCGACTGGAGAAGGGCTTGGTTGCTTTCCACACCGAGAGCGGCGCCGCAATCGCCGCCAGAGCCGCCATTGCCACGTGGTCGGCTTAGGGCTGCGGTGAGGTGGCTGAAGCCACAGGAGGTCGGAGCCGGCGTTTGGAGGACTGAGGCTTCGATCCGAGCTCAGCTGGCGGCGAAACGCTGTGAGCACGGTTCCAACACTGACATGCTAATCAGAAGGCTGATAGCCGCCATTTTGAGGGCGGCACATGCACACCAACTTCAAGCCTCTGCGAGCCCAGAGGACAGCATCGTGGCTGGGAGAGAACCTCCAATGACTGAGGCTTCTGTCGGGAGCCAGGAAGGCAGCCATTATGCGCAAGTAAACCGTGTTGCCGGTTTCAGGCGCAATTGAAGGGTGGCATTAGTAACCGTGTTGCCGGTTTCACGCCTTTACTCCTGCAGCTGCTTTGCAGCTTGCCCTGCGCTTACAAGCCGTGTTGTCGGTTTGGCACCATTCCTGAGATTCGTAAGGCGCAGTGAGTACCCCTGATCCTTTACTCTGTAATAAGATCTTCCCTATTTAGGGATTAAGTGGCAGAGTGAGTGATTTCATGAGTCTATCAATTCAGCACTAATGGCGGACCACAGGGATTCTATTAGCAGTAATTCTGCTAGCTCTTCCCCCAGTCAGCAGATGGATGAGTGTTCTGGGCCTAAGAAGGCTAAATCAGAGGGCAAAGGGCCTTCCACCAGATCCAAAGCCTCACATTCCAAATCAAAATCTTCAGCTGCTGACAAGGATGCCCTTAGAAGGCAAAAGGCTCTGGAAAGGCAGTTTGCAAAAGCCCAAAAGCAAGCACAAGCAGCAAGAACCCAGGGGGGTTCTGGGAGTGCTAATGTTCCTTGCATCTCCTTGCCTACAGAAATATCATCTCAAACAGTGCTGGATGACCAGTTAACCTGGTCTCCTGATGTACTTCCAGAGCCACAAGACTTTTCAGCTGCTCCCTATCAGGAAGAAGGATATCAGGCCTCTGGCCTATCTACTTCAGGTTTGCAGGCTGGGTCTGGCATTCCACTCCATCAGCCACGTTTACTCCTACAGCAGCGGGGCTGTAGAACCTCAGGAGAACCAAGACGAGGGTTTGTCTGCAGAATTAAACAATACCATAGCACAGACCATTGCTCTGGGAATTGAGACAGCCCTTGCACAAAGGGGATTAATAGTACCTTCTAGGTCTGGTGTCCTGCCTCATAACTGGAATCCAAATAGAAGTTATATTAGAGAATCTCATTCCCCACCTCCATCTCGGCACAGTGGGGCCTCACAGGAGGAGGAGGAAGATTTGGGGGATTTTGAGTTCTCTGAGGATGAAGGGATTTCTCCAGACAAACCCTCATATTCAGGCCTTTTTAAGCCTGCCTTGTTTAGCATCTTATTACTTAAGGCTAAAACAACTGCCAACATGAGTAGGACGGAATCCTTCAAGGATCGCCCCATGGAACCTCAGGATCCCTGTGCCAGCCTTTTCACAGAGCAAGTCACAGCACAGGAAGTGATTCCTTTGCCCAAGTTTTTTGTGCATACAATCACAAGGCAATGGGATCAGCCCGGATCTATCCCTGCTCCCAGTGGCATGGATAGGAGAATGTACACAACAGAACAGGAGTTAGAGGACCTCCTGCAAATTCCATCTGTGGATGCCCCTTTAGCCAGTTTGGCTTCCACAGCTATTCTCCCTTCTGACACTGTGGAAGGTCTAAGGGCAGAAGATAGGAGAGCAGAGCTGTCTGCCCGTAAGACTCACCAGGCAGCTGCTTGGACAATTAGATCGGCCACAGCAGCTTCCTTCTTTTCCAGGACTTCACTCTTATGGCTGTGGCAAATGCAGGCCAGAGCCTCTCCTGATGATATCTGGCTACAGCAGGATTTGTAAATTAATAGCGGCGGCTGAGCATTCAGTGGATGCGACTATCAATGATGCTAAATTTGCCTCAAGGGCCCTAGCATCTAACATTACCTCCAGGCACTTGTGGCTTCGCCAGTGGCAAGCCGACATGAAATAAAAATGGAGGCTGGCTTTTGCTCCATTCAAGGGGCACCAACTATTTGGAGAGGTGTTAGATCCAATTCTAGTGGAGGGGAAAGACAAACGGAAGGCCTTGCCTCATTTGTATAAGCGAACAGAGAGAAGGTATTCTTCCTTTTACCGCAGGCAGCCCTTTTGTAGCTCTGAAGCGGGGTTCCCTGTTCATCAATATCAGAGGCCGTACCCCCACAGTGTTGATAGAACACAGGACGGGTCATACTTTCGAGACAGGGCTCGTCAGTCACAGAACAGGAGGCCCTTTCAAGGGCCAGTAATCGGCCTTACTGACGCACTAAGTGACTCTCAGTCTCACATCCCCATTGGCGGCTGGTTAAAGATGTTCGCCAGCCAATACCACCACCGATGCTTGGGCGTTACAAACTGTGAGGCTCGGGCTCACTCTAGAATTTTCATCCAGCCCTCCATGTTGCTTTATTCAGTGTCCCGTCCCCAGAGATGCCACCAAAAGGGCAATAATGGTGGCTGAGATTCAACACCTGAGCGACATCAGGGCCATAAAGATGGTGCCAGTGGGTCAGAGGGGCCTAGGATTTTATTCTGTCCTCTTTCTGGTCCCCAAATGTTCGGGGGGGACAGAGAGCCATATTGAATCTGAAGGAACTCAATGTACATATAAAGTACAAAAGGTTCAAAATGCAATCCCTACATACTATCCTGGGTTGCATCAGCCAGGGAGATTTTTTAATTTCAATCGATCTCAAAGAGGCATATCTTCATGTGCCCATCAGACTGTCCCACAGAAGGTTCCTCAGATTCTCTTATGCAGGTCACCATTGGCAATACAGGGCCCTCCCCTTCGGCCTGTCTTCGGCCCCACGAACTTTCACCAAGCTACTAGATGTCATAGCAGCGCATCTGTGGGCCAGACCCATTCGCCTGCAATGTTACCTAGATGACGTGTTAGTTCAGGTGTCATCCTTAGAGCAGGTGGAGCGGGACCTTCGGATTATGGTCCAAACTCTTCAGGATTGTGGGTTTTCTGTGAACTGGGAGAAAAGCCACTGGACACCATCTACCAGCCTGATCCATTTAGGGGCGGTGATCGACACTCTGTCATCACAGGTATTCCTGTCTCAGGAACGCCGGGCCAGCATAAAAGAGATGGTGCAGAAGATCAAATCATTAGAGCTAGTTCCCCTACTGCTTCTTTCTCAGCTATTAGGCAAAATGATATCATGCCTGGCCATTGTTCCCTGGGCTTGATTGCATTCAAGGCCCTTACAATGGCTACTATTACCCAGCCAGAGAGCAGGGTGAAGCAATTCACTGTCCAGAATCAGGGTTCCCAAGCAGGTGCTGCGCTCACTGGACTGGTGGGTATCGCCAGCCATGGAGCTTTCACCAGTCCAGTGAGCGCAGCACCAGTCCGTCTCTCTGTTCTGAGAACCAGTATGGCTGGTTCTGACATCAGATGCCAGCCAGTTCAGTTGGGGTGCCCACCTGAACTCCAAAGTTGCCCAGGGTCGTTGGTCTCACCAAGATCTTCTCAATGACATCAATTGGCTGGAACTGGGAGCTGCTCATCTGGCGCTCCGCCAATTTCAAACTGACTTGTCAGGTCAGCACATCCTTTTATTAACGGACAATGTGACAGCAAAGGTGCATGTCAGCAGACAAGGGGGCACCCACTCCAAGGTGTTGATGCGCAAGGCACAGGACTTATGTATCTGGGTGGAGAAACACCTACGGTCTTTACGAGCGGACCACATTTCCGGTACATCCAACACCCAGGCGGACTGGCTGAGCAGAACAACCATCAACCAGTCTGAGTGACAACTTCACCCAGCTCTATTTTGACAAATCACGGAGAAATTCAGACTTCTGACACTAGATTTATTCGCTAGCCCTCAGAATGCTCAACTTCCGAGATTTTTTCCCCAGTTCCGCACACAAGCGGCCGAGGGAATGAATGCCCTCTGTTGCCCGTGGCCTGCCGAACTGTTGTACACCTTTCCTACGACCCCCCTAATACCGAGGGTTGTCAGAAAGATCATGGAGGAGGAGGAGGAGGTGCTACTGGTGGCACCTCACTGGCCACAGTGTCCATGGTTTGTGGACCTGATGACACTTTCCATTTCATGTCCAAGGAAAATCCCTCATCACAAGATCTCCCTCCGCCAAGGGGCCGTACAGCACCCAGACCCCCAGTGGCTCAAGTTAGCCATTTGGCATTTGAACGGGAGATCGTCAGGAAGGGGCAATTTTCAGGCAAAGTATTTTCAACTATCCTTGCTTCCAGAAGGGCATCAATGACTAGGATATATGAGGCCACCTGGCCTTCATTTAGTCGCTGGTGCAATAAGCAGAAATTGCTACCTATGGCAGCGACAGTTCCACAGGTTTTGGACTTTTTGCAAGTAGGACTTGACAAGGGTTTATCCACAAATACTCTCCGCAGGCAGGTGGCAGCATTGGCCACCGTCCTACAAGGAGAAGGAATGACCCCACTTTCACAGCACCCGAGGGTACATAGTTTCTTGAAGGGGGTGTCCAACTTGTTGCCCCCGACAGTTCATAGAAACCCTACCTGGGATCTGTCAGTTGTCTTGCAAGCGCTCACGTCTTCCCCGTTCGAGCCTTTGCTGTCAACAAGCATCAGACTATTGACTTTCAAAGTTGCCTTTCTAGTTGCAATCACGTCAGCATGTAGGATTTCAGAACTAGCAGCCCTCTCAGTGTGGCAGGACTTATGTATTTTTCATCCCGACAGAGTGGTCCTCCATTTAGACCCAACGTTTGTACCAAAGATTAACACCTGGTTTCACAGGGCACAGGAGGTTATCTTACCAGACTTTTGCCCGAATCCCAGACATCCGCATGAAAGACGATGGCATTCCCTGGATGTCCGCCGAGCTCTATGCAGGTACATCAAACGTACAGCTCATTTCAGATGATCAGAGCCTCTCTTCGTTTCATTTCAGCCCAGGTCTATGGGCAAGAAGGTATCTCCATCTACCATTGGTCGCTGGCTGAAGGCCTGCATAGCGCTGGCCTATGAACACCAAGCCTGGCCCGCACCACGCCGTATCACAGCGCACTCAACCAGGAGTGCTGCCACCATGGCAGCATGGGCTACGTAGGCCTCAATCCTAGAAATTTGCAGGGTGGCCACCTGGGCCTCACCGTTTGTGAGATATTACAAACTAGACATGTTTGCATCGGCGGAGGCAGAGTTTGGGAGACAAGTGTTGCAATGGGTCCTACCAGCCAAGGGGACCCTGGACCAATCTGTTTCCCGCCCTACGATGATTTAGCTTGGGTATATCCCATGCTTGGAATCTCCAAGCAGCTCACAGGAGAAGGAACGTTGGACTTACCTGAACATTCTTTCTATGTGTGCTGCAGGAGAGTCCAATCCCACCCTGGTTCTGGTATGGTCCGGGGTCCAGGAGTGGTCGATTTCATCAGATGGGCTATGTCCTCTCCAGATCCAGGTCTTCAATGAAAAAACTGACGATTGGCTGGAGGAAGAGGCATGGCCAAAGATTTGAAACTCAGTTTCTGGCCAATCAGACGATTTGAAACCCATGCTTGGATTCTCCTGCAGCGCACATAGAAAGAACGTTCAGGTAAGTCCAACGTTCCTTTTCCATGAGGTTGATTACCTGCAAATATATTCACTTATTTCAATGTGTATTGAAATCTTTGCTAGGAAAAATAATTAAAATAACTAACATTGAAGTTATTTTAAAAGAAACTCTGTTAGCTTTTTTAATTCTCCCCCCCCCAGAATCAATTACCTACTAGTAATGGCAAAAACACTGCTGCTTATGAGTAATCAAAGCTCTGACAAAGAAATTGCTACATCAGTACACCTTCCTTGATGAAGACTACATGATGTAGTGGTTAAAGAAGTTGGATTAGGAGTAAGATGATTTAGTCCACTTTCAACCATGGAAAGTAATTGGGTGATTTTGGGTTCATCGTTCTCTCTCAGCCCAACCTACCCTGCAGGATGGTTGTCATCTGTAGAAATTGGAAAAGAGCAATATATAAGATATATAAATATATCTTTTAGCTCTTAAATGAAAGGCGAGATAAATAAAACAAACAAAATGTTAAAAAGTTATTATATTTATGTAGTTACTCCCCAAGGCATGTCACACCCCTAATGTTTGGAAATTGAAAGTTGAAAAAATCGACATGCCTTACGAGTTATTCATCATCTGTGATCTATCTGATGGAATCAATGGTTTGTGCAGTCATACATGGTTTGCCAGTCACCTCTGTTAGGGGATGAAGGAATAGTTAATGATTTTGTTCTCCAACAAATCAGAATCAAACAATTGGAGGATCCCTCAAATCCTCAAAGCAAGGATTGAAAGGACATATTTCCTTCAAATATCTAGCCACATTTAGCAAATTCTTTTGCATGAGTATAAGTCCACCAGGAATCCTCTGATACAAAAAGCACATGTGTTGGTTATTTTCATCTATCTAATCTCAGAATTATTTAATCTACTTTGGAGGGGGGTTTTTTAACACATAGAATTGACTGTATTCCAATGTTGGATGAGATGTCACACATGTAAATTACCACTGATTCCCAGTTTCCTTCCATTTTCTATTATCAAATTGTTTCTATTTGTTAAATTGATTGTGTCAATTCCTGCAATCAACTAGAAGTATATCAAGGCTGGCCCTATCATTAGGTGCAATGAAGCATTTCCTTCAGAAAAGTTGGCGTTTGGGGCAGCGGGGGGAGGGGGAATACCTGTCTCAATTTAAGACTTGAACAGTCTTTTTATTGTGCCTAATGGAAAGCACTTGGTGTTGTTCTTCAGACCACATACAGATATGGTGCCAGGAATTTAGGCCTCTTCAGAAGGGCAGGTGCAGATGCCTCTAGAATAGATTCTCATCCAGTGCCTGACACTGTCCCCAGAATAAGGTAATAAAAAACCAGTTACAAAAACTAGCCATTCCCACTTTGAAAACCTCCCTGAAATCATTGAGGCTAATACCAGCAAGGTAATGCCAGTAAGCTCATGGCAGCATGGAAAAAGATAATATATTTTTGCTACAAGGTTTGCTTTCCAAATATGGGAAGTTATGGATGGGTTTGCTGAGGCAATACACGCTGCTATTGAAGCCATCACATTTATTTTGAGGAACTGCCTGGAGCTAGCATATTGGCTGGCAATTAGGATGGCAGCTCTTATGGGGACACAGGAAAGAAAAGATCAGTAGTGGAATGCCAGTTGGTCCTTTAAGTTCATCCCTGAAGATCATTGAACATATTTTGCCTTTCACTCCTTGGAGTGAATCAATCTGAATCTTAAAATACAGGGATTTTTGCCATTTTCTTCCTTAGAGGCTGATTTCAATAGACCTGAAGCACTGGAAAGAACACCTAAGCAGTTAATTAAACCTGTCCACTTAAGCAACATGCAAAAAAAAAAAAATCCAATTTGCATGTTCAGTTCAGTTCAGTCAGGACCCAGTTAAGCAAATGAAAAAAGCAAATCTCCTTGGAAATTTTGTCAAATGAATCACCATCTTCATGCCAAGGTTCTTTTATTAGAGGTATTACATTGCATAGAAACATTTGGAACAATTGATTACTTTCCATTTATTTAGCTTATTATTCAATTTATTAAGGGTAAAAGAACAACAGCTAATGATAATAATTTTTTGTAGAAGAGGGAGGAGTAGACAACTCTTGGAATATTTAAGTTGTCTTTTGGCTCTTAATTCACACCTCTCAACATGTGTTCTATTCCTTGCAATAATTATTCATTTCTTTCCCAGTATTAATGGTGTTGCTTTTCATTGCTTTGCAACAAGATAGATCAATGTCTAGTCTCATAGAGAAAACATATGAAAAAAAATGCAACCATCTTCAACATCCATGGATAGAAACTAATCAAGGAGAGAAGCAACCTAGTACAAAGGAGAAATTTCCTGACAGTTAGAACAATTAATCAGTGGAACAACTTGCCTCCAGAAGTTGTGAATGCTCCAACACTGGAAGTTTTTAAGAAGAGATTGTACAGCCATTTGTTTGTCCTGGTTTTTCAGAAGATCTATTTGCAGCAGTTTAAGAATATTGATGAGGGGGATTTTTTTGGGTAGGGGTACCTTTGGGTCTGTTTTTGCATCCTGGTGACTGCTTGGACTAGTCCCTGCAGTTTTCTTGGCAAGGTTTTTCAGAAGCAGTTTGCCCTTGCTTCTTTCCTAGGGCTGAGAGAAAGTGATTGGCCCAAGGTCGTCCAGCTGTCTTTGCGCCTTAGGCGGAACTAGAACTCACAGTCTCCTGGTTTCTAGCCTTGTGCATACCAAATTGGCTCTTTAAGAATACTGTTGCTCTAAAACAGGGGTGTCAAACTCCTGGCCCACGGGCCCAATGGGTCACACGCTGGCCACACCCACGCCTGGTTTAGCGAAGGGGAAAAAAGTCCCGATACATCATGTGACACCACCATGACAATGCAAGTTTGACACCCCTGCTCTAAAAGAATATTACTCTCAAAGAATTAACCTGGTGTAAAATCTGTGCAAGGTTATGTGCAGGAAAAATGTTTGTATTTGTAAGATTTCTATTGCTGAAAACCTGCTTTCTGCCCTGGTTTTTTTGTGTACTTACCCCAAATAAAATTTGTGTGTGTGTGTGTGTGTGTGTGCGCATGTGTGTGTGTGTTTTAAAGTTTATAGTACATCATTTGAAATGCATGTGAATGCATATTTTAATGCATTTCAATTCACAAGAAGTCAGTTGCATTCAAGAATCTATCTCTCCACTCAAAGCAACTTAGCATGGGTTGGGTTTCTTCCAAAGCTGAGAGTCTGGCCATGGAGTACTCTAGTGGTGCTAGACTATGAAATATCTGATATTATAATAAATATATGGAATGAAAATACAACATTATTGTAGAACTCATCTCTGCAACTAATACATGATTTAATGTTTTCTATTTCTTTCGCATCTCTAAAGAAGATGGAAAACAAAAAATTAATTTGTCAATCAAATATTAACTTGACAACTTATGTAGGCTTGAAAGTCAATATGCTTTGTCAATTTGTCATTTGTGTAGTTGTGACTATTGCTTACAAACTACATTTTTATATAAACGGTCACTTAAGAATCATGTAGAATGATGGCAGTCATATAGTGTTTCATTATTGGAGGTATATGTAAATGGCATACCATTTTACATAGACTGTTCCAGCATTCTCTGGTCTCCATAAACAATCTTTAATTGTTAAATGAACACAGCAGGATTTGGCATGCTTTCTCCCAATTTACAATTCAGGATAATGAGCTCATGTATCTTGTCCTTTTGGCAATGCCAGGACTCAAATTGATGTGATGGATGATTTTTTTTAAAAAAAATATTGGAGAGGATTTATTTCCAGTATTGTATAATTGTTATTTTTCATTCTAAGTCAGCATGAAATTATGAGAAAGAAAATTCAAGCTACATAAACCATGACAATAGGTAAACCCACAGTACTTATATGTAAAGATTTTTGTTTATTCAACAGGCTCTAAACATTTGTAATTCAATGTAACAAAATACTTCTAATACAAACAAAAACATTCTACTCCAAAAAATGATATACTTATAAAGCAAGGTACTATATGGTATTTGTCAATTCAGATAAAGAAAATGATAATCCATTAAGTATCCCTACCTTTCTTTTCTTGATGTGCTAGCAGGATGATTTTGAGAAGTGTAGGCAGAATATATCAAGGCCAAATGAATATTTGAATGCTATCAGGTCAACTATGTATGTGTAGAGGAGGGGGGATTCTTGTCTGTATTCCTTCAGATTTTATGAGCTGCATATTTTTGATAGTTTCATTTATATTTCATTACTGAGCAAACCAAATGAATCGACTGAGAAAGCAATCAACACAAAATGCGCCCACTGGAACCTCTAATGTTAAATGCTGGCTGCTTTTGTAAACATTGTCAATTACCCAGAAGGTATTCAAAACAGGTGCAATTGCCTTTTTTTGAAATAAGAAAAAGGCCTCTGTGGATGTTGTCCCACATATCTCTTAGAGGAGGCAGAAGGGACATTTCCTTTTTCTACACATATTAAAAGGAATTCTGGGTACAGGTTCTTCTAACAGCAAACAATTGTGTTAGCACAGCACTAAGCCAAAGTTTTCTCTTTCCCAAAATTTTCTTTCCCCATCATTTGAAAGCATATTTTGTTTCTAGTTTCTACCTTGAGGTTTTTTTGTTTTGTTTTTAAATGTTTACAATTATTATCAGGAACTCACCACGCTCCATGTACCACCTGACTTAATTTTTAAAACTATTCCTATATAATGAAAAACTAGCAGCCGGTGTGATATAAAGGCAGGTGCTGGCTTCATCTATATAAATAAAAACTTTGAGCAGTTGCATCCATTGCTTTGTTTGGAAAGATGCCCATCTATTCAGGAAAAGAAAAAAAAGTGAGATTCTGAAATTACAGAAACATAGAACTGGGGTAGATCACCAAATCCAACTTCTTGCTGACCATATGAGGAGGGTAGACTATATGTGGGATAGAGGAGATTAATGGGAAGCAACCTAAGAAATGATACTTTGATAAATTAATATTTTCTTTGGGGGCATAACCATCATCATAGCCTTTACTAGACAAACCCCTTTCTAGTGCACTCATTTTGTTAGAACACTCAGAATTTTCAAAATCTGAAAAAAAATACATTGCTTAAGATAGTTTACCAACTCTGAGTTTATTACTGAGAAGGCAGATACCTTAAGAAACAACTTCCACCTTTCTCTCTATTGATCTGTTGGATAGCAAGTAGATTTATACTGTGGAAAGACGTGAGGACAGAGGAACAGAAAAATTGGGAGTACAACTTTTGTAAGAAGGTGTTCCTGAGGCTGGTATTGTGTGGAAGAAATAAAAAATAAAGATCAGCTTTATTTATGAAATAATGTATGGTATAAAAACGTGGGTTATCTAAGCTTATCTGAAGCTAAGACCCCATAGTCAGTGGTGGGATTCAAATTTTTTACTACCGGTTCTGTGGGCGTGGCTTGGTGGGCGTGGCTTGGTGGGCATGGCAGGGGAAGGATACTGCAAAATCCCCATTTCCTCCCGATCAGCTGGGACTCGGGAGGCAGAGAATAGATGGGGGCGGGGCCAGTCAGAGGTGGTATTTACCGGTTCTCCAAACTACTCAAAATTTCCACTACCGGTTCTCCGAACTACTCAAAATTTCCACTACCGGTTCTCCAGAACTGGTCAGAACCTGCTGAAATCCATCTTTGCCCATAGTATACTGCCTTCCATTATGTGCAGAGAACCTACTGGTTATCTCTGTGAACTACTCAGATCAGAATCAGAAAGAAAAAAAATTGAGAGATGAAGGTAGTGAAGAATGCCCTAAGAATATATCAGTCCAAATAATTGGAAGCACATTACATAGAGGTAAGGCACATATAAAGATGAAGTTAAATCTGCTAGTATGGAAAGGAGATAGAATTGCAGAGGCCCTCAGCTAACTGTCTACATCTAATATCCTGTCAATAGGTTTGTAGGTGCATGTGAAGTTAAATTCTAACATGGTCAGCCTTCACATCTTAATCCATAGAAAGAATTGCCTCAAGGTACATTTCCTCTTAACTGTAAGTGAAGCATAGCAAGCCAGACAGAGACCAGAAAAATACTCTACAAAGAAAGACATGACAGTCTCATATGCTTTAAGTCTCATTTATTCAAGGAGAAGCAATTCCTCTCCTTATCCTCTTAAGTTAATATATAAAATAGTGGTTTTAAATTATAAGGAATGAAATGTAGGTTAAATGTTGGCAAATACTTTTTAAGCCTAAGGTCAGTTTGATGGAGAAAGGGGTTTCAAAAAAGAGGTGTTAAAATTCCTTTCTTTTTAATAAAGCCTTCAGGTACAAGTTTTGACAGATGGTACTCTTGGCTCTTTGGATCAGTGAGTTTCACTGTTTTAACAGGAGTTATTTGGCCAGAAATCCTTTAGTGACGCTCCCTAAGAGTCTAGTAACATAAACCTAGAAGCTACTCACATACTAAATGAAAAAGAAACACTGGGAAATCATCTTAAAGGGTTATTTATTTATTTATTTAGGGTGAGATTATTAAACTAGGTATGGTGGGCAAGTTTGAGGGGAAGTCATTTCTTCCAGCTCTGTCTAGAGGAAGGAATCCTTCACCAAGCTTTAGAGCGCACATAGGAACCAGATATCAGTGCTCTCTTTTGGGACACTCTGTGTTCTCAAAATGGCTCCTGCAATAATGCAAAGCCATTCCTGAGGAAGGGCCAAGACACCCCCTCCAGCAGGGGTGGGTTCCAACTTACCTCGCTGCCGGTTCGCTCCCTCCCGCACCGCGTAGGTGCGCCTCGTGTGCGCGTATGCGCAGTAACAAAAAATCCGAAAAAATAATAACCCCCCCCCAAAAAAAGCCGAAAAAAAGATGGTGACCGCATGCACAGTGCTGGAAGTCGGCTTCTGCGCATGCTCAGAAGGGGGAATTTTAAAAATAAAAATAAAAAAAATAAAAAAAATAAAAAAAATTCAAAAAAAAGATGGCGGCCCCCACGGACTGGCACCGACCGATCCGGTTCCGTGACATCATCGTGACATCACCAGTGGGTCGCTACCGGTTCAGGAGAACCTGTCCGAACCGGGAGGAACCCACCCCTGCCCTCCAGGATTAACATGCTGTTGTCTGTCACCATTTTTCCTGTCTTCTAAAGGTGGCCGGCCATAATTGTTCACCAAATCCACTAGATTTAGTAAAAACAGTTGAGAACACACATATGTATAAATTGGAAACTCAGTATAACACTGGAAGTGATAGTAATATTTCATTTCAATCTGTGAACTGTAATTTCCAATACCAAATCATATGCATATCACATGTACCCCCCTCCCCACATGCAAAAGAAATAGGTTTACCAATCAGGCAGGTAGTATTTTTTTTCTAAGATCCAAAATAGTTGTCATTCTCTGTGATTGATTGATTATGTGCCATCAGGTCACTGTCAATTCTTAGCAACCACATGGATAGACTCTCTCCATTGCAGTCTGTCCTTAACCTGGTCGTTCAAGTCTTCCAATGGTGCACTCATCGCTACTGTAACTGAATCCATCCAGTTGCTGCTGGTTATCATCTTCTCTTTCCTTCCAACTTTCCCAAAATTAGAATCTTCTTCAGATTCTTTGCGTACTATATCTGAAGTAATTTGCATCTGCTTATTTGCATCTGCTTATTTATGCCTTGACTGAGAACTCTGAGTTGAACTGTACTTTTATCCATTTATTTGTTTGCTGGTTTGTTTTATGGCTGTCCATAGCATTCCCAGAAGCTTAAGAAACTTTTTCTCACTAAACTATATTTTCTTCTGAATTAGCTCTAGCAAATGTTGTTACTGACGTATTGGCTAACAAATTTAGTTAAATGAGTTTGCTTTATCTTGTTTTAAACAAGTAAGTCATAGGTTGTCAGGACGTTTAATGTGAAATGAAATACCCTTGTTTTGTCCCCAAGCTCAGAACAAATCTTTAGAGTGTATTTTGAGCTTGAAACACTTTGTCTGTTAATGTACATGGCTGCTATGTTGATTTGAAATGACTGCTGCAAGTTGTCCTTTTAAAAATAAGAATAATCCCTGAACATCTATTTTGAGTTTAGAATGATTGCCCTCTCAAACTACTATAATGAGTATTATTAGTATACAGATTTATTGCCAAGCACGTTCATTTTGAAAGCTCTCATAGTCTTTGATACATCTGAATAAAGGCATTGGAACAGAATTAAATACCTTGGCCTTCAATTTTACTTGACCATAGCATTAAAACTGACAGTTTTAATAGCATTAGTTAACAATCAGGACATCGCAAGGATCAAGACTACTGGATCCGAAGACTTGTAGATCTGATTTATATTCAGTCATATTTTCATTTAGCAATCTACACAAGTCTGTTTTTAGAAATAACTATCTTTCATAAGCAAAACACAAGTTTTTCTCTAAAATAAAATCAAACCAAAACCACCATAACTCCATTGCAGAGACAGGAGAGATTCCAGTAAACAGTGAGATTATGAAATAGGACAACACTAGTTAAAGCAGCTTTGAAAGAAATGCATATGAGCGAATTATCTTTGTTGTATCAATTCTAAGCACATCTAACTTAAATCCAGAGATGATTTTGAGGATTATGGTGATATACCCATATTGATTTGGCTTATAACTTGGATAGCTATATACATGCACACACACAAATTGCAAAACAATCTGCTTTTGTTTTAATGAAGGTAATTGATCTGATTGCAGTTCACATCTGTTCTTCATGTATTCATGCCTAAATTAATCCTGTTGTTTTTCATAGAGAATCTGATATATGCACATTTTCACATGCATACACACAAGTTCACCTGCGTGCACACATCCACACACAGAGTGTTGTGTGAGTGAATGAAATAATTAATTAAATCTTTGGTATAGATTTTCTCAAGTATATATTTTAAACGCATTCCAGAAGTATATCCATTGCTGGCATGTTCAATATCTGATTAATGGATAAATATAATCAACCAGAAATTGGAATTGGATCTCCTTGTTGTTGTTGTTGTTGTTAATCATGAAGTCGTGTCTGACCCATTGTGACCCCATGGACAGCATTCCTCCAGGCCTTCCTGTCCTCTACCATCCCCCAGAGTCTATTTAAACTCACGCCGACTGCTTCAGTGACTCCATCCAGCCACCTCATTCTCTGTCATCCTCTTCTTCTTTTGCCCTCAATCTTTCCCAGCATTAGGCTCTTCTCCAGTGAGTCCTTCCTGATCATTAGGTGGCCAAGTATTTGAGTTTCATCTTCAGGATCTGGCCTTCTAAAGAGCAGTCAGGATTGATCTCCTCTAGGACTGACCGGTTTGATCGCCTTGCAGTCCAAGGGACTCGCAGGAGTCGTCTCCAGCAGCATAGTTGAAAGGATTGCTTTTGTTGGCAGAGTGATGTCTCTGCTTTTTAGTATGCTGTCTAGATTTGCCATAGTTTTCCTCCCCAGGAGCAAGCATCTTTTAATTTCTTGGCTGTAGTCCCCATCTGCGGTGATCTTGGAGCCCAGGAAAATAAAATCTGTCACTATCTCCATTTCTTCCCCATCTATTTGCCAGGAATTGAGAGGGGTGGATGCCATGATCTTAGTTTTCTTAATGTTGAGTTTCAAGCCAACTTTTGCACTCTCCTTCTTCACCCGCATCAAGAGGCTCTTTAGTTCCTCTTCACTTTCTGCCATTAGAGTGGTATCTGCATAACTGAGGTTGTTGATATTTCTCCTGGGAATCTTAATTCCAACTTGTGATTGATCTAGTCCCGCCTTTCTCATGGTGTGCTCTGCATATAAGTTAAATAGGCAGGGTGACAGTATACAGCCTTGCCGAACTCCTTTCTCAATTTTGAACCAATCAGTGGTTCCGTTTCCAGTTCTCACTGTTGCTTCTTGACCCGCATATAGGTTTCTCAAGAGACAAATAAGATGGTCTGGTACTCCCATCTCTTTAAGAACTTGCCACAATTTGTTGTGATCCACACAATCAAAGGCTTTAGCATAGTCAATGAAGCAGAAGTAGATGTTTTTCTGGAACTCCCTAGCTTTCTCCATGATCCAGCGTATGTTGGCAATTTGATCTCTAGTTCCTCTGCCTCTTCGAAATCTTGCCTGTACTTCTGGTAGTTCTTGATCCACATACTGCTGGAGCCTAGCTTGTAGGATTTTGAACATAACTTTATTAGCATGTGAAATGAATGCAATGGTGCGGTAGTTTGAACATTCTTTGGCATTGCCCTTCTTTGGAATTGGAATGTAAACTGACCTTTTCCAATCCTGTGGCCACTGTTGAGTTTTCCAAATTTGCTGGCAAATTGAGTGTAGTACTTTTACTGCATTGTCTTTTAAGATTTTGTGGATCTCCTTAGTTCAATTTTTAATAGTTCATACTGATAATAGTAAAGGGTATGGGTGGGAGCATTCAAGTCAGTTTTGACTCATGTTGGCTGTTTGCACAAATCTCTGCACTTTCTTGGCAATATTTTCAAAACTGCTATGCTATGGTATTGCCTTCTTTCTAGATGTGAAAAACAATGACTGTCACATAACTGGTTTTATGCCTAAGGCAGAACTAGTATCCCGGTTTCTAGACTGATGCTTTTAACTGCTACAACAAACTGGCTGACAATCATAAAAGTACTTCCAAAATAATCAGAAAACAAGATATTTAGAGGACAGTTCAGTGAATTATTGGCCAGCACTGATAATTCAAAACAAGTGACATATTTCATGTGTTGTTGTTGTTGCTGTTGTTTCTGTTGTTGTTGTTGTTATTGATGATAATGTTGTTGATGATGATGTTATTAATAATAATAATAATAATAATAATAATAATAATAATAATAATAATAATAATAATAATAATAATAATAATAATAATAATAATAATAATAATAATATAAAATAGAAATAAAGATAATAGGAAAATAAGGAAGAAAAAAGAGAGGATAAATGTGAGGTAAAAGGAAAAGAAATAGAAATAGAAAGCAGTGACATCCAACTTTTCTCAGTGCAATGAAGTATAGATACAAGTAGAAGCTTATTTTTGCATAATTAATAAATGCTAGCCATTTCTGTAACAGCAAATTTAAACTGATCATCAAAATCCAAAGTCAAAATTTCATATTTTTCTGTTCTGAAAGTCTAGAAGAGATCTCAAACTGGAAACAGAACTGGATACATTCTTTTCTTTAACTGAGACAGCTAATTTTGCCATCTCTGGCAGCTCCATTATGTTTTCCATCCATTCTTTCAATGTGAAAACTGACATATCCTTCTATTTTACTGCATATAGAATTCTTGCTGCAATCAACTCATTGTTTCAGTTATATTTGTTTTAAAAACTAAATTAAAGCATAAATCTGACCTCAAAATGGCTTTATCACAAGTCCATCAGATACGATAAAAAGTGCCTTCTTCACAATTACATTTCCAACAGACATTTCCAACATCTTTATACACCTTTACCAGGCATTAAGCACCAACAATACATAATTTTATAATAATTTTCTTTCAATCCATTTGTCATATTTTCCCAAGCATTATATTGTACCTAAACTTTTTTTTGCCTATTGAATGTTTAACGTATTCATTTTCCAGATTCAGCCTCAACATTTTATAAAACTTGGCAATAATTTTCTTTCTTCGTTTAAATAAGGAAATATCTGTGAATATTTCATGGGTAGTTACTCTATATACTACTAAAATTCTTAGACACAAACTTCCTACAAGCAAAGTCATCGGGGAAGCCTGAAGAAAGTCGGAAATCACTCCTGCTCTGACTGCTTTTTTGCCTGCCTGTGGTCATTCTGCTTCTCTGTTTAGATAAGGAAATATCTCTGAAAAGCTGACCCAATAGGTCATGGATTGTCTAGTAACTGTTAAAACTAGAGATCAGCCAAGTATGGAGAATATTATTCAAGCCTCTTTCTATTTTCAACGGCATAATAGCTAGCAACCAGAGCTACAATTGCTACTGAAAAAACAAAGGTTTTACAGTATGTGCAAAATATCCTCAGTTGGAGTTACTTTCCAGGACATTAACTGTCTTCTGAAAGACAAATCCAATTTGATGTGTCCTCTGAGTCTTGTTATTTCTGATCCAGTGTAACCCTAATTGCAGATATCCATTCACAAGGACCATGCTGTCTTTCCTAATCTTAATGCAAAGGAGAAATAGTGTTTGGAAAAGAAAGCACATTGTTAATTACTTTTCCCAATAGTTTCAGCATTAAGAATGCATATGCTTAGGTTAAAATGGTTAACCCTAACTGAACAGAAAGTATTCATTTACTGATGAATGTCATTATCAGTCTCAGGAGTTCCTGCAATAATAGAAATTGGGAGGACTTGACTTGGTATTTCTGCTCTTACTTTACTAGCCAAAATCATGAAATCTCGAAATTATAGTTCTTCTCAACAAGCTCTGCACTGTGAAATTCCACAATATTTATATTTGTTAGACACACTATTATGTAATCTGCCAGGTGCTATCACTGAAAATTTGGGGGTGATATATTGTCAGCATTCCAATGACACCATCAGTACTATTCTATTTTCATCTGAAAAAAAGATGCCACTTTCACTTGGGCCAGAAATACTGATGGTCCCAATAATATAAAATAAATAAATAAATAAATAAATACCAAATAAACAAATTCATTCTAAGATAAAGTGAAGCTGAAGGGTGTACTTTAATTTCTGGACCATTTTTTTTAATGAGACTGCATACTGTTTGTGATTGGTTAAGTTTTATTTGAGGGGAATCTGGCAATATTCTTGGATATTCAGCAGCAATTACCAATTATTTTTTCTGAATTTTTTAAAAGGTTATTCTGTGGTTAAAAGAGAGGTCATAGTATTTGTTCTACCACTACCATCAACAACAACAATAAAATAGTTGAGAATTCTGAATGGTAGCTCATTTAACAAGAGTGGTGTTCTATCTTATCAGAAGAGGAATAAGGAAATATTTTAATTTAAAATAATTTTTTTCTTAGTCTTGTTAAAGTGGTGGTGGGGAAGACTAGCTGAGGCTGCATTTGTTTGGAAATATAATCACATTACTTTTAGCTTGAAAGAAAAACAAAAAATCTGGCAAATTGTGTAACTATTTTTTTAAAAAAAAAATCTGATGCCTTGTCATTCATTTTGAACATGTTGCCTGGTGCATTTATTTGAATTATACAGAGTTAAAAGTTGGCATTATTATTATTATTATTATTTATTAAATTTGTATGCCGCCCAACTCCCAAGGGACTCTGTAATTATAAGGGGCATAGTAATTATTCCATTGGGTGCTTTCAAGAAATGGCCAGAAAAGGAGCAAAGTCGCTTGATAAGATTGCAGGACCCGATTGTACTGGTTTGTATACTTACTTAGAAGTAAATATCATTTAATGTACTTATTTAATTATCAAATTTATATGGCTGCCCATCTCATACAAGGTGACTCTGGGTGATGTACAATATAACCACCAATTAAAACATATCACAAAAATCACTTAAAGCAACTTAAACATAAATAAGAATAAGATTGTGAGAGGATTAAAAATGAGAATGCTATACATGATGGGCTCTATGCTGCCAGAGGATCCCCGGGTCTATTGGGGAAAAAAACACATACTGAAAAAAAAACATACTTTAACAAATGATATTCCAAAGCACAGTGCCATGGCAGAAAAGGGTTGTTTCCTAGGTCCCAACATATGGAACTCCTTAGCAACACGCCTCTTCTGCTGGACCTGCTGGGATGGGTGGACGTAATTGTGGAGAAATAACCTAGCCCTATCTCTCAGATAACCTAGCCCTATGCCTTGTAGAGCTTTAAAGGTCAAACCCAGCACCTTGAATTGGACCCAACTGTACAAACAACTGTAACCAATGCAGCTTATAGAACTTCTAGGGGTACACATAACTTCCCATACAGCTGCATTTTGCACCAACTAAAGCTTCCAGAAATTCTTCAAGGGCAGCCCCATGTACAGCTGTTGCAGCAGAGCTGCAAATATCAATCCAGGATTATCATTATGTTAATTCTCAAAGGTCCTACAGTTGAATTTCATCGTAACAGCCTTTCAGAAAGATGCCAAGGAATGTGCCAAGTATACTCTTGAATGGGATGGAAGGAGGGTGAGAGATGGTTAAACAAGGCAGAATCCACCATGGAGAAAAAATTGCTCTCTTTACCTTAAATATATGGAGGACTTAACACATCCCCAGATGAGACAAGGACACAAAATGGATTCATTCCACATGGAGGATGAAATCTTGAAGGTCCCTAGAAGCTGAAATTTTAAAGAGGAAGGGACAATACTGTTATCATATAACTCAAAATCTTATTCATTCATTTATTTGATAATTTATATTAATACACTGTATTTGCATTTTTAAAAAATAATTCCAGAGGAAGGAATTAAACTGCAGTATACGATTCACTGAAAGTCTACCTGACTTTGACAAATTAATTTAACAACTTAATTATGTCTCCTTTCTTTTTGCCTTATTCCAAATGCTACACTTCATTCCTGTGGCATATTGTCTAATGATTCTGGTGGTACAGCAATAATATTAGTCCCATTAAGTCCTTACAGAAATGCAAACATTGCTTTCCTTATATAGGACATGAAATTATTGTGAGATGAGTTTAAAAAGTTTGTCTTCAATGCATTTACAAATTATTTGGAGAGAGAGAGAGAGAGAGAGAGAGAGAGAGAGAGAGAGACCCATGATTAGAAAATTCCTGAAGGTTTGAATGGTTTAGGGCAATGAGATTCTCTCCGATGACATAGGATGTTGTATGTATAATAGAAAACGGATGAAGTGCATATAGCTAATGAACTACAGTCTTTCTGAATATAAATACATTAGGAAGGAGAAATAAAGGTATACTGAAAACAGTATCACATAGGATGGCAAATAGTGCATGAAAAATAATTTATCTTTTTAATATAGCTTGAGTCTTGGCAACTTCGTGGACACAGCCATGCAAGTAGTCAACTACTGGGATTATTTCTCCTTCCCAAACTCATTTGTGGTGTCCCATCCATTTACTAACAAAACCCAATCCTCCTTAGCATTCAAGACTTTCCAGCTATCTCAAAAATGATATATCTTAAACAGAGTAACAACTTGCCTCCAGAAGTTGTGGGTGCTCCAACACTGGACTAGAAGACCTGCAAGGTCCCTTCCAACTCTGTTATTCTGTTAGAATCACTGCTATTTACTGCACACAATTCAATATTAATTATATTGTCTCCTTAGACAAAATAGTTAATTAACAGTATTATCAAATAATCTAATAAAGAAAAGATTTCCTTCAGAAAGTGGAAAACTTGCCAAAATGTGGAAAATAAAAAGGGCAAACTTTTGCATAAAAGAGTCAGAAAAATGTTTTCATTTTTAATATTAATGTAACAATCATAATTTTCTAAAAAAGTAGGTTGAAAAATGGTTGAATTTTTGGATGATAGCAAGAATCAAAGGAAAATTGGAAATTGAAAAGTAGCTTAATTCTCAGATCCACTTTATTACAGGCAATATTTATGCTTGTATTAATCTTTTCAGGATGTGAATCTGAATAGTTGAGACCTACAGTAGTGTCACAAGATAACTCTTCGTAACTCAGTTGAAAAAAATAAATATGGGGGGGGGAACCACATATTATCCATCCAAGAATTGTAAAAGGATGTAAATGCAAATGCAAAAGTACTGATCTTATAAAAATCATAGAACATATGCTGCAGATAAGCTTCTGTGCCAGACAATTGGAAAATATTGGAAGAAATACAAAGAAACTTCAGAAAAGTAAAGGCTAGGCTAGTTAATTTAAGATCTGTTTTTCATATATTGGTGGAAAGGATAATTAAAGATAAAATTGTGATGCATATAAATCAATGTATCTTGTGTAGTAAAAGCAACATGGATTTTACAGTGACAATAATTATATTATACATATTTAGAGTTTGCTAAAAGTATAAAATATTTTTAGAATAGCTGTGATCTTGGTTCTGATCAAGACCTTTATCTAAAGATCCAAGAAAGCAAGATGAGTAAAATAAGATATCTAGTAAAACAAAACATAGTTTTTGTAATGTAGGTTGCTGGGGAGCTGAGCGAGCAAAACTGGTGTCCATTTTTGCTGATAATATCAATATCAAATTATTTGAGATTGTTAAACAAAAACAAAAGCAGTGTAGAACTCAAAGTTCTCTCCAAATCTGTGAAATGAGATTCAGCATAGGAAAAATCATCTACCTTTAAGCAACACATGTATACCTAAACACAAACAGAGAAAATAATCCTCAGAATGTAACTATTGTATATTTTATGTATTTATATATTGTATATTTTCACATTTAGATTGAATAGTGCTACAATAGTGAAAAATACTGTGCAGTTTCAATAGTATAAATGGTATTTAATCTTTCCTTTTTTATCGTTATTTCACTTGCACTTCATTGTGGCAAATTAATCTTTCAACATTTTTTTTTTAAAATCTGACCTTTGTTTCAATGTATGAACTTCTATTTGGGCATTGAGCACATGGCATAACAACATAAAGATTACCCTGCATCTTGAAATGTTAGATCATGAACCATTGTCATTTGTGATTTTCCACATAACAGAAGGTCAGTTGTTGGCAGAATGCTACTTTGAATTGCTTGCATGAAAAAATATTCCAAAAAGTGTCTTGGACATTAGGCTGTGCAGCTGTGAGGGCTTAGTTTAGAAGATTAAAGTAGCTGCGCTCAAACATTCAGAGTTAAAAGAGTAACTTCCCAGGTCCCAGATGGCTACAATCTTCACATAAAAATTGCTGAAAATTGTTTATAAGGTGCTATCGCCAATTACAATTTATAGAAATGTACACAGTTTGATTCATTTTGTAGTTATGAAGCAGCAGAAGTGAGCCATATTTCACCTACAATGAAACTCTTTGTAATATAGTGCACAGAGATATTACTTTCCTTTATGGTTTTTGCACTTAGTATGGCAAAGTACTGTGTTCTTGATACAACAGGTGACATTTCTTTAATTGTTTCCAAACAGTGATACTGGCTAGGCAAATTGAGTAGGAATTGAGTGTTCGGTAAACATTTCAACCTATTATAGGGTTATAGTTCAGATATGCTCTGAATATAAACATTTTCAAATTCATCTGCTTGCATCCATTCATGTCTCAACCTTCTGGAATTTTCATGCAAAAGACAGAACCCAGCTGTAATCTTTGAGAGCTGCTACTAGCTGGTAAGACAACCTTGAATTAGATTAGAATATTATTTATATGTTGAATCAATCAATCTGTTTCTAAGGAAACCCACTCACCAGCAACCTAGGCTGACTTACAAAGACTTAAAGCTGAGTTAAAAGATCATAACAATAAAACACACTTCTGCTGGGAAAGGAAAACAAAATCAAACATACTGCAGCCACAAACTGTCTTAGACCAAAGCCTGTAAGAAGTCCCGGATGTTAAAGGCCCTTCTGAGGCTGGTTAAGGTTGTATGGAATTTGAGAAGATGCTACTGTATTCCAAAGGCTAGATGTGGCACAAAGAAGGCACACTGCCTATGTCTCCTAAAGCAGTGGTCCTCAACCTTTGTGGTTTGGCGGCCTGGCTGGTGGGGGAGAGAAGGTAACCAGGCTGCACAAGCAGTGGGCTGGCATGCATGCACATGCATACACAGCTCGATTAGAAGTTGAGCTGCACACATGGGTGTGTACTCCTGCCCGCCAGGTAAATTTATAGGACAGGTGAAGATTGTTAGAGTGACCTGGTCCTGCACATATCCAGGCCTATGTCACGTCATATATATATATATATTCATTCATTCATTCAGACACTCATTCATTCACTCACTCATTCCCAAAGGTGATTTTTCAAGAGGCAACTGGACTTCCTTGTTTTTCTTTGAAGATGTTTCACTTCTCATCCAAGAAGCTTCTTCAGCTCTGACTGGATGGTGGGGAATGGAAGGATTTATATTACTTGCAGACAGCTGGTCATTTGCATTCTTTTAGAGAATCATTCAGGTTACTTGGAGGTTCCTTTGTGTCCTCTGGGTCATCTGAGTAGTGCAAATGGGTGTGGAGCCTTCTTGGAACTGTTGAAAGGACTGTGTTGTGGAGTTGGTGCTTTCTGCAGGATGTTTTCTGCCCTGTGTCTCTTCACTGTTGAACATAGGTGCAGGCTGTTAGGGATGAGTCTGTGTTGTCTGCATCTCAAACTGAAGCGCAATTTTGGGAAATCCAATCTTACTACCACACCTTTTGAAGGGGGTTCATCCCAAAGTGCATAGTTAAATGTCTATGGAGATTCACAGTCATCCAGGCCATGATTGTCCCAAAGGAGATGACAGACTGACAAACAACAGCATGACAATGAAGCAACAATAGTGCATTGAAACAACTTACATCTTGTGACAATACCTTTATTATCATCAAACAACGATATCTGCTTATCCCAGGTCCTTTGGACTTAATAGGCCAAATCCAGTCTATGCATTTGGCTGACTATGCACCCATCAACAATTTACTAAATTTGTATACTGCCTGACTCCCAGCAACTCTGGGTGGTTTATTGACCTTTCCTTGTTGAATTACTTTCAGTAATTATGACGTGATGATGATATCTAAGGAAAAATGGATGTACACGTTTGAATCCTTTCCCATTCAAAAGTGGTAGCAGTAATTCTTTGCAACTGGGGCTTGCTAGTATCATGCTTCGTGAAAAGCCAAATCACTCACTACAAAATGAAGCTGATTGAAAACAAGATCTAAGCCATTTTTTTAAGTCCTTAACCTTTGCCATATTTTATGTGTTTGAATTTCAAGAAGTCTAAAGAAATTGAATAATTGCTCTATGATAAGAACTGCACTGGAGGATTTTCCTGAGGCTCTGATCACTGAAAGTCCCAAAAACTAGGCAAAGATCATGGGCCCCAAAATGACACTGAGAATGGATCAACTGGAGGCTAATATGGCAGGGTAAAAGTCAGCCAGCTCTGAGGGAACCAAACTGTCCCTATTTTTCTGCTCAGCAACTGCTTAACTCCTGGGTGCGAATAGAAAGCCAGAGTTACATGTATATAAATGAATTTGCTTGCCAGCTTGTACCATTTTAATGTCTCCATTTCATTTCTGTTTTTACGAATGGCTTAGCCTCAAATTCCTAGTGAACAAATGATGTCAGCCCCATCAGGGCTAAGTGAAGGATGGAGGAAGTTTGGTGTACTGCTCCATTCCCTTTGAACTATTGTTATTTAAAGAAAGTTAAACAGGAAATAACACTCTGAGCTGCCTTAAAAGTTTCCTGATGGACAAACAGATACTTCATTTGCCAATCCTGTTTGTAAATCCTGTTTGTATTTCTGGTTGTCAGAATACTGAGTGAGAATTTTCTAGATACTAAAACAACTTTTGTATCCATTTACATGTTCATCTGATCTACCACTTTTTTGTATTTGGTTCCCCCCCCCTTTGTTTGAAGTACACATATTAACATTTTCATTTAAATGTTGTTTAAAAGCTTTTTTATTTAAATGCATTTTTTCATACATACACATACATACACACAAATGTGAAGAAGGGTAGTGTAATGATTAAAGTGCAAGACTTGGATTTTGGGGACCCAGATTCTAGTCTTCTCTTCAGTGTGGAAACCAGCTAGGTAACTTTGGGCCAGTCGCTCTTTTTACAGTCCTGCAGTGAATGGATTCAGACTGCCAGTATTAACAAATACAGAGAGAGGCAGAGAGAAGATCACTCAAAATTGTCTGGAAAGTATGAAAGCCATGGGAAAATAAGCTCAGATCTGCTCATTAGTGCAGGAATTGTGGGACAGGCTAGTTCATGTTGGACAAAACTGTATTTCTCAGGAGTCCCTAAAGGCAGATTCTTCTTTTTAAACTCTCAACTGCACTGCTAACTAAAGGTGCTGGTTGAGTTTGTGGAAAGCCATTATATCCAGCTGATAGATGACATCCAGCTGTTCAGAATATGTTTGCTTTAAATATTTTTACTAGATTAATATTCTATCATTTCCCCAGGAGCTTCTAGTTGGTTTACAAAGTGAATCCTCCTTCATTTTTATCTCCAGGGCAACCATAAGAGACAAGTTGGACAAAGACAATTAATGCTTACTGTGTATATTGCAATGTTATTTTCCACAAGAAAAGCCTGAGGAAGTGACTCGTTGTATATGTAAAATTGAATAGAACAGACATTTCTGAAGTTTCTCAATATTTGGATATATATTTGGATGGATGGATGGATGGATGGATGGATGGATGGATGGATGGAAAGAAGGAAGGAAGGAAGGAAGGAAGGAAGGAAGGAAGGAAGGAAGGAAGATAATTTTTTTCCTAAAAAGACTATTTTAAGATAGATATTTACCCGAATAATAAACTTGATTCCATTCATTTTTATATTTTTAAGTTTGTGAAAGAATCCCAAATTAATTTAATTATATTTCTAATGTGTGACTTTTGCATCTGAACAGGAGTAATCATATTTAATTTGGGACTGAAAAATGATTCCCAATCTCATTTTCAGATTGTTGAGAAAGCAAAAACAAACAACAACAACAAAAAAGAGTGGGTGCTGTTTTGCCCCATTGTACTTGAATTAAATAAATTCTATTTAGGATTAACTTGACTTTTCTACAGTTGTTTTCTAGTTATTTCAGACTTTATTTCAACCTACAAATAGCTCCAAGTATGCCAACTCAAAGGAAATCACTCAAATGTCAACAATTCCTTGACATCTCCTTAGCCAAACTACATGTTTACTATAAGGAAGGCTAAGTGTGTCAAGCATATGATATGGTCTAGTTCCTATAGAAGCTTCTTTGAGTATAGTTCTATATGCACAGGGGACATATACGGCTGCTTGGGAGTGACAATAACTGTGTGATTGAAACCAGGAATGGAGGTATTCAGGGTAGAATATTTGTATTACTTGAATATATGTGCTGAAGTCCAGAAGAAGCCATGTATTTTTGCAATAGAGTATTCTCAAACTCTTATAGGATGTACAATTCAGTGGAAATGAAAGTGACTTGAACCAGGAGAATAATATAAGAATAAACTCCAGCTTCAAGAAACTATGTCTCCTACCTGAAATCTTTTATGAGATTACTTCTCTTTTGATTGTGATGACTAGGATTGTTAGCAATTTTTTCTGTTAAGTCTAAAGTTAATAACTTTATCAACTTCCTATATGCCAAATATCTATCTCCAGCATCGAGCCATGAAACTGTTTAATCTCTGTGGTTCAAATCCACGATGAACACTCTTATAAAAATATCAAAGCCAGATATCTTTCATCTTCTGTATCTTTTGATGGTGACCATATATTCTTATTGCTCAACTTTTAGCACATTCATGGGTTTTTTTGACCATTCTGTCTTTTGACTGACATTTGTAGAACAAAATCGGGGTTGAATGGAGTAAAATGTGAATTTGAAATGTAAAAGTACTAGAGGATGTTCCTTGTATTTCCACTATGTTCATAAGGCAATTGATGTGCATAGAAAGCTTCTTATTTCTTGCCACTGAGGTTAGATTGAGTAGACTGAGGACAGTTGTTTGAAAAGGAAATAAAGGCTGAGGAGGTTACAGAGAATAGACAGAAAGAAAATCTCTGCAGAGAAGACAGTGCAGAAGGAGTAAAAGCAACCTTTTGTTGCCAAAGAACAAACATGTTGTAGTAGTTGTAATAGCTTCACAATAGAAGGAAACTTCACAGTAGTAGTAGCTTCACAACAGAAGGTTTCTTCCTGTCTGATGTGTGAAATTGTGTGCCATCCACCAACTTTTGACTTGGAAGACATTATCCTAGCATGAAATGTGCTTCCCCCATTACTGATTGCCATCCAGCCTCTAGTGCATCTGTTCTGACTCACTGTTGAATGATGTTGTTGTGCAACACATGACAGGCAAAGTGGTGCATTGATTATTTTGGGTCTGCTGCTTTCCATCTTCTGCACATTGCCAACCACTGGGGGAAAAGTCCACCAATCATAGTGCTGCCACGGGAATGGGCCAGGTGTGACTGCCACTTTCTATTCATCATCTCTAAGTTTTCTCCTATGCTTCTCACTTACACACCAATCTGTCATAACCCAAACTGAATAATCTTAAAAGAAATGAAACAAGAAAAAGCAAGCACACAAACAATAAACCACAATGGAGTCATGAGAGCTGAACCACAATCAATACTTAGGATTTTTTTCCCTTTCCTTTCTTTGTATACTCAATGAATGCCAGTTTCCAGATACCTTTGGAATTGATGGAGCAGAATGGGAAACTATTTCAGCTTTGCACTCAACTGGAAAGGGCCATAGAGTTAAACAACTTGTGGTTCTTCTGGATGAGTGATCTAGTCCTTTTGTGCAGTTCTAACTGACCACCCAGATACGTTCCTGTGTCCAGCTCTTTAGGGAGCCCCAGCAGATGATGATAGTTGATAAAACTGTTCAGGTACTACTGAGAAAAGGTTGTGTTGTACTGAGAATTAAAGGGAAGAATGTTGAGGGTGATGATACAGCAGCATCAATGGCATTATTAAGAAGACATCTATAAATACTAACCAACAGCAGTGCTACAGTGCTGCCCAGATTACTGACAATAGGACAGAACCCAGACATTGATTGAAAAAGACCCAAAGTGCTTTCTGCCAAATTACTGGCAGAGTAATATAAAAATACACACTTTGAAGATGTTCTTAGAATTCCTGTCACTTATTTAAAAATGTGCAAAATGGCATGGGTTCTGGATTTTTTTTTCCATTTGTTTTTGTTCTGGAAATTGTAATATTTGATTGTCTGCATAGCTACACATGGATCAATTGTCAGGAACTTGGAAAAACCTGAACTCTCCTTCTAACTTTCTATGTTAGAAAAATTTAATGTTCATCTATAACAGGGCTGTCAAACTCCCGGCCCACGGGCCGGATGCGTCATGCACTGGCTACGCCTGGTTTAGTGAAGGGGAAAAAAGTCCCGATACATCACGTGATGCCGCTGTGATGTGAGTTTGACACTCCTGATCTATAATGTACTTTACTTTTTTTCTAGTGACTGTTCTCATATATCTTATAGTGAAAATCTAGAGTGAAACCTTTAAAGAATGTACACTATATGTAGGCTTCTAAGCAAGAAGATGGGCCTTAAGACATCTTATGCATTATCAATAATTGCCAGAATCTTGAATTGAGCCAAGAAATAAACTAGGATTGAGTACAATTGCTGAAAGGCAAGTGCAATATGGCTTGTATAGCACTACCACAGGGTGACTGTGAGTTCTTTGACAGCTGGGTGTGCTTTTATCATTAAGGAGGGCAATTCCATCCCAGAAACAGAGACAGTGGATGCTTTTATTATTCTTTTACTGTATCAACTGTTGCAGCAAGTAGAAACATCTATGTACAGAAGTGTCAATTTCTCCCAGCTTCTTTCTCAGGGCTTTTCGTTAATAACTACACACTCTATTACTAAGCTACCGATTTCTCCCATCCCTTTCTCTCTTCCTCCCCTTTCAGTTTCTCATGGACAGATAGGAAGGGAATTGGTTGAATATTGACAAATGTGTGTGGTATGTCTCACCTTATTGATCTTACCAGTCAACTTTCTGCATAGTTCTTGTGTGATGCACCACAAAGACAGCATTCTCACTCTTTTCCCATCTGCCATGGGTTTTCTGTATAGTTCATTCTTCTATCTGAGGTTTCACTTCTGTTTTGCCAGGTTAAACATTCCATTGATTTCTTTGCTATCATGTCCATCCTGGGGCCAGGAAATTTGACCACACAAATGAATTCTCTCACACATTTATTATGATGTGTCTCTTCAGCCAAAACCTCTAAAACAGTATCTTCAACATCATGTTCCACAGTACTTGCTAAAATGTGATTACATATCTCTCTATTGCTATCTTTTCTTTTTCTCTTTCCTGTTCACAGGTCACAGACCAACAAAATGGCTCCCAGCGAATAAGGTGGTGGGTTTCCCCCAGAGTTTTAGTTCTTAACATCTATATATAGGTTTTGACCCATGGGAATGTTGCCTACATCTGTTCCACAACAGTATTGGCATAAGAAGCCCTTAGGACAGTGTAGCTGCACCACAAAGCCACTGATACCAGTACTAGAGCAGGCAAGCCAGGACACTAAAACCATATACCATAAACATATCAGACAGCAGCGTGGTTTATACTGTACATTGACCACTAACCAGAGTTTAAAAATATTTGTCAAGGCCAGTTCCACATGTAATAATGTAATCATGAATAGTTTAAACCATATGATATTATGCCCAATCCCTTATTCCTTAAAACAGATCATGTATGATAGAAGATTAGGCCATTGCTTTAATGTAGTGTTGTAGATGAGTGCTATATTTTCACAAGATAACAATAGCAATAGCACTTACACTTATATAGCACTTCTTAGTGCTTTACAGCACTCTCTAAATCAGCATATCTCACACTCACAGAATCAGCATATTTCCCCGAACAATCTGGGTGCTCATTTTACTGACCTCAGAAGAATGGAAGGCTGAGTCAACCTTGAACCAGTCAGGATTGAACTTCTGGCTGTGGCCAGAGTTAGCCTGCAATACTGCATTCTAATCACTGTGCCATCATGGCTCCTATCCACATATAAATGATCCTAAGAAGGACCATTTATGTATGGATAATTTATATGTGTGTGTATATATATATATACAGTATATGAGTGTATGTATGTGCATATATGTGTGTGTGTGACTAAGTGTGTGTGTGTTCTTTTGTTAAAAATACTATTTGCATTAATCACACTTATAATTAAATGATTTATGATCGCAATTAGAATCAGAACTTCTATCGCCAATTGAGATAATTGTTAAGCGAGTCACATCTGATTTTACAACCTTTATTATTGTGGTCATTAAATGTATCATGTGCTTGTTAAGCAAATCCACTTCCAGCCATTGACACTGCTTGTTGGAAGCCGTCTAAGAAGGATGCAAATAGTAATCACATGTTTCCAGAATACTGCAATACATGCTAGTTGCCAGATGTCTGAATTTTGATCACATGACTTTGGGGATACATAAATGTGAGGATTGGTCATAAGTCATTTTTTTCAGCATCATTCAAATGGTTGCTAAGTTGAGAACTACATATAATAGTGGGGAAAAAAAACTGTTTTCCACCAGGGTCATTTAAAATAATCAATTTAGATATGTTTTAACATAAAATGACATAACAACAGGGTTTTACAGATTTACAGATTAGGGACTTTGTATGTCATCTAGTTCAACCCCCCCCCCACCCAAGCAGACCATACACCATTTTTGACAGATGGCAGTCCAGTCTCTTCTTGAAAGCTTCCAGTGGTGAAGCTCCCACAACTTCTGAAGGCAAGCTGTTCCATCGGTTGATTGTTCTCACTGTCAGAAAATTTATCCTTATTTCCAGGTTGAATCTCTCCTTGATCAGTTTCCATCCGATTGCTCTCACTGTCAGAAAATTTCTCCTTATTTCCAGGTTGAATCTCTCCTTGTTCAGTTTTCATCCATTATTCCTTGTCCAGCCTTCAAGTGCTTTGGAAAATAGTTTGACCCCCTCCTCTCTATGGCAGCCCCTCAAATATTGGAAGACTGCTATCATGTCTCCCCTGGTCCTTCTCTTCACTAGATTAGCCATGCCCAGTTCCTGCAACCATTCATCATATGTTTTAGCCTCCAGTCCCCTAATCATCCTGGCTGCTCTTCTCTGCACTCTTTCTAAAGTCTCAACTCTAGAAACGGTTTCTAGATATTCCTTTCATTAGATTAAAGGGTCTCTTCAAAAAGGTAACATGCTAGCATTTTTTTCTTTTCTTTTCACAATGTGGTCATAATCACATTTTCTTTTAAAAATAACAGTAGAGCAAATTTACAAGGTAAAACTACATTGTTCAAATATTATAATTTTTATTACATCTAACTATTTTATTTTCAGCAATAAAATACACATTTCAAATCACATATCTCAGTAAAAGAATTTCATGGGTCTTGAACAGGTTGGATAATGCTGGCTTTCTAATTCCAGGAAAAGTGGGTAATGTTAGTTTTCCGCTATGGAATTTATGCATCCTACAAACTCTTAATACGGTACTTTAAAGAATAGATTATCTCCTAATGTTTCATTTATGAACATTTTCATAAACATGGTATTCATGTACCAAATTAAGAGAGCTATGATCAACTTGGAATCTGCACACATTCTGTAAGCATTGCAGTTGTCAGACCTTTGGGTAATAATTAGCATGTAAGGGATGGAGTTTTAAGGTTATTACATCAAATAATTTGTAGAACATTTGTATTGTTGCAGGGTGTCTGGGTCAGTCACCAGGAGCAGAAATTTAATCTTCCGAGTTTTCAGGCTCATGCTAGAACCCATCCTCAGGGAACTTCTCTTTCACCAGAATGTTAATGCCCATTCCCCGAGGATGGGCTCCACCACAAATCTGAAAACTCAGAAGACTGAACCTCCGGTCCCGATGACCAACCCAGATTCGATCTTGCAATATTATTCAGGGACATATATATTTGCTTTCATTCACATTTGTAGTGTATTTAAGAAAGCCAGTTTGGTGTAGTGGTTAGGGCATCAGGTTAGAAATAGACAGACTATGAATTCTAATCTCTCCTTAGTCACAAACCCAGCTGGAAGGTCAACTCTAGAAAGGAGATAATAGCAAACCACTTCTGAAAAACATTGTCAAGAAAACTGCAGACTTATCCAGGGAATCGCCAGAAACTGAACACAATTGAAGGGGGGGGGAGTATATTAATATCTATCCTGGGGTGTGTGTGTGTGTGTGTGTGTGTTTGTGTGTATGTATTTTCATATATTATTTCCATTCAAGGACACAGTCAAGGACATTCACCAATATCTTCATGATGGCATAATTCAATGATCAGAACAAACTATTACATGCCCCTTAGGAAGCAAGTACGGAAAGTTTTCCAAGTGGCTCTATGGTTGAATACTATCTGAAACAAAGTCAAAATAGCATTCATCTTTCCACAAGGGAAAAAATATCTATAATTGGGTTGGGAAGGAAGGAAGGAAGGAAGGAAGGAAGGAAGGAAGGAAGGAAGGAAGGAAGGAAGGAAGGAAGGAAGGAAGGAAGGAAGGAAGGAAGGAAGGAAGGAAGGAAGGCTTAAAGTTTAGAAAGTAAGTGCAATTCCATTTATCCAGTCTGTTTCTATGGATCTTAATTAAAAGTAGAAGGAAAAATTTCTAGATTGAAAATCTCTCCCCCAAAATGGAAAGTTAAGAAAATAAGAAGATACAAATAGTTCTGCTAGGTCAGTGATGGGGAACCTTTTTTGGCTCGGGTGCCAAAAGGTGCGTGCGTGCGTGCGTGATAGCGTGTTCGTGCATGCCCACACCCATAATGCAATGCCCTCCCCCCGCGCATGCACACAACCCCCGCGCTGCCCCCTGCACATGTGCACAGGCCTCACTGAAGCCTCCGGACTTCCGGTAGGCCCGTTGGGCTGTTTTTCGCTCTCCCCAGGGTTCAGGAAAGCCTCCTGAAGCCTGGGGAGAGCGAAAAACAGCCAAACAGGCCAACCGGAAGTTTGTTTCTGAACTTCCGGTTGGGCTGTTTTTCACCGTCCCCAGGCTTCAGGAGGCTTTCCTGAACCCTGGCCAACCAGAAGTTCATTTCTGAACTTCCGGTTAGGCCGTTGGGCTGTTTTTCACCATCCCCAGGCTTTCCTGAAGCCTGGGGAGAGTGAAAACGGCCGAAAAGAAGGCCAAAAATCAGCTGGTCAGCATGCTCATGTGCGCTGGAGCTGACATAGGGCAATGCCTCGCATGCCCTTGGATATGACTCCGCGTGTCACCTGTAACACGCGTGCCATAGGTTCGCCATCACTGTGCTAGGTTAAGCCAAAGTGTAGTTTATGTGTGTTTGTTTGTTTGTTTGTTTGTTTGTTTGTTTGTTTATATTATCTATCATCTCTCTCTCTCTCTCTCTCTCTCTCTCTTCTCTCTCTCTCTCTCTCTCTCTCTCTCTCTCTCTCTCTCTCTCTCTCTCTCTCTCTCTCCATCCATCCAACCATCCCATTTCTTAACCACCAATCTCCCTCAGAGAGGTGATCTGTGTGGCATACAATATAGTCAATATACAAACAACATATTAAATTAATATTAAAAATCATTTAAGATTTTTTTTAAAAAAATACAAAATATAAAGTGTCAAAAAGGCAAAAAATTCCAAGATTGACATTTAGCAATAGTTAATACAAGTGGAGGGAGTTCTCATGAACCAGCCAGCCTCACAGTTGTGTGGTCATGTGTTCCTGCCACACTAAGCTGCCCAGCCGAGTTTTGACCCCTTTGCAAAAGGCCAGGATTATGGGGGCCCATCTCACCTCTGGGGGGCCCTAAGCTGTTCATGAGCAGAAGCAGAAGACTTAGCTGCAACATTGTTTCCTGCATATAACATAGCAGGTAGAGGCAACTAATAACTTGCAACAGATCTTTCCTCTCCAAATTAATTAAAGCCATTTTAAAGCTAGTCATGTTAGTACTTATTATTATGTCTTGCAGTAATGTGGTAATACATTCCAACTCTTGCTTTAGTCCCTTCTCACATTTGTTTGTAATTCAATAACATCAACATACCTTCAGTATTTCTTGAAATGATGATATTTATTTAAATGAATTTCTTTGAGTCCTGTCCTCATGTTACTGGTATAAAAAGGCAAAAAGTAGAAAAGTAGAAAGGCAAATTGTGAAGCAAACATTTAATCCTACCTGTGAAATTGTAAAACACATGCCAGACCATGTTGTGATGAGTTTGAATTTCTACAGTAGAGAGACTAATGAATCTTAATTGGATGAATCGCAAGTTCTAAATTGCATGAGAATCTCAACAATTCAAGCAAATCCTTGCTGCATATGTTCATTCAATGTATCAGAGTCTAAAAGAAAAATTCCAACTTGAAACTTCCAACTTAAAGACTTTCAAATACATGTGCCTCACCTTCATATCTGGAATCGCTGAACTTTGTTTTGATCACTGTGTTCCATCTTCAAAGTAATGGTGTCAACATTAGATACTAATTTTTACGAGACAAAATACTGTACAAGCAAAGAAATATGAATTTAAAAAGGCAATTGTAGCCTGTTTCTATATTTTTTAAAGTAAATATTTAAGACAACATGCATTGACAATGATATCAGAATCAATTCTCACCTTTATTGGATCTACAGCAAACACCTTGACTTATCAGAGTAAAAAAAATTCATTGAGAAAACCCCAGCACTAATAATCCTTCTGTATCATCATTCTGCATTGTAGAAAATTAATATAGGGAGGCTCCATGACCCTTACAATAGACTACATAAAGCTTTGGTACTAAGATTAACCTTATAAAGACTCCGTTCAAAGGTGATTTAATGGAACGATTCATCCCAAATAAACCTTCAGTCTTTTTTGGTATCTCAGTTAATAGAAAATTAAGTAGAAAATTAAATTCAAATAAATTCAATTAAATCTCTCTCTCTCTCTCTCTCTCTCTCTCTCTCTCCCTCTCTCCCTCTCCCCTTGTGTGTATGGTTGTGTGTGTGTGTGTGTGTGTGTGTGTGTGTGGTTGTTTATATGTGTGCATCTTCAGATTTCATATTCAATCTAATATGGTAGTGCTGAATTCTTATAATGAAATCTTCAGCTAAGTTGAAATCAGCTTTTTTACTGTTGCAATAGAATTAAATATATTAAATCCATTTAATACTAAATTGATGTATTTAGAAAGGATAAACATCTATTTAAAAGAAAGGTTGTGAATGTAATAAAATGAAACAAATTAAACCAAAAATCAAAACAAGATTTATATGTATTTATTTCAGTTTAGTTTAAGTTTAAGGTTCTTTTCAAATGAAGGTACTGGCATGCATTTTTCTTGTTTTCATAGTAAATGTATAATTATTATTCCTTTTATAAAATGGAATAACATTAATTAATTTATTGAAAAATTGAACTTTGCTTCTCAAGATAAAATTTGGCATGCAAAAGCTCTCTCCCTCCATGTGTTTTATTTTGAAATATAATGCGGAACTGACATTTAATGACATGGAATTATTTTCTCTATTGTTTCTCTGAAAAAGAGGCAGGCCAAGTCTCTTTATGAAAAAAAAATATCTCACCGTATGCATTTCGTTGTTGGAATAGATTCATTAAAAAGTGAATGTAAAATTGCCATTAAATATGACTCACACAGCAGTCAGATCTGCCAAGGACTAGCTTAATTGAATTCAAGATGAATGACAAGGTAAAAGAAAAAAATAACTTTTTTCAAGTAAAGAAAAAGTGGATGATTTTCTTTTTGTTCTACATTATGCATACAGTAAAAGTGCATGCTGGTTGCATCTCATCTTATATATTTTTATTTATTTATTTATTAATTATTTATTATTTTATTTATTTTGTCAAGCATATATAAGATTACAGTAAAAGTATAAACATGTATACATAAGATGGTTATGAGTACATGGGAACATTAGGACAGGGACGGTAGGCACGTTGGTGCGCTTATGCACGCCCCTTACAGACCTCTTAGGAATGGGGTGAGGTCAACAGTAGACAGTCTAAGGTTAAAGTTTTGGGGATTTGGGGAAGAAACCACAGAGTCGGGTAGTGTATTCCAGGCATTGACCACTCTGTTGCTGAAGTCATATTTTCTGCAATCGAGTTTGGAGCGGTTTACCTTAAGTTTGTATCTATTGTG
>QLTV01001733.1:1071980-1083589 GCA_003457575.1 Thermophis baileyi | reverse complement strand
TAAGATTTTAATAGTAGAAATAGTAACTGGGCAAAAACTAATTTTATTCGTGGTAATATATGCACTGAATAAAAATCAGAATTTTTTTTTACTCCAAATTACACAAAAAAATAACAGAGATAAAATGGGATAATTTATGTATAGTAGGCGACTTTAACGTGATTGTAGATAACAAAAGAGATTATTAAAAAACAATTTAGAAGAAAATTAGAAGACACTTACCAAATACTTTTTTGAATATGGTGAAAGAATTGGATATAGATGATGCATGGAGGAAATTAAACCCACAAAGGAGACAGTACACGTTTTTCTCAAAGCCCCATAGATCATGGTCTAGAATAGACATGACCTGGATGAATCCAGAGCTGAGAACTGAAGTGGAAGAGATAGAGATCTTACCAAACAAGTGGGCTGACCATAACCCAGTGAAAATAAAATGGAGAGGTAGGAGAAGAAAAAAAGTCAGGTGGGCACTTAATCTAAATATCTTAAAAGAAAAAAAACATATATACAAAAGATAGAAAGAGAATTAGATTTTTTCTTTAAAGAAAATACAAAGGAACAAACATCTACCCAAAATGTGTGGGATACAATGAAAGCGTATTTGAGAGGTCTGACAATTGCATATACAATAAAGAAAAAAAGAGATAAAAGGAAAAAATTGGAAAATTTGCATACAATTCTCAAAGAACAGGAACTATTAATGCAGAAAGAACCACAAAACAATAAATACAAAGAGGAAAGAGATTTAGTTAAGCATAAGATTAATTTGATAACCCAAGAAGAAATGAGTCAAAATATTAAACCAATGAAACAAAACTATTTCGAATTCACAAACAAACCTGGGAGATGGTTGGCCCATAAATTAAGGAAAGAAGCCCAAGTAAATTATATCCATAGCATTCCTCTGGTCCACTAATTTTGTCACTTTGTCAAAGAATGACTAAAAGCTCTAAGAATAGCACATACAAGTGCTTGCTTGTGAAGTGCCAGGCTTTGATAAACTTGTAAGCATGGTGGGTGGTAGCATGGCTGATGATTCATAAACTCACCACACTTGCAATTCCATGAACAGACACATTGACCTACAACCAGCCTATGAATCCCTCAGAATTCAAATCAACCGCACAGCCAACCAACAGCACTGACCCTCAACCAATCCACACAACCCATCCCCACGCCACCCCCAACCAGCACTTTACCTCCCAATGACCATCTGATGTGACCTCATCACAAGACCCATCACAAGATCCTCACTTGAAGTGATCTCTCCATTACAAGACCTACTGACCACACGAAGCCCTTATAAACAAAAAAAAAAACAAAAAACAAAAAACCACTGACATTGACATCCCCTAAACTCCACTGAAGATGTTACCTAGCCTGGTAATGAAGTAATTCAGAAGCCAAACCACAAGCTTGGAGAACAAACCTCTACCCTCAGATTCATTCTTATTTATCCTAAATAACCCATGCCTGACACTTCCCAATCAGGATGAAATAGATAATGTGATGCTTCCTGACCGTTAATGGAACCGATAATGGCTGAGACAATTCAAAAGATCAAAGTTGATACTTGAACTAAATGACTGTCAAGATTTATTGAAAAGCAGGAAGGTCTGAAAAATTAAGATCTGTTTTCCTCCCTTACAGTTTCAAATTTATGTCAAGAAACCTCACTGACTAGCGTTAAGACTAGCATTAACACACACAATGACCAAAAAATGTGTGTAGGTACATAATGGGCAGGACTTTACTGTGATATCATAGCACACATATCGTCATTTTGATGAAATCATAGTATGCTGTCAAGTGTACCTCTAGCAGAGGTAGTGTTTTACTCTACTTCCTGTATATATGTCCCATTTAGGAAGTTATTGTACCAGCTCTTCATCAGTCTTTCAAAGCTTCAAAGAGAAAGAAAGGACAAGGAAATATGTTGCATAAGCATCCTTCCACCCGTTCAGGCTGGCATCTGAATAAACTAAATTTACTAAAAAAAAAAAAACTGTTACATGTACAACGCTTAAAAGAGTGATTCATTGTTATAGCTTAAAATGCAGCAAAGAAGAGACTGGGGAACTAAATAAGGCAGAAATAGATGTGTGGCTTCATACGGATTTTTCATCTGATGTCCAGTTGTGTGGTTTGAGGGGGTGGTTTTTTTTCCTTTTTTCCTTTACATCTTGGATGCAAAAGCCTATGAAATAATGTACCAGATGTGCTAGACTTCATAGCTTAACTAGCACAAATTGACAGGAACATTTACACTTCAAAATGTAATTTTTGAATGTATGAAATTATCTAAGCTGGAATGTGGCTAGGGTAATAGCCTGATGTCTGCACCTGCAGAATGTTAGAATCCTCCCTACACCTAGCTAATAATTTCAGAGTTATCTTCACTGTTACTCTCAACTCTTGTGTTAACAGATGTTAGTCCTTCCTATTGGAATTATGAATTCATGTTATTCCTGCTTTCAAAGCTCATTCTCTTGTTGATAAAAGAATGGTAAGGCATATTCCTCATATGTGTTCTTACTGTATGGGTTAGAGCTCATGCTATCCCTGGAATCTCAAAGCCAAATTGTGCATACAAAATCCAACATCAAGGACAGCAAAGGTCATCTACTGATATTTTTCCGCAGCAACATTATTGTCCATTAAATGAAATTTTACTGGCTTAAAATCATATTGCACTCACACATTGCACTCATTTGTATAGCATAGTTCACTTGGTTTACTTCATTTCTGAGCTGGGTACTTGATGCTGTTATCCTGTAGCATTGGCAATCCACACTTGGTAAAGCAATTGGGAAATTTATGTACTTCCAGAGTTAGTAACATATCTTTCCTGAAAAAGTCAAAGTCCCATGATTGTGATCTGTTGCTATTGCTATCGGGTAAGTCACATCCTTTAGCATATTTGCATAATTATAATAATATTTGAGAGGAGCTATGGAAGTGTATGGGGCAATATTAACAGAAACTGATTATGGGCATGGAATGTTTGTTCATTTTGTTTAGTGTGTGTGTGTGTGTGTGTGTGTGTGTGTGTGTGTGTGTGTGTGTGTGTGTGGGTGAGTGCATGCACACGCACGTGCACTTGGAAGCTTGTACAATGATATTCATCCATTATTTTTATTCATATTAATTTGTGAAATATATTCAATATTTCAAGAATTGAAAAAAGTAAGGAAAGGAGTAAGATCCCCTTTACGATTATTAACAGTCATTCCTACAATGATTTTATTTCCCTGCTCAAATAATAAAAGTTACGACTTAAGGCATTATTTGTAGAATTTTTTAAAATATTTTGGTTAAACATTCAAATCAAGTCAGAAAAACTATGAGAAAATAGCAGAAGGAACATTGCATTTTTTTTTGTCCCACTGTCATCTGGATTTTCCTGTGAGAAGTAAATGTCAAATGATATGTAGGAGAAAGTGCTAAGAAAAAATGAATTAAGTCTGCAAATGTAGTTATGCATTTTGAACCAGATCTCATCATATTTTGAGGAGCCAAAGCCAGAGCATCTTTTGCAATATCAAATAATGATACATGCCCTTACCTTGTTTCTCTGTGTGAAATTATTTGTGATTAGTTCCACACCGCAAAAGCTAGTTCAAAGCCAAACTGTTCAGTATTGGGATCTTGCCACACCATATTTGCATCCCTTTAAACCAACTGGAACAGACACATTTCTGCATGAAGAAAATTGTGATGGTTTTATCCAAGTAATACCCAGAAAACAAGACAATGCAATCAGTCCGGGGACAATGCACAAAAAGGAATATTTTTGCTGCAAAATGCAAGAATTAAGGAAAGGGAAAGAGGAACAAAAAGGTGCTAAGTATGGGCAGGCATTTGCAGATTAAAAGAACATGAACTTTATTTATTGATAGCAAGGAAGACTTCCTCTCTTCCTTTCTAACTGCTATATAAAGATGAAATTTGAATAGAAACAAATTAGGAAGAAAAGGGTTAAATTCTCCTTAAATTTTACTTTACATAAAGTCAAATCCAGACTAATAGCTTCGTGTTTCTTAATTAACATAAGTTACAGGTACATGTCATATTTGGGACTTTTAAAAAAAGCTTTAGTTAGTAGCTTTGTACAAAGTTAATGAACAATTATTACATTGTTTACTCTCTTATAGCTCAAGCAGCTTTATCTACCTCAGAATCCCAAATGCTAATGTATTAAGATCAGACTTAATGGCATTACCACTTACCACTAGAAGCAGTTAAGACTGGAAGTTTCACACTCAAATCAACACAAGTGCTGTTTGAGAGCTAGTTCATTAGCCCAAGGCATGCAACACTGAAGCCTTTTTTCACATGTTGATACAAAAGTCTCTAGTGAGTCAAAAATAAAGAACATGAAGAGTATTACAGTATGGCATTAAACATACATTTATTACATAGGAAAAATGTCATTGTAAAATCAAGTTATTTTTTCAACATATCAATTTGGCCATAGGTTTCAACCGGGGTGGGTTCTAACTTACCTCGCTGCCGGTTCGCTTCCTCCCGTGCCGCATGGCCGTGCCTCATGGCCGCGTGCGTGAGCATGCACAGTGCAAATTTTTTTTTAAAAAAAAAAAGCCAAAAACAAGATGGCGATGCATGCACAGTGCCGGAAACTCGGCTTCTACACATGTGCAGAAGAAAATAAAATAAAATATTTTTTTCAATTTTTTTTTTAAATTAAAAAAAAAAGATGGCAGCGCCAACAGACTGGCACCGACCAAACCGGATCTGTGATGTCATCGTGACATCACCAGCTGGTCACTACAGGTTTGGGCGATCTGGTCCAAACCAGGAGGAACCCATCTCTGGTTTCAACCATTGCTCATTAATCAAAACAGAATATCGAAATGTGTTTTTTGGAAAAGCAACCTGAGTATAATAAATATCAATCAGCCAATTTTGAGATAAGGAAAAAAAAAGTGTGTGTATGCTCTTGTGGAAGCAGCAATTAATTTGGGAAAGAACCTAGTAAGAATCTGAATTTCCAACATCTATATACTTGTGCTTCAAAATAGTATCATACTGAAGCTACTCAGTCCATCTCTATTTCCTCTGCAGAATTGTCAATTTCCACAGCAAATGGTGTAGACAAAAACTGAAATTGTGGTTCAAGTACTTGGAAATCATTGCTGTTATATATATCAAGTTGTTTCTGTATACGAGAAATGATATCTGAACATTCCGTTAAAGATCAGAGAACAGCCTTATCCAGAGTTGAGAAATAGACCAAAATGGCCAAGAGTTTCCTTCCCTAAAGTAAGCTTCAGTTTCAATGATATAACAGTGTCCTGCATCTGTCTTATCACTGGTTCTCTATTTTGAAGCTTCAACTTTAGTGCTTTCAGGTGATCAGTTACATCTGTTAGAAAAGCAAGATTGCAGAATAATCTAGATGGGAAACTGCCTTTCAATTTCATGAAGGAATTAATGTTCATCTCAGAACATTCCCCTGAGTCAGCCATCTAACTTTGACATGGTGTGGAAGTTTGTCATACTCACCATCTCTACTTCCGAGAAAGGAAGGTATCTTCCTGGGATTCAACCTTCAAGCATTTGTGAAATTAATAGTTTTATATCTATATTCATAAAGTTCTCATTTTTATGCTTTTACTGTAGAGAACATATGGTACAAAAATGTAATATATGCTAGTAAAGTTGATTCCTCCTGTAATGAGGGTGTTAAATTTATGCTTGATGGAGTGTGATCTTTTAGATCAAAATAATTACCCATTTGTTTTGTCATTATAGTTGACCAACAGTACCCATCTACCATAACATCAGAAAGGAGGTTGGTTTTAATGGATAGAACATATGCCTATTTCATGGCACATAATTTTGAACATGTACATTTTGTTGCAGGTTGCAGAAAATGACTTGGAAGTTGGCATGAAGCCGACAGGTTTAAGAACCCTAAAATGGACACAGGCACTTATATGGAAACCTAGTTTAGATATTAAAACCACCTCGCCAATGGGACTGTTTTTAGAACCCATTCCAAATTGAAAATCAGTGATAAACATTTATTTATGAATGTATTAGAGCAGGGGTGGACAATTAATTTCTCCTAGGGGCTACATGAGAAACTGTGATTGTTGTGGAGGGCTGAAGTAATAGGGCTGTGAAGGTGCATAAGCACTTATGCACACACATATATAAATTGGGGAAAAAAGGTAGTTGCCATCAAATTAAAAGCAATGCATGCATGCCATATACTTATTTACATATGATTTCTAATTTCCAATTGACTTCACACAGGCAGGTTGTGGCCTTGAGGGGGGGTGCATAAAATGCCCAGGTCAGTATTGTTAATTTGTGCCAAGGATGGAATTTAGGCTATATATAACCAAATTTAGGCCATCTATTATTTCACTTGTGTTCACTTTCATCTTCTTCCTACATCAATACAATAATTCAACTGCCCTACTCCAGTTTACTAATTGGTTTCCAAGTGTTAACATCTTTCTGATCATTTCCTTAGTTTTCCTTTCAAATCCATTTCATCTATATCTTTCTTTTTAATTCATGAATCAATTTATGAATTAAAAGAAGATGGGTTCACTCCAAACATGAAGTTAGGGTAAAGTGGGCTTGGATTTTTTTTCTTCTCTAGAAATTTAAATAGCATCCTAATTATCTGATTGCTTCCAGTTTAGCAAGCTGAGTGAATGCTTTGATTGTATTCGGTTAGTCCAGAGTTAGATTTGGGTGAGCTCTGTGATCCCAGACATTATGTAACAACAAATCTGGAAAAATGTACAGCTGCTCAAACAAACAAACAAACAAACAAACAAACAAACAAACAAAATATGGTCATGTCTCACAAAAAATAACAAGTCACAAAATCCTGGAAATCACTGTATAATAGTTCCTATCCATAAAGGTCAGATGTGCCATGCCAATGACTCACATAGCTTCCAGGACTGGGAAATAATCAGTTCCAGGTTTGATAATGGCCATCCGAGCACCATGCATGATTTAAAAATAGATAATTACTGCCAAGATCTTTTTTTCAAAACACGATTCTGGTCTTGACCTTACCAAGTATGGCATATATATGCTTGTTACCTTCTTTTCCTATTCACAGTTGTTTTGTTGTGTCTGTTGTTTTGACAGTTACTGACAAGTGTCAGCTCACACAATGAATTATGCCTGTGACACATTCTCCCCCTCATTCCACATTTCCTGCCTGGCAATCACTCGTAGTCCTGCACTTGTTCTTAAGAAAAGGACTGGCATATGTTTATATCATTGTGACCAATTAACCTCCTTTACCTGCAGTCTTGTCCCTCACTAATCTCATCATCCACAGTTATCATCTCCTTGGGGTTTTCTTCATTGCTTCCTGATCTCCCTGCCCTTGTGTTTTCATCAGACCCTTCATAATGCACAGGACCCATACAAAGTACCTTCCTTGTTTCATTCTTTCATCAATCAGTCAGGCAAAGAGTATCTGCTTCCAATAACATAAGGTTTTTCTACATGACATTCTGCAGTTCTGAAGGACAGGGAGATGAGTTTAGCTAACAGGGTATGCATTAATAAGTGTTCAATTCGCTTCTGGAAGTTGATGGAATAAATGCCTGCCTTTTGTCACGAATTGGTATCAGCAGATATTTTAATATTCTATCGCTAATTTTCCTCTTGCTACCCTGTTTCCCCCAAAATAAGACATCCCCTGATAATAAGCCCAATCGGGCTTTTGAGTGCATGGCAATAAGGCCAAGTGCTTATTTCAGGGTTCAAAAAAATATAAGACAGGATCTTATTTTCGGGGAAACACGGTACTTTCTGGCAGAATTAATGGCAGAATCTGATTCCATGTATTCCCCCCCCTAAAAACAACTAAGGAGGGAAACACTACTTGTTCCACAGTCTGATTGTTCTTTCAGAAAACCATCTCGGTCCATAGCAGTTTACATTCCATGAGACTTAAATTATTCATTGCTATTTATTTGTGGTTCCTGTCCTAATGAATCGGATTTGTAGTTCTTAATTCTCTGGAGGAGTGTTAAATCACAAGCCAGAAAGCATCAGCTAAGGGGAAGATGGCTTCTGGAATGTGACTTCTTTCCATTCTGAAATAGCTTCAGGCTCTTTGAATTAAAGTTGAATCTTCGAAGGCAGTAATCAAAGGCAGAGTTCCTCTACATTCCTGACATGCCAAGTCCTTTTGCCCAAGACAGTGGGGGGGAAAAAACCTATTGAATTACAATCCCTTTGCAGATGATTCTCACTCATCCTGATATGGTGACAGCTGGCTGATTTGCATAGTCTTGAAGGAAAGCAACTTTGTTTGACATAGAAGAGGGGAGAGTTAAAATCAGCTGCCAACATCTTAGGATGGGTGTGTCTGTCAAAAAATGTAAAAAGTCTGGGATAACTCTAATGAGTAATCCTAGCATCTGCGTTTCATGGAGATGATAGCTCTCCTGATGCCAAGATACATTAGAAAATACATTAGTGACCAGAATCTTGTAAAACCAGCCCTGCCATTTCTTGTAGAGCAGTCCTGCTGAGACTAACAAGAAGTTATTTGATTCAGAAAAATAGCACAAGGGGGTAAAAAGATGAAGGGACAAACTGATATTTGACTAATGCATTTAAGCTTTTTAAAGTGTTGTCCAAATAAGGAAGCAGCAAAATATTTTGGACTGGTATATAGTACCCAAGATATTCTGCTTGTTGTTGAATGTGGCATTATTATTGGTTTTGTGTGTGTGTGTTTGTGTATCATTTTTTATTAGGGATTTTGATTACAATGGTAAAAAAGTAATACCAAAAAAACTTAAAGAAAAAAAGAATAGAAAAAAACCAAAGTACAAGAAAAAGAAAGAAGAAAGATAAGATAAAGAATATAATAAAGAAATATATAAAGGAGTGACTTGGCCTTCATTATAACAAGTATACACAAATTTAAAAAGTCTTCTCCCCCTATAAGGTTACAAAAAAAATCTCTTCATTCCATATCCCATCCTTTATCTATAAGCAAATCCATAAAACAGCAAGTTTTTAATCTTGGTGTCAGCAAAAAGCCTACCAAAAATTGCCAGAAATTTGTAAAAAAAACAACAAACAAAAAACTTTATTTCAAACTTGATAAAATAAACCAATGTTATATTCCTTTTCCTTCCCCCCCCCCCTCCCCTCCCCCCTCCCCCTCCCCCCCCCCCCCCCCCGGAACGCTTCTGGTAAGGCTCAAACAGCTATCCAAGGTCAAACAAGGTATTTTCAATTTGAAATGCTTTGCATACCATTATTTTTACAACCTACCTCTTATCCTCTATCCACACACAAATTGTTATCTCCTTTCTTTTTTCAAAAACCAACATGCTGTTTAAAAAATGTCTAGCTGTGTTGTAGAATGAGACAGAATGACTTCTTCCTCCATATTTGCCATGTTTTTTTTATAAGGAGTCATCATCATTATCTATCTATCTATCTTCATCATCATCATCATCATCATCATCTATCATCACTGGATAGTGTGGAGCATTGCCCTTTGGCATGGGAGACCATGTCAAAATGGTTCTGGTGGTGTAGGAACAGTCAGGCTGTGATTAATAAGCTGGGAAAGTGGCTCCAACAGATCCCAGGAATATCAGTGTTCTCTGTCCAGAAGAGTGCAGTGCTAGGAACAGCTAAGATCCTTTGCAGAACCCTCAAATACAGAAGCCATTTTTAAAGGACCTGAGATTGAAGAAGATACATATCACACATAGGGTGAGAAGACATATACTATATTAATTATATTATGGTTCATTGCACAGTCAGCCAGATGTTCAGAGTGGATTTGGCATTTTGGTCTACATTGATGATGATGATGGTGGTGGTGGTGGTGGTGATGGTGGTGGTGGTGGTGGTGGTGGTGATGATGATGATGATGATGACGATAATGGTGATGATGACGATGATGGTGATGGTGATGATAATCTTTAGTTCTTTCAAATATCATTGTAAGATTTAGGGTTTCTATTTAATTTTTCTTTCTCCCATGGCACAGACTACAGTACATCAAGGATTCAATAAGGCTCTTTTGTAGATTCAGTAACAAAACATTTTCCAGGTCATTCTCTTGATTTGTTATTTGTATTTCCCTTTTAATTTTAAAAACTTAAATCCAGTCCCTTTTGTATATACAATCATGTGTTCTTTTCCAAATCATTCTCTTGGCCTGTCATTTGCAGTTCCACTTTCAGTAGTTTCTCTGTTAGATAAAATTTGTTCCACATCTGTCATTCCATCCATTCATTATTCATCATTTCATTAACATTTTGGGGGCATAGTCTATTCAGAAATTCAGACAATCTCAGACATCATTACTGACAGTGTTGATATTATAACTACTAATTTCTGTTTCACTTCTTCAAAGATCACCTTTGATATTTCTAAAATTATGACATTTTGTGTCAGTTTGTAGGACCCAGCATTAATTGAAATCAAAATCAGGCTACTTATTTTTTTCTTGTGCTTATAATCTTTAGTCCCATTTAGTGTCAATTATTAGAGTTAAGTGACACTGTTCAGAATTAAAACTAAACTCACCTGGCAACTTTTCAAACTTACCATCCTGAAGGTCTCTAATAATTTTAAGATGATTAATGGAAATTTCAGAAAGTGATAGAAAATGAATCTGGCGTTATGACTGTTATTAATATCATTATTCACAGACTTAGGCATATCAGCTTTTTGGAACAAAAATAAGGAAAGAAATTTGTGGCACCTAAGAGGATAACTAATTAATCTGGCTTAAACTTTCATGAACTAAAATGTACTTTATTAGATATATGTGATATTGCCCTAAGTTAAAAATATATAAGTACATGATTAAGTAGGGCATTGTAAATAGTAGGAATAAAGAAAGAAGTATGATAATGCTTCATGAAAGATAATAATTATCTGCTTCAAATGCTGATTCCAAGAATTTTTAGTCTACTGGCAAAACTGCACTTTTCTGCCAGAGGGATGTTTTATTTTGCTTTTAAATGAAGCATATTTTTTTTCCAATGAAATACTTTATTGGGTGTCCTCAATATGAGGACATAAAATTTTCATTATGAATATTCTATAATCTACACTTTGCTAAATCACAAAATTGAATTGTAACAAGAGGCCAGAAGAGAAAGAAATCTGCTGATCCCTCTTAAAAACATGTGCGTGTGAAGACCCATCCCGGGATACAAGCCAAATCATAAACCCTTGGTCTACCTCACCCATGTTCATACTACTTCCCTCCCATAGAGAAGTACTATACATGATAACATACTTTCCACAGATCATGAAAATTTTTAAACTTTTGTGAGACCCATAGTTTTGTAATTTTGCATTCTCAAATATTACAACCTGCAGACATGAATGCAAAAGAGACTGATCACCTGATCTACCGATCAACAGAAGTGTTCAATCTTCTGCTTATGTTTGCTTTCTGCTTGTTAAGTTTTGAATTAAAAATTTGGTTAAATTCGAATTAGTTTGCTCCCTTCATATAATGATTAATATTAAGCCAACTTTAAGAAAATCAATTATTTGTGATTTAGTTATGTGGTTAAGAGGATGGGAAGGCCCCATATTCTCTAAATGTT
>QLTV01001733.1:1052120-1071563 GCA_003457575.1 Thermophis baileyi | reverse complement strand
CTTGTGATTCTTGACGAACTTATCTTTTCTTTTATGTACACTGAGAGCATATGCACCAAGACAAATTCCTTGTGTGTCCAATCACACTTGGCCAATTAAAAAAAAATTCTATTCTATTCTATTCTCCAGTAGTTTTCTGAGTCATTGATATGTTAGGTTGTTTGACATGTAAAGATATTCTGAAGCAATCAGATTTGTTGATCATGCATTGAAGTAAAGTTTGGGTTCAGAAGTTCAAAATCAGTCTGTCCCCCCCCCCCCCATTTTGGAAATATAATGTTGAACCTCAATGGTACTGATTTCAAGACAGAAATAACACTTAGTTAAGGTATTTAAAAAATAAGAAAATAAGATTCTGCTGCTGTATAATTTTATAACCAAATTTAAGAAATCTATCATTTATATGCCATTTATGCTTGGATAAATTTCAAACTTTTTGAACTATATTTAACATTTTCTCTGATTTTTCATATATATATATATAAAAGACAGTTTTGTTGATTTATAATAACTCTGTCTTTTTTCTTGCAGGACTAATGTTATCTTCATCAAGAAACAAATTCTTTTATCAAGCCAACTGTCATTCCTATCAAACATTAGATAAGATTTCTTCAGGTAAGACAGATCATAGCTTGAAGACATATTATAGCCAATCTATAAAATATGAAGTCATATTTTCAGAACAAACATTTATTTTTGTTCTCAGGTGTGATTTCATTTTCTTATTTATCTCAATAGTTAATTCTGAATAAGGTCCAATGTTGCATCATTAATTTTGTGTTTTCATTCTCAAAAATTGTGAGAACATTGAATCTCCTCAAATTTCTTGATAACAATTTATTTTAGCCAATTGTGCTGTTGCCATAGGTTTTCTTTTAACTGCCAATATCCATATATTACTTTGTATAAAATTAACACTGCAATTCTAAGTATATTTATGCAAAAATTAATTCCTATTTGTGTAATAGATTTTAATTTTTAATACATGCATGGAACATTGCATCTAATGTCTTCACAATAAATAACAAACCTAATTCTGGAAATATAGCACACCAAGAAGGATCTAGTAAACTTAACATAATATAACAAAAAGGATTTGCAAAAATGATCATGAATTCAACATAAGGATAGATATATATATGTTCATAACATAATACTAATGCAGCTTAAATACAAATATATCTCTTTCAGCATAACTGTTATATGCAAGCAGGATCTTATTTTATAAGATGCATTCCATAGACAGAAAAACTTCTGGAGTTATATTCAGAAATACCCATATAATGATACCTGTGTTTTCTTTTCCATGAAATTGGAGTATTTGTTGATGGATAAAACATGAGATGGCTAAAATACAGTGGTACAGCTGGAAATAAAACTGGGAGACCACGATTTCCATTCCCACTTTTGGCATGAAGCCAGCCTGGTGACCTTGAGCCAGTCACACTCTCAGATCTACCACGAAGGCAATGGCAAGCTAGTTCTGAGAATCTTCCCACAATTAATAACTTTATTTTGAATTTGCTATCGTATTCAATGAGAAAGAAAGAAAAAGAAAGAGGGAAAGGGAAGGGAGGGAGGGAGGGAGGGAGAAAGGAAAGAAAGAAAAAGAAAGAAAGAAAGAAAGAAAGAAAGAAAGAAAGAAAGAAAGAAAGAAAGAAGAAAGAAGAAAGAAGAAAGAAGAAAGAAGAAAGAAATCCTATGAAGCATGAAGCTATTAACAACAAAGCTGATACCTAGGTTTTTGTTGACACTTGATGAGCATGGTTTTGTGCCAAGAATTTCAGTCCAAAAAGAGAAGCATTTGTGTTCACTTTTTCTCTTGTACGAGAAAGAAAAAAAAGAGTCTAAAATATTATATATGCTGAGAAAACACTATTATCTTTCCCCTTTTCATGACAGGACCGCTAAAAAAATTGCCAAGTGGAATTTTGTCAGGTCCCTTGAAACTGTTACCACCTTTGGGCTTAGAAAAAGAAAGTTCAAGCCTAGAGGCTAATTTATTTCAAACCTATAAGCATCTGAAAATAGAGGACTGAAATGAAAGTGTCTTTAAACTACTGGGAAACACTACCAACTTTCATCTGTGAGTACTTGAAAAGGATACAGGAAACTGCGCCTACAGCATATGTGGAAGGAGAAGTTATTATCTAGTTATCCCATGCAACTTTAGCTCTTGATCAGACTCTTTTGTAATCTTATTGCTTTACCTCTCTTTCTTTGTCCTCTTCTTTACTGGCCTACTTACACACACAAAAAGTTGGTAAAACAGCTGTTCCTGGAGGTAACTTAATTTAATCTACCTACAGCTACAAAACCAACATAGGCCAACAGTCTCTTGTTTGATCATTATCATTCTGAATGTGGAAAGACGTGGCAGAGAGTCTCCTACATGATTCCCATTGGTAGCTGAAGTGGGGCAGTCAACCAGGGAAACCTTAAAGGCTTCAAATTGTTTCCTTTGTGTACAGTAGGCCTCTAGACCTTTTGCCTTTCTGCTGTCTATCTGGCTTCCCGCACTGAAAGAGTGCACAACTGCAACTCCAAGATCTCTGACCCTTGAGATGGGAGGAAAGATTGTCATTTTTAGTTTTCATATTTTCCTTTTGCCAACTTCAGGAATGAAGCTGGTAGAACTGCTTCATATGAGACCTGCTACTACTATCAGGGCAGGGGTGGGTTCCAAATTTTTTTACTGCCACTCTGTGGGTGTGGCTTAATTTTGTGGGAGTGGCTTGACAGTCATGTGACCGGGTGGGAGTGGCTTGACGGTCATGCGACTGGGTGGGAGTGGCTTGGCAGTCATGTGACTGGGTGGGGGTGGCTTGGTGATCATGTGACTGGGTGGTCATGTAAATTGGTGGGCGTGGCCAACTTGACGTCACTCATGTCAAGGGTTAGAGTTAGGGTTAGGGTGTTTGGCCTCTCCTCGCCTCAAAGGCCTCAACGAGATACAATTTCCCTATCTATTTACTACTACTGAACATCCAAAATATACTATTTAATCCTATGTATATATGCCATATGTGTACATACATATTACACACAGGCACACAAAAATATATATTATCTACTATATATACTGTATGTGTATGTACACACACACACACACACACACACACACAGAGAGAGAGAGAGAGAGAGAGAGAGAGAGAGAGAGCTCTTCTAAAACTATACACATTCAACCTCACTTACTGCATTTGGAAAAACACACCCAGAGTCCACTTACTGCCACACATTTAACCATAACTTCTATACATTAGAACATTACACATTCCATCAGATGTTCTTCCCTAGCTTGCACATGACTGTTAGAGCCAGAAGATGTCATGGATTGAGTAAAATGTGATGAAACTCACTTAACAACGCTCTTGCTTAGCAACCAAAATTTTGGGCTCAATTGTGGTCATAAGTCTTCCTCAAAAATCTCTGCCTCAATTGTGGTCAGAAGTCTTCCTTCCTTCCTTCCTTCCTTCCTTCCTTCCTTCCTTCCTTCCTTCCTTCCTTCCTTCCTTCCTTCCTCCTTCCCTCCTTTCTTCTTTCTTCCTTTCTTCCTTCCTTCCTTCATTTTCTTTCTCTTTCTCTTTCTTTCTCTTTCTTTCTCTTTCTTTCTTTCTTCTTTCCTTTCTTCCTTTCCTTTCCTTTTCTCTCTCACACACACACACACACACACACACACACACCGTCTTCCTTTCCTTTCCTTTCCTTTCCTTTCCTTTCCTTTCCTTTCCTTTCCTTTCCTTTCCTTTCCTTTCCTTTCCTTTCCTTTCCTTTCCTTCTTTCCTTTCCTTTCTCCTTTCCTGTTTCCCTTCCCTTTCCTTTCCTTCTTTCCTTTCCTTTCTCTCTATCTTTCTCTCTTTCTGTCTGTCTTTCTTTCTTTCTTTCTTGTCTCCCTTCCTCTTTTCTTTCTTTCTTTCTTTCCTTCCTTCCTTCCTTCCTTCCTTCCTTCCTTCCTTCCTTCCTTCCCTTCCCTTCCCTTTTTCTTTCTTTCTTTCTTTCTTTCTTTCTTTCTCTTTTCTCGGCGGCGGGAGAATGAAGAAAGTGCTCTGGGACTGGGAGGGTGGGTGGCCTGGCCCGGCAGTGGTGCGTCCCCTGTTATGTGCTGTTCTGGAGTGCCATTGCCGCCACCTCCGCCCCTCTCGCCTTCCTGGCTTCAGCACTGGGACCAGCAAAGAAGCGCGGTTGAGCGGGGCTTTGGCATTAGTGCAGGAGCGGCGGGGAGTTCAAGGCAAGCGGCGGTTCGTCTTTGTGCATGGAGGGCAGGCGAGGGGAGGACTGGGGTTCCCCCACCCCCGGCGCCCCTCCTCCACGCAACCTGCTGCTGCCGAGCGGTCTCGTTCATGCCGCCTGCTTTGGTCGTGGGACGGATGGGCTGGAACTTCCGCACTTCTTTGCTGGCAAGGTTTCTCCCCAAGTGGCAGAGCTCTTGGAGGATGATGTTTTTCCCAGCCTGGAAGTTGCTTCTGAAGTGCGGAGAGGCTTCGCTTTTTCTCCTCCACAGTGAGTGAAAAGCTGGCAGGCCGGCAGGGTCGGGGGGCTGCGGGCCTGGGATTCAGGGGGGGGCGGAAGTTTTGCTCCTCGGAGCCTCAGAGCCTTGGAGCAACTCCTGGCCCTTGCACAGTAAAGAGTGCAAGAGTGTTAATTGCCTCACAATCATGAGAAGTGTTTCTTTACTGTGCAAGGGCCGGGAGTTGCCGGGAGGCTCCGAGGAGCAAAACCTCTGCCACCCGAATCCCAGGCCCGCAGTGAGCTGATCCGCTGCCTGTGCTCTGGTTGCCTGTGGCTCTGGCTATGCCTCCTGCAGTCTTGCCCACCATTCGATTAGCCTGTTCCTCAGGTTGGGCAGCCCAGCTACGGTCAGCTCGGCTCTGTTTGGCTTGGGCTGCTCCTGCGCCAGGGCCAGAGGGGGCTTGTGGGCTGGACCCTGCCGGCCCGCCAGCTTTTCGCTCACTGGGGAGGAGAAAAAGCGAAGCCTCTCCACGCTTCGGAAGTAACTTCCAGGCTGGGCAAAACATCCTCCTCCGAGAGCGCTGAGCCTTCCGTTTGGGGAAGATGGGGCAGGGCGCCCTGAGGTGTTCTTCCCCCACCCGGGCACGGGAAGAAGTGAAGGGCAGGCGTGGGTTCTAACTTACCTCACTGCCGGTTGCTTCCTCCTGCACCGCGTGGCCGCGCCTCATGGAAAAAAAAGTTGAAAACAAGATGGTGACGCATGCGCAGTGCCGCAGCACATGAACAGAAGAAAAAAAACCCAAAAAAAAATAAAAAAAAAAAAGATGGCTGCGCCCATGGAGCAGCATCGACCGAACCAGATCCATGACGTCACTGTGACATCACCAGCGGGTCGCTACCGGTTCAGGCGATCTGGTCCGAACCGGGAGGAACCCACCCCTGTATCAGGGGCAGTAGTGGTACTCTCAAGCAAGCCAAAAGAGTGAGAGGGGGCCAAAGAGAAGGAGCCCCAAGATTCATTCCAGGTTCCATATCTGAGCCATTGCCACAAGAAGAATGGATAGAAGAATGGATAGAGTACTTTGGACACACCTGGGAGTCTCTGGTCCAAATCAGCAGAAGGTGAATTTGGCATCAGTTACATACAAATTGCTTTATCTTGAAGAGCTGCAGAAAACTCTATCTGAGCTTGTATCTACCTATCCTGCATCCTTTGGGAAATGTAAAACATCAGCCCAATAGCATCTACCTAGCTTTTAAACTTTGTTATCACCATTACAGATTCAGTGAGTTATATGTAGTTAAGCCAATTTAAATCAGTTATCAATTTTCCTTAATAAAAATATTTTCCTCATTTTCTCAGCAATAAAAGCAAAGAGGGCTACATGCAAGATCACCTATTTGTCCACATCATCTGCCAGTTTCTTCCAATTACTTCTTGCATTCTTTCACATGATTAGTTTTCAAGAGGCAACAGCAATGTGAGACATACTGTAGAAAGGATGTCTTCCCAGTGTTTGGGATATCTGCAGGGGTGAAATGCTACCGGTTCGGACCGGCTCGGGAGAACCGTTAGTGGACATGTGGCCTGGTTCACCAAACCGGTAGTGACGGCTGGCTGGCCACGCCCCCGAACCAGTCCCCTGGTCGCCGCTTGCTTGCCCTGCCCTGCCCAGTCTCTGCTCTGCAGCTTGCCAGCGCAGCCCTAAATTCCCTCCGCTTCGGCATGGAGCTGGAAGCTGCAGCCAGGGTCAGTCCTGTTCCCATCGCAGCTAGGAATCGCAAATAAAGCCAAGAATGAACGCTTATGTTTGTAGGCAATCCGGGTGCTAGATAGGCAGGGCCCCTTCCTGTCTTCCTAGGTGCCTGGTTGAAGTTTCACTCGTGCCTCAGCCAGGAGTCCTGATGATGGGATGGGGTCCTTCAGGCACTTAGGTTGGCCAGCCCCTCACTCCGTCTTCCCAGTGCCTCAGCAAAACTTTGGCCTGGCCAATCTAGCACCCAAGCCCCACATGCTTTGAGATTCCTAGCTGCAATGGGCAGCAACGAAGCTAGATTCTTCTTCCTCCTGCAGCGTTCCAGCAAGAGAAACAGGAAAAGGGGGCGGAGAGAAACAAATGGGACACCAAGGTACGCGCGGGTTGGAGCGGAGGGGGGCAGATTGAAATTCCCACTTCAGCCTCCTGGTGCGGTACGGGGCTTTGCTCTGGAGGGAAGGCTTGCTCGCGCTGTCCCTGGGAGTCTAGCATACACACAGAGCAAGCCGCCGCAGTCTGTCCCTTTAAGGTACTTTGATGTAGGGGGAGGGGGAACCATAAAGGGACAGGCGGCCGTAGGAACTGCCTTCTGAGCAGCTCCGCTGTGAAGGGGGGGGGAGAAAAGTTCAGCTTCTCTCTGCTGCAGCATTCAATGTGGCTGCTTCTCTTTTCCTTCTCGGCCTCATACACACAGAGCAAACATGAGAAGGAGAGAAGCAGCCAGGTTAAATCCTGCAGCAGAGAGAATCAGCCAGCAACTGCTAGAAGACTTGGCCGAACTTTCCTTCCAGGTAGGAGGAGCACCGAACAGAAGCGTCGGGTTGGACAAACACCGGGAGAGCGACTAACGGGGGGCAAAGAAAGCTGGGGGAATTTGAGAGAGTTCAAATCTGCAACTGCACTAAAAACCCCACGTTCTTGTAACCTTAACTGGAAGCAGGTTAAAAAAAGGGGGAAGGGATATTATCATTGCCCCAGCCCCACCCCTCAGAGAGAAGAGTCGGTCCCCCTCCCAAGAGTTGCAATTTGGCGCCACCGCTGCTCCTCGCCTTCCCGAAGTGCCAGCACCAAGCGCTGAGCTGGGCGCAGCTTCTCCCCAGCCCACGGGGCACAAAGTCAGCGAAGGGAATTGCAAGGTGAGAGTGATCCCCGAGGTTTCCCGGAGGCCGGCACTGGAGCTGGAGAACAGCTTCTTCGCTGTCCCCATCCTCGCCTGCCTGGCTGGCCGCTTCTTGCGGGGAGGCATCGCATGAACTTGCCACTTAGGAGCCCCGCTTTGGCTCCAGCCCTGCCCAAGACCCCCAGCCCACCCGGGGCAATTCTCCCACTCTCGGATCCAGGGCATGCCACTCTCCGCCCCAGTTGGTTCCCTGTGCAGCTCTCCTTGGCGGGGGCACCGCAGCCTCTTTAGCCAGGTGGGAAGAGATGCAGAGCTGCCCGCTTAGCCCTCCATCCCCACAGCCAGGCTGGGATGAAGGCGATCCAGGCACACGCCAGCTCGCCGGCTTTCTCGCCCACTGCGCTCCCACCCAGCTTCCCGGAGGGGGGAGGGGGAGGAGAGCCCAGTCCCACCAACCATTTTAACCGGCTTCCAAAAGTCTGCCGAGCAAGGCGCGGGGGGGAATTGGGGCTTTTGCAAGGTGTGGGGTTCCCTCTTTAGTGCAACCCAAGCCAAAATGGCCCAGAAAAGTGCTGACGTCACCTGTTAACCTGCCTGTCAGCCGAGCAGCTCTGCCTGGTCTTCCCCCAAGGGGATTGAGTCCTTTTTGCTGGTGCTGTGGAAACGCCCCTCCCTCGTGGCTTGGTGGGCGGGTCATGTGACTGAGTGGGTGTGGCCAACTCGATGTCACTCACAGCAAGGTGCCGCCCCACCTTGCCATGAGTGACATCGAGTTGGCCATGCCCACTCAGTCACATGACCTGCCCACCAAGCCATGCCCACAGAACCGGTGGCAAAAAAAATTAGATTTCACCACTGGATATCTGGCTTAGTAAATTGTGATACACCTGCCCATAACATCTTGCAATAACCTCTAGAAAATATAATCTTCATAAAGGCAACTGACATCATACCAGCCTTTGATTTGTTATGGCATTTTACCCAACCACAAGAAAAAGAAATATTAGAAGGGTTTGACCTATGCATTTGACTGTCTGTGAAAGAACAGGCAAATTTAGAGCAATTAAAAATAATTGGAGAAACTGTTGATTGCAACGTTAGTTATTTGCTCTTGGAGAGTGTCCTTTTCTCCCACTGTTGTTTATCATGGTTTGTTATATATTCTGCCTTTGCCACAGACACATTTGTTCAAACAACTGTTTTTAAGATGTCACTTTAGTTTGTACCCATAATTGTGTTACAGATATGCATTTCTTAAAAAAACAAACAAAAAAAAAAACTAGCTTTCCTCAATTGTATGCATGTTTACACATACACACACACACACACACACACACACACAAATGTAGGCCTTAGTAATCTGAAAAATTATGTTTCCCATTAGTTTTCCTACTACTTTGTGGCAATATTCTTTTATTATTGCATTGTTCACTATTTCACATAGTTGATCTCCTTTAGTTCTCAAATGGCAAAACGATTACAAATCTGAAACATGAATTAGAATGAGTAAAATGTTTCAGCTGAAGATGTAATATACAATATTCTAATAACTGTTGCTGTTATTGATATTCCCCTGTCCTTCCTCAACCATTTTTTTTGTATTTCTTTTCCATTACGCATATGTTTAAATTATTTCCGTTAGCAATTTATCCCCAAAATAAGCAGCATTTGGTAAAACAAGATAATCTGTTCAAAATGTCATAGCCCACTGTTACTTATCCTTAGTTCTATTCTGGTACTTGGAGAACATTGTTGGCTCATTTTGAAACATGGTGTTTGAATGTCACCTTCTTCCTTCTCTAGAAAAAAAAATCTTCTATAATCTAACTATTGTGTGAGATTGATTATGTAAAAATATTCACATTTTCCATGTGGTTGGATTTGATGTAATATATCTCGTATTAACATAAGGTGTTATTTCATATAAATTTGGATGAAGTTTGATATTGCTATTGCCAAATTGTTACCATTTCCTTGTTATAAATGACCTTTTACAATATCTTGCAGACTTCGAGCTTGAATATATTTCAAGATTTAAGTGGAACCATTAGATAGAGAATACAATGATGGGGAATTAAACAAAATTAAAAAGTCATACATTTGTTCTTTATGACTTCAAGTTACTGTATGCATGCTTGTTCTCTCATATGGTGATCATTAGATTATGTGCCTAAAGCGTCATGAGCAAATTTGAGGTGCTTGACAAATGGCTCACACATCTAAAGCTGGATTCCTGCTAAAACGTGTTCCTACTCTGCCTAGGAAAGCTAACATGTAACTTATCCATACAATGTCTAAAGTAAGTTCTAGCAAGCTCCTGCTTTGCATGTAGAAGCCCTATGTCCTGGGCACCCATAGTTGTGCACTTTGGAAGAACTTGCTCTCATTCTGCCTGGAAAAAAGACAGCAAATCAAGTTGTTGTTTTCCCCCCAAAAACAGCTATTGATCCAAAATAAATGTTCAACCAAATGGACAACAGCTATCTCAAAATAAAACTCTGGTAGAAGAAAACTATGCAAAATGAAAGTGACTAATCTTTCCCATTCAGCTGTGTTTTAAAATATAACGGTTTCATTATTTCCACTTAAAATAATTGGAATAAGATAATTTCATAAACTGTTTTATCTGATATACTGTAGGTTAAAAGTTTTATATTTATTTTTTTTATCCAACTTTAACACAAATGAAATATTAGTTTTATTCATCTGGTGGCTGTCACCATATTAAAAAGTGTGTCTAGTTTGACCAGATACATTTGTTCTGAGAGAATTTTGGGAAATCTTTTATTATTTTATTAAAGCATTTATAGTCTATTTTTTATGCCAAGACAAACTGGAATTGGTCCACCAAATAAAACCTAATGTTTCAAATGTTCATTGGAGCTGATTTTAGCTTAGGAAAGAAAGACAAACGTACATTAAAGTACATAAACATTTCATTTCTTTCATCATGACTTTTCTTATGTTCTTATCCCTGCCTCCAAGGACAAAAACTATACTCACCATTTATGCAGCCATCTCTAGAGTTGTAAATTCTCTGCCACTGTGGATTTGAGTTATTTTAGCCATCCCTTAATGTTTTTTTCCTGCGCTATGAACTGCTTAATTGTAAAAATAAGCATTTCAGAAATATTATGTCAAATATTCAAATTCTAATTAATAAAGGGGAGTGCCAATTTTTTAATCTGTCTACATACTTTTTTTCCTTTCCACCATAACTATTCTATACTGTGAACACAACAGAGCTAATCTATGTATAAATTATTTGGTAATTCACTTGATAATATATCACCTTCCTGTTATTGATGAAAATCTAGGCAGGCATTTGTAATTACAAAATAGTAAAAAATGTCCTGAAAATTCAAAACAAAAAAAGAGGCAAACAATGCCATCATCATCATTCATCATCATCATCATCATCATCATTCACCATTGTTATCTTCTGAGTTGGAAATTAGCAATTATAATAAATGTTTATGCATTTAATTCCAATAGCACAAATATTTTCTATAAATCTCAGAGTTGTGCTGATTGTGCTCAGAACAGCATGTTGTTTTTTATTTTAGCTTGTAATGGTTTGAAAAATTTCTGGGTTTTTTTTATTGTTTTGAAGGAAAAAAACTAGCTTCCCTAACATATAGTATAAATGCAGTTCAACCAGATGTCTCAGCAGATGTGAACATGTAGAAGCCACTATCTAATATGAAGAAGAAATATAATGTTCAATGTGACATCTGTTTGCATTGTAACTGCACTGTGTATGAAGAGATATCACAGAATCAAAGAATCACAGATATGACCATTACAGATTTTAACTATAAGATCTGTAAATACATTTCCTTCCATCAATGATTATAAGAAAACCGTGATTCCATTTCACTGAAATCAATATAGTGACTTGCAGAATGCAGTATTCTCAAATAGCCCAACAATGAATTAGATTCTTTTACCCTAATATATACTATAGCTGCCATTTAATTTCCATTCCTGTAGTTGAAGAAATTGCAGATATCTATGCTTCTGGTGAAAACTCTGAAATTTCTTATATATTTATGTCAAAGTAATGATGATTTAATAGCTGACCAGCTGATGTAAGGCTGTAAACTGAAATGCTGATGCAATGAGGATGAGTCAGCAGGGTTACTGCCACTTTAAGAAGCTGTCTATATAAGGGAGGCCATGAGAGGGCGTATCTCTCTCTCTCTCCTCCTGTATCTCTCTCCTCATCGTGTTCTATCTGCATTGCAGTTCTCCATGTAGAGGTGAAGATTGATTGCTTGTCTGGTATTTGCCTACCACGTGTGTGTGTGTGTGTGTGTGTGTGTGTGTGTGTGTGTGTACTGTATTTTGTTCCTGGGTTGTCTCAAAATTCTCAAAATTATAGTCACGCTGTAAACACTCTGACAGGTTATGGGCCCAGTCCAGAGAGAAGGCCAGAGTGACTAGAGAGACCAGAGAGAAGAGAAATCCAGTGAGAGCTTCCACCAGAGCCAGAGGGGTTGTGCAACATGGTTTGATAGTGGTTAGTGACTTGTGAAAGAAAGCAGGCAGCATGGCCTCCGTCGGAGTAATGGGAGAAGGTTCTTGGTGTCTCAGCTGAATGAGACAAACTACCTCTCCTGGAATGTGAAGATGGAGATGTACCTGTGGAGGGAGGAGTTGTGGACAATTGTTACTAATCCACCAGCAGTCCTGGATGATGGGGACCAGAGAAGAAATGAAAAGGCATTAGCCAGCATAATTCTGGCTTTAGAGGACAGTCAGCTGATACATGTGAGGGGTCTCCAGTCTGCAAAAGAGTGCTGGGAGGCTTTGCGCAGTGTGTATGTGAGAGAGACTGTGTGCAGTAAAGTGTTGCTGACAAGGAGGCTGTATAAAGCACAACTGAAGCCGGGGGAGAGCAATGTCCACACATCTGCAGCAGAGATGGGTTTCAGCAGGTTCTGACCAGTTCTGGAGAACCAGTAGCAGAAAGTTTGAGTAGTTCTGAGAACTAGTAAATAACACCTCTGACTGGCCCCACCCCCATCTATTCTCTGCCTCCCGAGTCCCAGCTGATCGGGAGGAAATGGGGATTTTGCAGTAACCTTCCCCTGGATTGGGGAGGGAATGGAGATTTTGCAGTATCCTTCCCCTGGAGTGGGGTGGGAATGGAGATTTTACAGTATCCTTCCCCTGCCACGCCCACCAAGCCACACCATGCCACTCCCACCAAGCCACACCACGCCATGCCCACAAAGTCACGCCACGTCCACCAAGCCACGCCCACAAAGCTGGTAGTAAAAAAATTTGAATCCCACCACTGATCTGCAGGATATGAGAAGGACACTCCTTGAGTTAGAGGAAAGAGGAATGACATTTACTGAGGCACACAAGGTGTATGTCATGCTCAGTTCCTTGGACAGTTCATGGGACGTTCTTGTGACTAGTCTAGAGTCCATGCAAGAGCGGGATTTAACCATGGCATATTTGACTGGTCGATTGTTGGAGGAGGAGCAGAAATGGCTGGAGAGGCGACCAGGAAAGGGAGGAAAGAACACTCAGCACAGACCAGCATCTGCAACAGTCCAGGATGCCGGCAGAGCAGCTGAGACAGTTTACACAGTAAAGAAATGCTACATGTGTGGTTCTACTGAGCATCTCCAAAGACGCTGCCCTGAGAGGAGAAACAGAGGAGTAGCGAGACAAGGGCGCAGGACTACTCAACACATGAGGAGCGGTTCTCCAGCATCGTTGTCCCTGGCAGCGACAGCATCTGAAAACACCAGGAACACTTGGTTGTTGGACAGTGGGGCAAGTCAGCATATTGCAAATGACCCACAAGCGTTTTCTGGTTTGAAACCAGCTAAGCAAACATGTGTTAGTCTGGCTAATGGTCAAAGAGCTTCTGTAAAAGGGGAAGGTAACATGTAATAGCACTTAGACTTATATAGCACTTAGACTTATATACCGCTTTACAGTGCTTTACAGCCCTCTCTAAGCGGTTCACAGAGTCAGCATATTGCCCCCAACAATCTGGGTCCTCATTTTACCCACCTCGGAAGGATGGAAGGCGGAGTCAACCTTGAGCCGGTGAGATTTGAACCGCCGAACTGCAGCTAGCAGTCAGCTGAAGTAGCCTGCAGTGCTGCACTCTAACCACTGCGCCATCTCGGCTGTATGTATGTACCTAAGATAGGAGAAACATTGTACAATGTCCTATGTGTACCTGGATTAGATCATAATCTGTTAAGTGTATCCAGGTTAGACAGGCAGGGTTATGAAATACTGTTTGCAGGAGGGCAGTACTCCATTAGGAAAGGTGGAAGGATACGTGCACGAGGGGTTAAGAAGGATGGCCTGTTCATTCTCGGAAGGCATGAGAATAGTTGTGCACGTGCACTTATAAATGCTCCCACACATGACAATTGCGTACATTTGTTGCATAGGTGATTGGGGCATGCAAGTTTCAACGTACACAGTGGTGGGATTCAATTTTTTTTACTACCGGTTCTGTGGGCATGGCTTGGTGAGTGTGGCATGGCTTGGTGGCCGTGGCTTGGTGGCCGTGGCAGGGGAAGGATACTGTAAAATCTCCATTCCCACCCCACTCCAGGGGAAGGATACTGCAAAATCTCCATTCCCACCCCACTCCATTCTATCCCAGTAGTCAAGGCCTGATATAACCAATGCTGTTAGTATATTAAGTTGGCACTCTGCGGCACCAAAACAACACCACTGGTTAGGAGTAAAAAGAATATTAAGATATCTAAAAGGAACAATGGACCTAGGACTGTGGATAAAACCATCCGGTGACCTCTCATTAAAATGCTATGTAGTGACTGGGCAAATGATATACAGGATAGAAAATCGAACACAGGGTTTGTCGTATTATTTGCTGACACTGTAATTGGATAGAGATCCAGAAAACAACATTCAGTAGCACTCTCTACTGCTGAAGCGGAATTCATAGCATTGTCTGAAGCTTGTTCAGAAATAACCTGGTATGTACAATTGCCGAAGGATGTAAATGTGAATGTAAAAGAAGCCATACCAGTGTTTGAAGACAATGTTGTATGTATAAAGATGGCAAAAGGAGATTGCATTGGAAGCAGGAGTAAACATGTAGACATAAAATATTGTAATGTTAGGGAAGCTGTAAAGGAGAAACTAATAAGATTACAGCAATGATCTACTGACCATAATATAGCTGATATATTAACAAAGCCTGTATCTGTGGACAAACATCAGGAATATGTTAAAGCATTTGGATTATTCAGATGTTCAGCTTTAAATGGGAGGAGTGTCAGAGTAATGATGATTTAATAGCTGACCAGCTGATGTAAGGCTGTAAACTGAAATGCTGATGCAATGAGGATGAGTCAGCAGGGTTACTGCCGCTTTAAGAAGCTATCTATATAAGGGAGGCCATGAGAGGGCGTATCTCTCTCTCCTCCTGTATCTCTCTCCTCGTCGTGTTCTATCTACATTGTAGTTCTCCATGTAGCGGTGAAGATATAAACCACTGTTTATAAGACAAACCTCTGTGTACTGTATTTTGCTCCTGGGTTGTCTCAAAATAGTAGTCACGCTGTGCACACTCTGACAATTTATTATCATGTCTTCCTGGAGTTCAAGATGTATATACAGTATAATACTTTTAACACAATTTGATCTCTACAATAACATCTTAGGAGTACAGTGGTGCCTTGGTATTCAACTGCTTTGAAACTCATTGATTTTGGTACTCAAAGCATTGTGACATGAAAAATTTGTTCTAGTACTCATTGTTTGTTTGGTATTCAATGCATGAGCTAGAACTTGTCAGTATCTACTGCATTGTGACTCACTACATTATTCCTTATGGGAAAAATTATTTCGGTACTCATCATTTTTGGTACTCGTTGTGCCTCCTGGAACCAATTAGCAATGAGTACTGAGGTACCACTGTATATTGAATTGAGAACACCCAATTACAGTAAGTGCTACAGAGAATTTGGGTCTTCTGGATCCCAATTTAACATTGTATCTGTACCACACACTTTCATATGAAGGCAGACCAAACTATTAATTAGTCATTCCTTCAATTCTACAGTTTTTTTTTACTTAATTAACTCTTTTATCATCCAGAGACATAGCCATCTCTTTACTTAGTTCCCTATTTCTAAAGTATTTAAATATTAACGTTGGTCTTAATGCTGATATTATATTATACTGATATTATGCTTCTTAAAAGTTTTATTTTCATCAATTTCTTGTTTTCACACAGTTGTTTTTCTGTGAATAAAATCTTCTTGATTTCTGTTTGCTGACAGAATCCATCTTTACCCTAATAACTTATCTTCATTGTTTATCATTCATGCTACTGACTTCTAAGAGTTGGTAAAATTTTAGCTAGCATATGTAAATTCATTATTCAAAGGGTATTGCAAGAAATAAACAGTATATCAACATGTCACAAAATACTTCTAAAACATTACTTCTGCTTCCTCAGATTTAATTTTAATCTTTACAGTGTAGATACAATACATATATGAACTTGTAGATAATTTGCAGAGAGAGAGAGAGAGAGAGAGAGAGACAGACAGACAGACAGACAGACAGACAGACAGACAGACAGACAGAAAAATATTGATAGGGAGTTTTGTTCTCGAATATTGAGTGGAAAAGAGGCTTGTGTTAAAAATTACTTCTTTTGTATAGAAATGCTGAAAACTAGGACTTACCGTGTTCATTAGTTACCTCTGTGGAATGATAGAACATCAACAATTTTCCATCTGTAAGTTTGTTCTGAGTCACACTAACTTCAGGGGTGGTATTCACTTACCGTCCCTACCGGTTTGCAAATGTGAGCGTGCGCACGTGCAAGCTTCGCTCACACATGCCACCTCCGCACATGCGCCCAGCCTCCCATGCATGCGCTTTACTAGCGCGTGTGCCTTCTGCGCATGCACCCAGCCCCAAAAACGAGGCTAAATAGGACGGCATTACATCCAGGCGGGTGGGCTACCCATCAACTGTGTTCTTGGTCAGAAACTACAGACCAAAGTCCCTTCCAATTCTGTTATTCTGTTATTTCTAAGTCTTAACTACAGGAAATAAATAATAGTATATTGTAGAATAATAATAGTAATAGTAATAATAATAACACATTAATAGCACGAAAGCAATAGATTTGTATACCACTTCATAGTGCTTTACAGTCCTCTCTAAGTGGTTTACAGAGTCAGCATATTGTCCCCAACAATCTGGATCCTCATTTTACTGACCTTGGAAGGCTAGAAGGCTGAATCAACCTTGAGCCGATCAGGTTGGAACTCCTGGCAGCAGGCAGAATTAGCCTGCAATGCTGCATTTTAATCACTGCACCACCACGGTTCCTTGGTATATTAAATAATGTTATATAAAAAATCTGTACTGATTAACAATATAGAAAAAAGTTACGGTATATTAATACTGTACGCAGGGTGACACATTTCCCTGTTTGAAGGAAATCTTGAATGAGAGAAAGAGGGAGGATTGAATGACAGGGAAGGTTTGATTTTCATCCTACATTCTTTTACAAATAGTTACAGGTATAGTATATATTAGTATAAGTCTTCCAATAATAATCCCCAAGCTAGGAGATATGAACCCTTTTCTCCAAAGCACCAGAAGGCAGGACAAGAAGAAATGGATGGAAACTAATCAAGGAGAGAACCAACCTAGAACTAAGGAGAAATTTCCTGACAGTTAGAACAATTAATCAGTGGAATGACTTGCCTCCAGAGATTGTGGGTGCTCCAACACTGGAGGTTTTTTAAAAAGAGATTGGATGGCCATTTGTCTGAAATAGTATAAGGTTTCCTGCTTGCACAGGGGGGTTAGACTAGAAGACCTCCAAAGTCCCTTCCAATTCTGTTATTCTGTTATTTCTAAGTCTTAACCGCAGTTGCTTAAATACCCAAAATTGCCTGCAGTAACTTATCCAAAATGCATCCGTCAATAGGGTTTATAATGTCTTAATATGAATTACATCCCTATTCCCTGCATATGATACGACAATCAGTTTAATAGTAAATAATATAAACATGGTAGAAATAGCAAGAAAAAAAAAGTTTTTTTTCAGATTAACAGGATATGTTGACCAAAAGAAAATATTAGAAGTCTCACTTCCCATCTAAGTAACTGCTGGTAAATTAGGAAATAGAAGAAACACAAAGTCCAAGTACATGCTAAACATGCAATTAATATTAAAGATGGCTTGAGAATAATATGAAATAAAATGAGAAAATTACCTTGTGCTGGATAAAATGTAAATTAATGAGCATTATGATAAAATCTAGAAACTTAAGCTAATTATAGCCAAAATAATATTTAAAAGAAAACTTGCTCTATAGTACATCCAGTATATATAAACCAAATCTTTTGCAGAATTTTAAATCTAGCTCCAAATAGTACAAATGAAAGAGAAGAGGACATAAGCCAGCTGTCAAAAAGAAATAGGGTCAGCAATTGATAATCCTGAAAAAGAGGAAACAAAACATGCAGCAAAAGTTGCATGTTTTAAGTTAACAAACCAAGCAGAATAAAGGTAACAATGCTGTATCAATTTAACCTTTAAGAGACTGTTTTATGTCTTGTCTCATGAGAAGAGACCTCGGTTGGGCCAAACAAACATAGTCATGTTCATCAGAAAATGGATTTGTTCTTTTAAGTCGTTTAATGAGTATTCTAATTTAGGACAGTTGTTTTCTGAATCTATGTGATCAGTGCAATTGCAAACTTTAGATTGAAAGGATGCATCTGAAGGCATTTCATTTGTGTACTTGGAGGAAAGTTCTGTTGATGCTAGCTTCAGCAGTTGCATGGATGTCACTAGTTTCAGTGAAGCAATTTGTCTCCTATTGAAAACAGTGCATATACAACACAGATGTCTTGTATTGCAAATTGTTCCTTTTGTTTGAGACTTGGGCAGTTTAACCCAGCTGGACAGCTGCAGAGACAAACAAATAGAGAAAGTATTTGTGGGAAGTAGCATTAAGTTAACAAGAAGCGTCTGCAACATTTTAATATGTTCTCTTTCCGGGAAGTAGCTGCTGATTTTCAACTAGACTACATTTGAAATTAGAATATAACAACTCAAATCAAGGATGGACAAAAATGACCTATAGAACACATGTTTCTTTGGGATGTGTCTTTGCGGGTGGGTGGTGGCTTTGGCTTCTGCACAGAGTTTTGGAAATAACTGGTTGCTTTTGCCGTTAATTTTTCATTCTCTTCACAGTAGATTTTACCGAGAAATGAAGGGAATGCCATAAATGAGTGCATAATTGCTGCTAAGATCACATTCTAACAGCTTGGATATCAGCTGGGGAACAGAAGCCTTTCATTGAGCTGATCATCTGTTCAGAAGAAGATACTGATAGTGTTGATTAGTTCTTAAGCAGGCATGAGTCTGGACTGGAGAACAGAAGCTTAGCATTTGTAAGCCAGGCAGACATTACCCCAGAAAAACAATCAGAGTTGACATACTGGAAAGGACAAAGACATGGGCCAGAAGCAGATGGATTGGCTGGAGGAACCCAATTGCTATATTTAAGTTTTTTTCCTATTCCAGGCAGTAAAACTAGTAAAGTCCTTATCAGGCACCAATAACCTAATCATGAAGTGGACATGATATTGCCCTGGGCTCTTCAACCTAGATTTCTTGGATTGAATCAGAAAAACTGAAAGGAGATTGTAACCCAGTTTGGCTGGAAAAAAAAAATTGCATTCCTTAAATCTGTTGATTCCAAGAGATTCCCAATCATACAAAGAACTGTTCTCAGTGAACACGTACAGTGTTCTCAGGGATGAGGTTGATACATGCACCCTTTTTACCTCCAAACTTTTTGAATGTTTGAAAACAAAAATACCATGCATAATTTTTTTCTGTGAAATCTGTGCCCATGTAGAGATTTTTGTGATATTCAAAAGCAGCTTGGTCTAATTTAGATATTTCTAGATGTGTTAGAATACTACTGTCATTATTCCTGGTCATATGTCATGCTCTTTAGAAATGATGAGAAATAGAGTTTAGTTTATCAGGAGGACTGTACAGCAGATTCAGAACCTTGCAAAGAGATAGAAAAACCAAACTCTTGGTTTATATTTAGC
>QLTV01001733.1:1019016-1037203 GCA_003457575.1 Thermophis baileyi | reverse complement strand
CAAATCTCCTTTGCAGTCTTTAAATTTGCAACATTTAGAAATTGTTCATCATCTAAATTCAAGATGAGATAAGCCATTGCACGATCATGACTTTTCTGATCAGCAGCTGCAAACACTTGTGGTGGATTTTCTACAATATACCACAGCTCTTTAGCTTTCAACAAACATTCCATTTTTGCAGCCCACACAATATAATTCTTCTGGCCCAAATGAGGCACAGAGCTTTCCTTAAATTCCATTGCAGCCATTCTGCTAATCCTGCCTAAACACAGAAAGCATTGTCAATATGAGATAATCCATTGCTTGATCATTATTTTTCTGATCAGCAGCTACAAACACTTGTTGTGGATTTTCTACGATATACCACAGCTCTTTAGCTTTCAACAAACATTCCATTTTTGCAGCCCACACAATATAATTCTTCTGGCCCAAACGAAGCACAGAGCTTTCCTTAAATTCCATTGCAGCCATTCTGCTAATCCTGCCTAAACACAGTTCACATGAAAGCATTGGCAAGGAGTTACCTATGGTGGCTGAAGCTGGATCAGGACATTACAGAATGAGTGGCCACCTGCATGCCATGCCAAGAATCTCGACTGACTCTGCCATGCACCATGCCTTTAGAATGGGAGATACCCACAGCCCCATGGTCAAGGATTCACATAGACTTTGCTGGACCTATGGTGGGGCAAACTTTTCTAATTGTTGTGGATGCCTACTCTAAATGGCTGGAGGTACTCCGCATGCATACAGCGACAACGGAAGCCACTGTGCGAGCCTTGAGGAGGTTGTTTGTGACACATGGCCTTCCAGATGTCCTCGTGTCAGACAACGGACCTCAGCTGACAGCCAAGAACATGGAGTCGTTCCTGGCTGACCTGGGAATAAGGCACGTACTGATCTCGCCATACAGTCCAGCTAGCAATGGCCGGGCTGAAAGAATGGTGAGAATGACCAAAGAGACTTTAACCAGAATGGGACCAAGGAACTGGCAGGAACGGATCGACCAGTTCCTGTTGGCCCAACACATCACACCATGCGCGGCCACCAACCAGAGCCCCACAGAAATGCTAATGGGATGGAAACTGAGGTCCCAACTGGACAGGCTGAACCCCACGTATCACCCGGAGACACCCCTAGAGTCTAGCAAGCTAACCAGAACACTAGCCTTTTTATTTATTTATTTATTTATTTAAATAAAAATAAAATAAAATAAAAAATAAAAATGAAAATAAAAATGAAAAAAAAAACAAAAACAAAAAAAAAACAGAACACTAGCCTTAAATGAGTTGGTATTTGCGCAAAACTTCGCAGAGGACCCCAAGTGGGTGAAAGCAACCGTAATAACAGTGACCGGTCCCAAGTCTTACCAGGTCAAGCTTGATGACGGCCAAGTGTGGTGAAGACACATCGACCAACTCAGAAGCAGGTCGGGGGACTCTGGCTTCACCAGTCGGAGACCGCACAACCGCAAGAAACCCAAGCGCAAAAGCCAGAGCAACTTGAGTCTCTGCCCCGAAGACCATACAATACAATTCACCGAGACGACCACAGAGAGGACCAGGCTTTACCTACAAGGAACCAGAGAGATCTATTCTCAAGCCCGGAGGAGGAGCACGAGTTCCTACCTGCAGACGCCGGAGTCCAGCAAAGTCAACCGGGACGGGAGAACGAAGACGCCGAGACTTCAGCTGCCACACCTGGCGGCCAGTTCCAGATTATTCCACAAGCCGGGGAAGGAGCAGCAACAGGCATGTCCGCTCCAGTCGAAGACTCCCGAGGAACTGAATCGCGCAGGCCCAGTAGGACTGTACGGTGTCCTGTGTACTTACGTGACTACGTGACCTATGTTGATTCCGGATTGGGCTTTACACAAACTAAGAGAGGAGGGGTGTTATGTACTGACGTCCGGAGGACAAATTTGCATAGCTGCCGCTGATTGGCTAATCTAGCAGTGGGAGAAATAAACTACTGTCAGTGGCCAGCAGGCTACAGGGAAGCCCTTAAAAGCAGTTTCCCTGCAGCCTGCCGTCAGTTCGTATTGCATTCAGCTAAGGAGAAATAAAGGTGCTGAACTGTTCCTACGTCTCGCCTCTTCTTTCCTGCGCGAATCTAACAGCATCATCCTGAGGGGAGGAGTTGAAACAGTTTATATCCAGGATGTGAGGGGGTCTGTATATTTTGTCAGCCCTCTTTCTGGCCCATGTAGTATACAGGTCCTCAGTGGAAAGCAGGCTGATTGCAATTGTCTTTTCTGCAGTCCTAACTATCCATTGGAGTCTGTACCTGCCCTGTTTGGTTGCTGTACCAAACCAGACAGTTATAGAAGTACAACTGACAGAATCAATAATTCCTCTGTAGAACTGTATCAACGACGACTCCTAGGGCAGTCTGAACTTTCTAACTTTTTTATTTTTAATAATTTATTTTATGTTTAGAATAAAAGTATTCTCAACATTACTATTATATGTCACCAAATAACCATGTGTGTGATGGGTAAAGTAAAAATAAAATAAATTCGTAAATGTGACAGTTATTTTAAAAAGAAAGGCAACATACAAATACCAGCATGATGATTTTGCTTTTAAAAATGTAGAATAGTATATACAGTAAATAGATATCTGTCTTAAAATTAACAAGAAAGTTAAAATGCTATTGATCCAAAAGATAACAATTTTATGTTGGTTAGGCTTAGATTTAGTGCAGCTAATGTGTTTTGTCCAGACCATTCTATAATATTAAAACAATGCCTTGTCTCTCCTTATCAACACAATTAAACCAACCCAGTTAATTTCAATATAAAACTAATCTAAGTTAGCTTGACTTAAATTTAAACTTGCATTAAAATCAAACTTGTACTTTGCCAAAAATGGCAGTTGAATTAAAATGATTAAACTAGAATTTATGTATGTATAAGAGGAAGAGTGTTCTAATTGTTTGAATCTTCACAATAGACAAAAACAGCTACATTTGAAAACTCATAAACCAAAACACAGAGTTAACCGAAAAGTGTATGCCCCAGAAAACAGGTCTTCTCAGCTTACTAATAACTTCAAGGACACTTCCTTTGCCTTGGCATTCTTGAATCTACTTTTAAATTCTTTCTCTCTGATATGCAAGGCTAGAGTATGCTTCTGACATGAATATTCACTCATTTTTTTGGCAACATAATCCACTCCAGTGTGGTAACTGAAGAAAGCCGGAGATGAGAATATATTTTTGTATAACTCCACACTTCTCAATGAACTGATTGAGAGGTACAATGCTTGCTCAAAACATCTTTTGTGGTTACTCCAGAAAGCTCATGTTCTAAAAACTGGGAAAAGTTTATAGAAGTACTGCCTGAACCAGGGGAATACAGACCCAATCTTCTTAAATTAATTATGCAACAAATCACTCTAATTTTTCATGGAAACACCAAAGCTTCTAGCCAGCTTGATCATGAAATTATCTAGACCTGAAACTCAGCTTATTGCTCCTCTCTTATCTCTCCCAATGAATGTTTGGAACAAGATCACTGTTTAATTATGAGACCTAAGTTAATAGCAATTGAGTCAGAGGTATTTATTCCCCTTATTTAGTTAAGCCACAATGTCCTTGAGGGAAATGGGTAGTCTAGAAATGCAAAATATTATAAATATATAAAATATAAACAATGTAATGGATGGTCAATGTCATAGATAGGTCCCTCTCCTCTGAGGAAAGATTTAGTAACTCTTCTCTTAAAAGTTGATAACAGGTTTTGCTTGCAAATTCTGTATGAATGACCAATGATTTAATTCATCAATATATTGAGGGGTTTATTGCCCTAACTTTAGTGCCCCACTCATATATAATTTCATTTTTGGTCAGAAAGTTAAAAATATTTTGTCTGTGCTGTGGCAACTCTTCAATTCCCATTGTAAATATACTTACACTAAACTTGCATTTGCCTTTTCTTCCCCTATGGAGATATTGGCAGGCAACTGGAAACTCTCTATTTTTAACAGTGATTTTATTAAAAATGATAATTGCAACAATACAAACTAATTCAAAGTAAAGAAATAGAAAATAGAAAATGCAGAAAATAAAAAAATAAAAATAGAAATAGAAAAAAATAAAAATAAAAAATAAAAATAATAAAAAGGAGGAAAAAGAAATATATAAAAAAATGATTTCCCCTTTCCTCACAACTACAACTTTAGTAACTTATCACTGTTTCCTAAAATAAAATAAATAAACAAATACTTAAAAGTTCATTAAGGGTTACCAAAACAACATATCTATTTTCACCTTGATCAAGTAAACCAACTTTATATTTCTTCTTTTTTACTTCTAAAAATCTTGATCTTTAGTTATTTCAAATAATGTCCTAGAACCGTGATGGCGAATCTATGGCACACGTGCCACAGCTGGCATGCAGAGCCCTCTCTGCAGGCATGCGAGCCATCACCCAGCTCAGCACCGTGTGCGTATGCGCGCGTATAGCCCAGGAGGGGGTGCTGGGGGGTACGTCGCGCCCCCCGTGCCCCGTTTTCACTCCCAGGAGGCTGCAGGGAGGCCTACTAGGCCCAAAACGGGGCATGGGGGGGTGCGGCATGGCCCCCCCATGGCCCGTTTTTGCTCCCAGGAGGCTGCAGGGAGGCCTACTAGGCCCAAAATGGGGCACGGGGGGGTCACGTGCGCATGCACGGTGGGGCGGGGGGAGCATGGGGGGTTGTGCACACATGCACAGGGGGCTCCTGCATTGCATTATGGGTGCCTGCACGCATGTGCTCTGTTGTGCATGCACACTTTCGGCACACGATGACAAAAAGGTTATCCATCACTGTCCTAGAAATTGATTTCTTTTTTTTTCATTGTCCCTTCTCATAAAATTATTTCAAGTTATAATAAGCTTCCTTGTAAATCCAATATAGGAAAATTATCCAAGTTGGTTTGTTATTTGTATGTATCTTTTAATTATTAAGACTTCAGATTATTATTTTTTGTTTATCCAATGTAACATCTTTCTCCACCTCAAAAATGTAGCCTGTCATTTTTAAATCCACTTTCTAATAAGTTTCAATCTCATCAAGTAAAATTGGTTCCTCTTCCATAAAATCTTTTAAACACAATCCAGCTATAGAGACATTCTTGAAATTAATTTCAGAGTTCATTGTTCAAAGATATCTTTCAATATTTCCAATATTAAAATATTTGCTTCATTCTGTATTTGTAAGAAGAATTATTGTTCTTCCCCTTTCAGTGTAAATTTTAGTTCCTTCTAGTTTCCTCTAGTCTCCAATTTTTAAAATCTTACTAGGTTTTTAAGAAGAATTAACAACAAAAGCATATTCTCATGAGAATTCTTTTAATTACAAAAATCTATTTCAAATTTATCTGTACATTTCATCAATTTGTACATTTTTAAAATCAAAGTTTTAACCATCCTTTTGCTGTTTATCCACACTCACTCAAAATTAAGTTCTTAAACTTGTATTTAAAACTTATTTTACTAAAGATTTTACTAAGGATTGAAGGACTCTCATCCAGTGCTATAAAATGGGTCTATCCAAAGTTTCCTATCAGCTGAAAAACATGGGAAATTTCTGAAAGTTATTAGAAAAGAAATTATGTAAACCTAGGTGCCAGTGAACACAGGTATTGATCATGGTTTGAGCAAGATGGCTATTCTCTCATCTCCCAGAGCTCTAAACCAAGCAGAGACCACCATCTTGTGGTCTCCACATAAGGAATAACTGTCTGGACCACTTGTGGATGATCTCAAATCCTCTCCTTGTCCAGATTGGAATTACAAACAGCTGATCTACTCACCGGGTCTTCATTCTGCCATGGTGGTCAGCTCCCCTTTTCAACAGAGCCATCTTCAGCTCACAATTTCTTCCCCAGAAATCAGAAATGGCTTTAAAATTATTTCCTTGTTTCTAATCCTCTGCTTCTTTACTTATGGGTTGTGATTCTAACACCAAAAATGCCCTAACAATAATGTACTGTGTGGCTCAAAATTCTAGAGTTTGGAGAGCACAAAATATACAGTATACATTTTCCAAAGGGTACCATGTTAAAGTTGTCTGTTTCCATTTATGCAGTGCTGGAGGAAAATTTAGCAATCAGTTGGGAGATAGATAGGAAGATAGAGTGTAAGTTACATAGCAAAGTAATTGTGTGGTAGATTATCTTCTCATTTCTGATTTCTTTTGAAATTGTATCAGCAATGTTGTAATTGAAGAGAGAACTGATAGTAATCATATGCCCCTAATACTATCACTGGACACTCCAGTTACAACTCATTTAAAGAGGAAAGTTTCAGATAAAAACTGGTTCCTTTCCTTCTTTTTCTTAGCTCAGGGAAAATTTTAGTCCTTGAAATAAAGCTATTATCCCCATCTATATGAGAGGCAATAGAGCAGATCCCAATAAGTGCCACCCAATAAACTTGCTCTCCAATATTGGAAAAACTATACATTAGGTTTTTATGTAACAAACTGAAATAGTGGATTATAATTAACAAAGATGACCAGAGATGAACAGCTAGATTATAATAGAGGATTTCTACCTTAGATCATTGCCTGACACTTTTCCATTTTGCAGAGAAATATCAGTATCCTAAAGAAGATAAATTATTCACTGCATTTATTGATTTAAAAACGGCTTTCGATTCCGTCTCACATGAAGCTGTTTGGAACATTTGTCAATTGAACCTTGCCTGTTGTTTTAGCTAAAGGCACTATATTTTAATATCCTTGCTCCAATGCTGCCAGGACAAAGAGCCATCTATCTTTTCAAAAGGGGGATCAAGCAAGAATGTGGTTTGCACCCCTATTGTTCAATCTCTATCTGGCAGATTTATTCCTGGCTCCTAGTAAATTGACGCACATCTACCAAAGCTGTCAACATGGAAAATCTGCCTTCAGGTATTTTCTACATTATCCTATACGCTGGTAATACAGATCTCTTTTCTTAAACTGGGCTGTTTGGAAAGCATCTCATAAATAGGTTAAACGAGCAGCTTGAGTTGCAAACATAACTTTCTATAAATTATGAAAAATCCAAGGTCTAGTTCTTTTCACATGTAAAGGGTATTTATATGGATAGCAAAATGAATTGTTTGAAGGAAAAGTGTTCTGCTAAAGCTGGGAATTGCTCTATGTTTTTCCTTTAATCTTGTAAATATTGAGGGCAAAAGAAGAAGGGGACGACAGAGAATGAGGTACCTGGATGGAGTCACTGAAGGAGTAGGCGTGAGCTTAAACGGACTCCAGAGGATGGTAGAGAACAGGAAGGCCTGGAGGAATGTTGTCCATGGGGTCGCGATGGGTCGGACACAACTTCGCAACTAACAACAATAACAACAACAACAACAACAACAACAACAACATAAAGACAAATAAGGGACATAATAACATAATAAGCCTAACAGAGTTCTATTGGGATGAGTTTCTTGGTACTGATATAGCAGTTGAAGGATACAGTTTGTTCAAAAGCGATAGTTGTGCACTATGTTAAAATATTCATATTGTTCAGAAATCAATGTGAAGGGCCTTTGGCACCATTGCAAAGATAAATTGGGTTAAAATTAGCAAAGGAAAAATAAAAACAATATTATTGGTGGTCTATAGTCACCTGTGTAATGAAGGAGAAAAGGTGGATTCTGCTTTCTAGTAGCAAGCATCAGATATTTCAAGAAGGCATGAAATAGTAGCGATGGCAGAATGTAATTAACCCAACATCTATTGGGGGAAAAAAAAACCTCTGCCAGGCAAAGACCTTGGCATTCTCAAGTCATCTTGCTGAATATTTTCTCCTTCAAGGAGGAGGAGAAGGCACAGCTATTCTTAATATGAGACAAATAAGAAAGACTGAGTTAATAAAGTGGAAGGGTAAGAACATTGGGGGAAAGTGGTCCATGTAGTGATGAAGTTCAAGAAAAGTAGACTGCAATCAAACGTATGTCTTGGATTTGAAGGAAACAGAGCAATCATTAGGATTCTTTTGCAGGAAAAAGTAAAGATCAAGCTGAATGGATGGATAAAATAGGATACGAAAGGAAAAAAAAATCAAACAACAAAGAAAAAAGTAGAAGACCCAGAAGAAGTATCTATTGCATCATAGTGACAATATGAAACAACAACATATACATATGAAGTGGAAAACAAAATATCACCAAAGAAGGGAACACAGAAAGACTGAAATCCAGGATGAGCTGAGGCTGGCAAAGGATACAAAGAACAACAACGATGTTGCTATGGCCAAAATAAAGAAAGAGAAACAAATCACTATACCAGCTGTTCAGTGAAGATGGCAAAACAACAGATAGCAAAGAAAAACAGGACCATCTAACTGCCTCACTTTTCTCTGAGAAGAGGATACTGTATGTATTCCCTTCGGCAATGAAGAAGAGCAGAATGAAGAAACAAATTGAGATTTGATGCCAATAGAGACACAGGCATTTGTCAAGGCCCGATGAATTTCATTCTAGGGCCATGATGGCGAACCTATGGCACGCGTGCCAGAAATGGCACGCAGAGCCTTCTCTGTGGACATGCGTGCTGTTGCCAGCTGCTCTTCTGGTTTCCGGTGAATGCATGCGCACCGGCCAGCTGGTCTTCGGGTTTCCAGTGCTCCAGCGCGCGCACATGCATACGTGCATGCGCACGTTCCAGTTTGGGCGCTCGGTGTCGAAAAGGTTTGCCATCACTGTTCTAGGGTATTAAAGGAACTTGATTATGAACTATCTTGAAAGTTTCTGGAGAATGAGTGAAACATCAAGCGCCTATCTTCAACACAAAATAAAAGAAGCTGAGAATGTAGACTTAGCAGACAAACATCAATATATAGGAAGATTTTATAGTAAATCATAAAGCCACAAAGTAGTACCATGGAAACATGTTTTGACAACATGGATTTATCAAGAACAGGTCTTGCTATATCAACTTTATCTTCTTGTTTTTTGTTGGGTAACTTCTGTTAATATCCCCTATCCCAGTGATGGTGAACCTTTTCGGCACCGAGTGCCCAAACTGGAACATGTGTGTGCACGTATGTGCGTGTGTGCACTGGAGCGCATGTGTGCGCCGGAAACCAGAAGAGCAGCTGGTGACGGCGCGCGTGCCATAGGTTCGCCATCATGGCCCTATCCTATTGCATTGTGGAAACTGCAAAGAATAATATGACTTATCTATAGCAAAGGTTTACTACAGTATCTTGGCATTGTGATTAGCAGTAGACAAGTGGAGAGAATACATATTTAATACAGATACCACAGAATTGTTTGGGAACACTAACACCTTAGGAGATAGAAAGGACAAAGCAGCCTTGGTAGGTAAAAGACAGGCTGAAAAAACCCATAATGAAATCTATTGGATACAAATACAATGTTCTTCATTTTGTAACCTAAAAACAATAGGCACTGAACTGGGAAATTGGACATGGCAATAATACTTGTGAAAAATATTTGGAATAGTACTTCACCAATGGAATATGATTTCATTAGTGTGAAGTGACTCCAAAAAAGGCAGATGCAATGTTAGAGTGTGTCAAAAGAAGTACAGATTCAAAATTCTCATTTTATTCAATGCTGTGTCTCAAGTATGTCATCTATTTCTGACCACTCTACTTTAAGAAGTATTCAGACAAAGTTGAAAAGGTATAGAGAATGTCATCAAGGACAATGAAAGCCTAAGAAACCAAGTAATATGAAAAGAGCTTGAAGGAAATTGGAATATTTATCCTGAAAAGATGGCCAGGAGAGGTAAGAATATGATAGCATTCTTCAAATACTAGAAGGGATGTAACATAGAAGAAAGCCAATTCTTTTACTCTAATGTACAGGTCGTGGAATAATGGATTTAGTTAAAGGTGGACTTTATGACTGAATATTAATTTTTTTCCCCCAACAGCAAGATTGGGTTGAGAATAGAACTGATCATCCAGAGAGATAGTAGTCTCCCCTTAACTGGAAGCATCAAATTAGAGATTGGATAGCCAATCACAGAACATTCTTTAATGCAGCGGTTCTCAACCTGTGGGTCGCGACCGCTTTGGGGGTCGAACGACCATTTCACAGGGGTCACCGCGCCCATCTTGGTGCCACCGTCACTGCAGGGGTGAAATGCTCCCGGTTCGGCCGTGCTTGCGGGTCGCATGCACAGAGGGTAAAAGAACCCAAATGGCAGCATCCGGGCGAAGTCTCCCGCTTCTGTTGCTATCAGCTGTCCAGCGACCCACAGGCAAGCCCGAACCGGGAGCATTTCGGGTCGCGGCATTAGAAAGGTTGAGAACTACTGCTTTAATGTATGTCCCAGCACAGGGCTGGTAGTGGCCCCTTCCAACTCTCTGATGCTATGACTGCATGAAATATTATTAGACTCTCTCCTTATTCTGCTCATGTGAAGTTGAAACAAGCCTCTCTTAGAAGATATAGGAACCAGAGAATTATCTCATTAAAAAGACATATAGGTAGTCCTCGACTTACAATGGTTCATTTAATGACCGTTTGAAGTTACAACAGCACTGGAAAAAGTGACATATGACCATTTTTCACACTTATGACCATTGCAGCATCCCCATGGTCATATGATTTACATTCAGATTCTTGACAATTGATTCATATTTATGATGGTTGCAGTGTCCCGGGGTCATGTGACCGTCTTTTGTGATCTTCTGACAAGCAAAGTCAATGGGGGAGCCAGATTCGCTTAAGAATCATCTTACTAATTCAACTACTGCACTGATTCACTTAACAAATGTGGCAAGAAAAGTCGTAACATGGGAAAAAAACTCACTTAACAAATTTCTCACTTAGCAACATAAATTCTGGGCTCAATTGTGGTCATAAGTCAAGGACCACCAGTGTGTTAAAGAGTTAACTACGGTAGATATATAAAATAGTATGAGATTGGTCACACTTTGGAAGTTTTAAGGGGCCATCAGAGCTTTGGATCAGGTCAAATGAAATAGGAGGGATATCTAGCAAGGGGGAGATGAATTTTGAGGTTTTTTTTTTTCCCCAGATAAAGATCCAAACAAACTCAAGGAATGCATAATATTGCTACAGGAAGTAACTACAATAACTGAGACTACAATATCAAAAACACTTGAGATCATATTAACTTTATTAAGATTTTATGTGAAAAAGATATGCATAAGATAAAAATCTATGTATGCTCTGATAACAATAAGACTCATTGCATTCACTTTAGAGATATAAAATGAGCCCCAAGCCAAGCCCCTTGAAATAACCATCACCCCATAAGAGTACTCATACCTGTACTAGATGGGAGCAAAGAAAGGTTTTGGTATTCTGCTATCTTCTAGTGCAGTGGCCCCCCAACCCTTTTGGGTACCAGGGATTGGTTCCATGGAGAAAGCTTTTTTCCATGGAGAGGAGGGGGCATGCCTTTGCATGCTGCTTGCATCCTGTGGATGGGGCTTGTGTGCATGGCCCGGTTTCTGGCATGCGACGGCCCGGTGCTGGTCCATGGACTGGGGATTGAGGACCCCTGCTCTAGTGGTCAAGTGGATATTTGTACCCCAAATGCTATTCCCTCTCCCTTCGTTTTTTTTTTTTCATAAGCAGGAAGGGATAGGAGAGGAAGAAGATGAAAAGAGTCATTGGGAGCGGTCACTGGAAAAGTCACCGGAGCTTCTGAAGGCTTCATTTCCAGTACATGAGACTGAGGTTTTTGGAGTGGCAGTGGAGAAGGAGATAGTAGCACCAGCAGTGGCAGCAGCAGCTCTATCCTTATCTGCTCCCTTCTTCATTTTTTTCCATCACTATTTACTATGGCTCCTAGGAAAGCCCTGCATTTGGGCTGATAGCTAAAAATGCAAATGATCTGCAAGCTCTAATAATGAAAGTCAAGGAACACCATAAAAATGGAAGTAAGATTAAAAATAAAGAAGGCCAATCTAATAAAAGTTACAACAACCGATGTTAGAACTCACAGTGAAGATATTGACTTGGTAGATAGCTTCTGCCTGTTAGGATTGACTGTCGACTGTGAAAGAATCAGCAGTCAAGAGATACCAGCCTTTGGTAAAGTAGTAATGAAGGTTTTGGAAAGGATACTTAGATGTTTTGATATATCTACGCCTGAAGAACTGGGTAGCCAATGGTTTTCCCTTCAACATTGTATGGAAGTGAAAAGTGGAATTTCAAAAAGCAGAAGAGTATTGAGTAGAAAGAGTACTGAGCTCTTTTGAACTTTGGTATCGGAGAAGACTCCTGAGAAAACCATGGATAGTCAATAGAATAAACACATGGATTGTAGAACAAGTTAAATCAGAGTTCTCACTCAAAGCAAAATTATCAGGCTCGAATTAGAATATTTTGGACACATTATGTAAAGACCCAGCTCTCTAGGGAGATCCATAATGTTATTATGGTTAGGAAAAAAGGATGACCAGCATTAAGTTGAGTAGACTCAACTACAGCACTGATGAGTAGCTCATTTGAAGATCTGAAGGACCAGGTTGAAGACTGATGACCCTGGAGAAAGTCTATCCTTGTGATCGATAAGAGTCAACAATGAATTGATGACATGTTCTTTATCATCATAGAGATAATGAGATAAGGATAAGGGAAAAATAGCAAGAAGCAGAGGCAATGGTTTATTCATTTTGAAAAGAAAGTAGGTACTACAGAACACTTGCAACCAAAATGTTTCATTCTGAAGGCTTTGGTCCACGGGAATCAACTGGAACACCCGTCAGTCCCTGAAAACTGCTATTTTGAGGAAAGAACATCAGGTTTTGATCCCATCTTCAACCGTTTCTGCAAATCATATATTAGGATAATGCACTCTTTCTGTGAGTACTTTGAACCTCCCAGAAATACAGCTATGCATTAAAAGACGCTTCCAGCATCTGTAAGTCAATGCAACTTTTAAAGTAGAGGCCAGAAGAAACCTGAAAAAAGTTACTGATTTTAATGAATGTAGACAGGTAGGTAATTGCCTTGGGCAATTTATTTATTGAAGGTATTTTCAAAACATTCACAATCCTATTCCACATTAAGTCACAAGTTCAGAAGTATAGAGTTCTGAAACCTCCTGCCCTTGTAAGCCTTGCACCAACTGTATACCATGAGAGCATTTCTTATCTTAAAAGCTTTCTCTTCTTTAAGCTTCATCTCAAAGCAAATCCTCTCCTTCCCCTTACGTGGGATTTAACTCCTCAGACTTAATCAGCGCTATAAACTGCATGCATGGCCTTTCACATTTATAGACCGTACTGAGGCTCTTAAGGAGAGACTGCTCTGCCCTCTTCACTTTGCGAGATACTGGCTCCAGCAATAGGAATGAAATCCCAGATATTGCTGCGGCCATAAACCTTGCGCGCTTGCTTTACAACAAATTGCCATGAAAGAAAAGAAACATGTTTCAAGGAAGGCTGTGAACATGGGGAGAAATGTATGGGAAGAAAGATACCAGGTTCTGAATGAGCGGACTTGCCTTGCGTAACTTTGTTTTTCCCTGACAGATTTTCTCTTCCAAAGCATAAACCAGTGGGCTCTGCGGGTCGGTTTTATTAAGAAAATGACCTTTGACATTCCTTTCCTCAAGATGAGCCCTTCAAGTCCGATTACGCCGCCGTTGCTGGGAAGTTTCCTGAGGTTCACCTGGCCATCGCGTTTCCTAACTGTCCGCTGGGTGGCAGCAGGATCCCACCGCAGAAGTTCCTTTCTCTTAACAGCAAGTGTTAATGCAATTGACCAATCAGTGCTAAGATGATGGGAGGTAATTGGGTAATTGTATTTTACTGATCACAAGCGGGGGGGGGGAGAAGAAGGGGGGGGGTGAGAAAGACTCGTCGTGTGTATGTATGAATGTGTGAACCTGGCGGGGAAAGGGAAAGACCATTGGAAAGTGTGTTGTAGGTAAAAAGATCGGCCCGGGGCAGCTGGTGTATCTCGAGGTGCGATTGGCGAAAGGAAGCGGGAGAAAGCCAGCGTTGCCCTCCGCGGCAGCCGCTGGGTGGGAAGCGGATTCTTTATTTACTTGTCTCCTCTCCTCACCCCAGCGGGCGGAGGAGTTCAAACTGGAGCTGACGGCCGCGAAGAAAAGCGGCTGCAGCTGCGCGGAGGGCTGAGCGTTTCTGGAGCTAAGGCTGGCGGTGTCAAAGAAGCCCCGCGGCGGCCGACTTGCCTCGGAATGAACCCTTGAGGAGGGAAAGGGGCTGACCTGGGGAGGAGGAAGAGGGGAGCCGGCGGGGGACGTTGTCTTAACTTGTAGATCGGAGGGGTCGCTAAGCGGATTTGGAGCTGCTGGGGCGGGGGAGAAAGACAGTTGGAGAAAAATACAGTGCCTGCCCCTCACCGGCTGCCTCGCCACCTCCCACTTTAACTTCTTTTGAGTATTCCAAAGAACACCTTTTCCCCTCCGGCACCCCCTTTCTCCCCCCCCCCTCCTCGCGGCCCTCCAGCAGGCTGGCAAGCAAAAATGGAGAGAAAGACGAAATGAAGAGGAGGGGAAATCCCCGGCTGGCAAAATTCACGGCGAGCCGGACGAATCGCGCCTCCCCGGGGAGATCGGCGGGTTCCGACAGGGGAGTTTTGAACGCCGGGGGTGATCTGGATGAGGAAGAAAGGAGGAAAATGCAGCGAGGGGAGCGCGGGAAGAGGTGGGTGAAAGCCGCCCACTTCAGGTGTTTCGAAAAATGACGGATTGGTTTTTGACAGCTGGTGGGAACCTTGTTTGCTCGCTCGCTGGATCTCCTCCTCTCCTCCCCCCCCCCGCTCGCTCGCTCGCTCGCTCTCCCCCCTTTTTCCAAGCTCTCGCCCGCCGCCGCCACCGTTCGCCTCAGCGTCTCTTTCCATTTGATGTGAGGCTCTGAAAAACGCAGAGGAGTTGGAAGGAAGGCGAAGGGATATAGTATACGCGGAGAGTTGGGCTTGCTGGCTCCTGGCTGAAATAAAAAATCCGATTGCGCACTGGGTTGTGATTGGAAATCTAATCAGATCCTTGAATCGGCGGAGAGGGAGGGTGGCGAGAGAAACCCTAAAGTTGGTTGGGGAGAAATAATGTAAGGGGCTGAGCGCCCAGCTGGTGAGAAAAGGGAATCAGAGCGCCGAGATCATGGGAACCCCCGATCTGTGGTGGGAGCACATGGATCGGAGAATCGAGCGGGCGGCAAAGAAAAAAGGACGCGAAGGGTCTTCCCTGGCTCCCGCTGGATCTTAGCAGACAGACCCAAAAGAAGAGAAATCGCCTTAAACGGACGGGCCGAGAGGTCGTTGCGGAGGCTGGGGAGAAAGAAAAAAAAAAAAACAGTCGGCAAAATCTTTCCTTCGGGGATTCAAAGGAGTTAAGTATTTGAGAGAGGGAGAGGCAAAGGATGCAAGACCTCACCACAAGATCCGGGCAGGAATGAAAAGTTTCCCAACGAAGAAAGACTCTTTTCGTCGAACTGGTTGTTTTCGGTTTGGGTTTTCCCTTTCTGGGTTCCCCCCCCCCCCTGAAGCCTGTCCCATCCGTTTGTGCTCTGATGAAGAAAGAAGTTGATACAGGCAGGGACATTTGAAAACAGCCACGTCCTAAGAGTGACGGCCGGGGAGGGGAGCGAGGAAGCCAGGAAAGAGAAGTATCATGTAAAGGAAGCTGGAAAGGGGGGAAAAAAAACAGCAGGCTTGGAGCTCTTTTGGACCAAACTAGATGGAAAATTGCAGATGGATATTTAATTTCCTATCCTTTTTTCCTCCCATCAAATTGGATCTGTTGCCGAGATGATGTAGTTTTGCCCTTGGTGGTGGTGGTGCCTGGTTTTTTTTTTTAATTTTGTTTTTTTTTTAATGTTCAAACACCCCGCTCCCCTCTTTTCTTCTTCGGGATTTCATTCTGGATATCCTTCTTTTGCTCCTGGGTGATTTTCAAATACAGTGAGTGTCACATTATTTTTTTCCTTGGGTCTTTATGCTTGCCCTTATTTAAAAAAAAGGTGATGGAGTTGAGGGATGATTTATGTATTTGAAGGCTAGGAGAGACCAAAGGGGAACTGAAAATGGTACCTGAAAGGGACTGTGGGGTGGGAGGTACTTGGATGGGGGTAGGGTGGGGAAGGGAATCAAGCTTTGGGTAACCCTTGCAGATACCTTGCTTCTCTAGCTATCCTTTCCATTCATTCTCTAGTAAATGCCTGTCGTGCTCCTGCAGTATCTGGCAATGTAATGCTTGAGTTACCAAGTGGCCCAAGGCTGCCAAATTCATCGCCATTGCATAACAGTCTTCTCCAACCCCAAAGTAAGGTGGATGACAGTTCCCATCATCTATAGGATGCATGGCCATCTCTGTTGGCTCATGGTAGGAAGTAATAGGAGTTGAAGTCCCGTATATCTGGACGGCACTAGGTCTGGCTTGGAAGGTCAGCCAAAAGAATTTGGTGTGAGGAGAGTCAAGTAGGGGAAGAAATGGAAATGATGGCAAATGTCACCATCTGAAGAAGTCTTTGTAAGAGAAGGTGTAATAATGAAGCATGGTTATCAGGCAAACTGGGGAAAGATGATTCTGAGATGGTGGCACAAGTGTTGCACTTGGCAATCTGTATCCAAAGAAGACACGTGAGGCAGATCTTTCCTCAAATGTCTCCTAGAGCATTCATTCTACTATGATTTGATGGTAAATCCTCTCAGCTTCCCCAGAGCATGTCTGTGGCCGTGCGGGTCCTCATAAATGACACTCTCTTGAATTTTGTGGGTATATCTTATTGTTTTGATATTTAGCTTTCTATGTTACAGTGGATACAGTGGTCTTAATGCTTCGATTTAAAATGAAAGGGTAACATTGAACATTCACTAAGGAAATAGGATTGCACATTATGTTCTGTACTCCTATATAACTGGGAGGGACTGTGGATCTCTTTGTACAACCTACCTATCCATGGTAGCTTGGAGCATCATATATCCAATTAATCCAATTTTCTGGATCCATGCAACACAGCCATCAACTAACAAGAGGGGTTGAGTTTGCACAACAGACCAGGTTCAAATAATGTGGTGGTTGGACAAAACTAGCCTGTAATTGTAGCCATTTCATAAGTTGGAAAAATGAGTCTGAAAAGTTTTTACTTTCCACTAAGGAAGTTGATTGTTGGTCATTTTGTTTTATTAATTACAGGGTCTTTCTGTTCCAAAAGGAGAGCATTTCATAGTTATAAAAAATGTAGTGTATAGATCCAGAATAGGATCCAGAAGAGGACAAGGTATTTTAAAGGCTATTGCGGTAACTAATCACTTTCCATTAGATTAACTTCTTTTGAGCATTGCTGTTTACCATTTAAATGTATGTTTCCTTCCCACATGTGGCTCTCCTGATCTTGCATCCATGGGCTGATAATCAAAATGTCCACACATATACCAATATACTTAATCAAACTGGGAGGATCAGCTTTTCTGTAAAAGCAATACCTTCACAGGTAACAACTGGAAATGTTTTTTCTAACTATCCTCTCTCCAAGATTTTTTCCAGTTGTAATCTTACAAGACTATGAGCATTTTATCAGTGTTTCCCCACTATGTTATTTAGACATGACTTCTGAACATATTTGATAACCTGTCAAAACAACAACATCAATATTTCTGAGAGTTGGTTTAATTATTTTTCCTTCATAGCGTAATGAAACTATCTGTTTATAAAAGTTATGCTATATGGGGTTGTGTTATGCCTCTTAAGTGTTAGATACATAAAATATAGTAAACTTTGAACCATCTTCTCAGAGACACGCATGCAAGGATTCCTAATCCTGCAAAGCTGTCATAGCAAAGTATCTAATTAAAAAAAATCCATTTCTTTATTTCATAACTCTTAAGTAAATCAGTGAAAACAAATTGATAATTGCAGTTTTTTTACTGAAGATATGCCATTATTTTGGGGATCTGTTTAAACAAATCTTGTTTGTCCCCTACTGACTCCATTCCCTGCATACATTTTGTCCCAGTTAGGGACTATCCTTGCATCAACAGCAATAGAACATGGATATTGTGCTTGTATTAAGCAAGTCCTGAAATAAGATGGAGAAGGGGGAAAAAAGCAGTGTGTTTTTAAAGGGGGGGGAATATAAAGCAATCCTCTAGCCACTGAATCACTCTACTATGATCTGATAAATCAGAATTCATTGGCAAAGCCACCTTGCTATTTGGCAGGAAAATAGTGCCACCATTGTTTGATCCTGGGCCAGTTATATTGCAAAGCTACATGTCCATTGAATCCGG
>QLTV01001733.1:997380-1018813 GCA_003457575.1 Thermophis baileyi | reverse complement strand
AGGCTTGGGGGGGGGGAAGGGGGAAAATCTTAATGAAATAAGAGTCAATCTCACTGGTGTGTGGAATGGTGATGGTGGATGTGGACTTTCAGAGATGCTAAACTTGCTTGGCATGAGAGCTAAAAAAACAACAACATGTGGACGTGGTTGAGATTGGAATTCAGCATTCTCTTTTGTTGTGTGATAGGTGAGATTTTGTCATTCAGACATGCACAACGGTGCTGTTTATAGGTAATACCAGTAGCATTGAAAATATCCTCAAGAACCTTTGTTTTTGTTTTTATGTCCTATTTTGAATGTGTGGTGTTGTTTCCATTGTGGTGGGGATAGACATTTCATCTGGTTAACTGTTTTTATTGCTTGTGTCAGAATATAAGTGCAACATTCATCAGCATCTGATAATTAGCCAAGATGCCTTCCAAAAAAATTTTTTTTTCAGGATAAAAGGGTAAGCAATTCTGTAATTACCATCAGACAGCTAGGAAGTGACAGCCAGGAGTTTCTGAATAGAGAACAATTTTGGATATAAAATGCATGAATTGCTAGTGAAAGGAAAGAAGCATGGACTGCTAAAGGTTTGTTTCATTTAGCATGTTTGGCTTTAAGAGGACTGCAAATTAGCTAATCTAAAAAAGAAAATTATTCTCAATAGTCAGGATGGTTCATGATTCAAAATACTTCTTGCGGAGAAAAGAGTTTCATAATGCTAAGATATACGAATCCCTACAGGGTTGAATGTAGCCTTTAAAATAATCATGTTAGAACAGCAGAGATGATGCCTTGCAAAGTTTCTAATCCCCTCCTTATCTTTCTCTCCCCCCCATCTCTCTTTTCTATTTTGTGAATTAATATTATTTAAATATCTATGTTTTGATACTTTATGCTATTGGAAGAAATTGTGGTTACATTGATAAGTTCAGATGAAGCAAAGACTGGCCTTCTAGTTTAATGCTGTAAGAAATGACAGTAGTAAAATGGAATGTGTACATAATACAATATGCTGCTATGTACCATGTAGATATGGTTATTGATGTCAAGCAAAAATGATTTTCATGAGGGAATCCTTTCTTCCTATTTCAAAATATGAAATGAGTTGCAAAAAGTTATGAAAAAGTTCTCAATAATCTCTCTCTTAACCAAGTATGGCTAGGAAGGATTCATGTGTCCATCATGTTCTCTTAGCTATTGAAAGTTTTGTACAATTAGTAAAGCTATTAAATAGTAGAAAATTTTGTATGGTAATTTTAGAGTGAATACTTTTTTGTCACAGGGATATTGAGTATCTTATTCCATAAAATAACTGATTTATTTATCTAATTTCTGTCATTGTCCATCTCACAAACAAGTGACCCTGGATGGTGTTCAACAAAACTAAAACAATAAATCTAAAACTATTATCGTTAAATTATTCCAAATCATTAAAAAAAGCCTTATAAAACAGCTAAAACAAAGAATAATAGATAAAGGGATGATAATAATAATGGAGCCATTACTTGATAGCGATGCTTATTTTCTAGCCATAGGAATCTTTATACTGCAAAGTTTGTGCAAACCATGATTTATAGCAATAGATGCTTTCATGTGGACAGCTTCTGTTTAATCAGGATTTATTTCATTTGGCAAGAGACTGAGGGAAGTCATGCTAAACTATGATATAAACAGTCTTTCAAAAGAAATGCAATAATATGTAACTATTGACTTTTCTTGATGAGTCAAAGATTTGCAAAACACTTTTTTAAAATCAATTAACTAGTAGAGTTTCATATTTGGGATTGCATAAGAATTGTAATTCTTCATTAGAACAGAAAGATTCGGCTTCTTATTGGAACATTTCTAAGCTGTTTGTTCAACTCTCTAGCAATGATGTCCGCGTGTTGGCTTTAACTGTTTTGTGGATAACTATGAAGTGGCAAATATAGTATATAAGACACTACTTACATTTATTAAATCATAGAGGAAGAATATTATTACAGGTAAAAAAAATGACATATTTTGCTTTAAGTACACGTATGAACACAAACTCAGTCAGAGAGAGGTCATTTATATCTGGTATCCAAGGAAGCAAGTATAGAAATGTGCATCGTTTTCTATGCATGGTTTAAATGTTGCTATAGTGATATTTCAGGATGCAAGTTGTATGATTCCTCCTGCCCTTGATCTAGATAGCCTTATTCTCCTGCTCCTTGTTCTTTGTTCTTTTATAATATGGTTCACAACAACAATAATGTCCATATAATTTGATTACAAGAGACGCAAGAGAGAGAGAAAATGTTTCTTGTTTATTTCATATACATATCTAAGTCTCCAATATCCTGCAACCTTAAATGAGGGAATCATATTTTTGAGAGAACTGGGCAGATGACATTTCTTAATGTTAAAAAATTAAACATATTACAATATTTAGAGTAGTGGGATATGTTAATTGAATATTTCCAAGCAGATCAAATACATGTAGCATATCTATATGTGTATTATGTATGTGTACACTTTTGACAGCAAGCAACAGAATGTCATTTTTAATGTGTGCCAGAGTGCCCACAGGAAAAAAAATGACAATAAAGATTATCTATACAGTTGTAGTTAAACAATCAGAAATAACATTAAGTCTACTTGACTGGAATCTTCATCTCTGGGACCTCTTTGGAATAATGGTTTCCATTATGGGAAAACTAAAATGCCACTCAGAATCATAAACAGATTCCTGATAATTGATAATTGCTTAAAAGTTCCTTAATTTGTGATTCTGCAAGCCAAGGGAACTCTTTGACATACTTGGTCTGGAATTTTTAAATCAAGTACAACATGAGGCAGTAAATGACTCTGGATTTTATAAAAAATATATCTAGTTTTTTAAGGGTCAATTTCCTAGCTTTAATCTGTAATATATAATTATAGTTAGAATTAAAAAAAAGGTCAAGTTTTAAAAAATATGGAGATCTAGAGCCATGGACGTAACTATTGAACTAATAAATCCTTCAGTATTTTTTCCCCCAGAACAGCAGCATTTATGCATTTTTAGGAAATGGGAAATTTTACTTTCCAAAGCTTAAGCAAGATACGTAAGGTTTTCTCCCAGTTAGCATTACACATAAAAATAGTTCTGGATCATCTCATGGATCATTGTGTGTCTGTTGTTTCTGCTTTCCAGAAAAGTGCCTCAGAAAAGTTCATTTTAAACACTTCATTAGAAATAGGAGCAACCTCTCTGAGAGGAGCTTCTCACCTGGGCAAAATAGCTTGCCTGCATTCAACCATATTGAGCCTTGGAGCTGCTTCATTTGTTATGCAGTCAGTAGGGTCTTCACTTTAGTTAAGATGCAATGACTCATAAATTCCCTTGTCATGTCAATGAGTGACTCTTGGGCAAAGTGACATCAGGTGATCTATGAAAGTCAGTTTGCCTCTTGCATGCTAGATTGGAAAACATTAATATACCATTGACCTGGATCCAATCTGCTACAGTGATAATCTTAGCAAAGAGGCTGCCAAATCATACAAAAGCATAATTAAAAAGAATTCTCCTGATACTTATTTATTTAGACCTCAATCTTTGTAATGAAGCATAACTACATTTTCTTTAATAGAAATTCAAAATTCTCCTGTTTCACTAAGGTACTTCAGTAGTGTACACAAATAATTTCAGCTAATTCATGGTTTGTTCCTTTTTCTCCCTACTGCTTTATTTTTGATTGCAGCTTGACTGTCTTTTTCTAGAAGTGATGATCTAGGGAAATAAGGACATTTTCGTCCTACAGAAAATGGACTAGGCTTTTGGGTGTATGTATCTGTGTGCAGTATGCATGTATGTACAGGTACACAGTAGGAATTGGACATTGTGTGTTCATAAAATATTTTGAAAGGGACTGTGTAGTACAAAGCTTGTATTGCATATACATAGATATTCCAAACATCATCTCGAATCAATGGCATGCTGTGGAAACCCAATAGTTAGTAATCATAGTGATTGCTATGAAATGGGTAGCTATAAAAATCATTTAATTGTTTAAATAAATAAATTGCATTGATGGAATGATCATACTTCAGCACTTGTGAGAAATTTGGCCTGGGCTCAGGGGTGGGTTCCTCCCGGTTCGGACTGGATCGCCCGAACCGTTAGCGACCCGCTGGTGATGTCACGGATCCGGTTCGGTCTGTGCTGGTCCGTGGGCACCGCCATCTTTTGGGGGGGAATTTTTTGTGTAATTTTTCCCATTTTTTTCTTCTTCTGCGCATGCGCAGAAGCCGAGTTTCCGGCACTGCGCATGTGTCGTCATTTTGTTTTTGGGTTTTTTGTCCTCAGCTGTGTTTCGGGCTGATTGCAGCTACTGAGTATGTGCGGATGCAAAATTGTGTGAGGGAAATGCAAAATTGTGCGATGCGAACTGGTGGGGAAGGTAAGTGAGACCCACCCCTGCCTAGGCTGTTGGCAAGAAAACACTCCTGAAACTAACAAGATGATCTTTTATAGATAGCTGCTAACATTCAGAAGATCTAGGGCAGGGGTATCAAACTTGTGTCATCACATTGTCATCACGTGATGTATCAAGACTTTTTCCCCTTCACTAAAATGGGGGTGGGCGTGGCCAGCGTGTGATGCATCTGGCCCATGGGCCACGAGTTTGACACCCCTGATCTAGGGTCTGTCTTACCCGGATTCTTATTGAATGTGGACTGAATAGATTTAGTAAAGAATAAATAGAAATATTCTCATACTGTATACTGTTTTGATTATTGCAACTGCTTATGAGGCAATGTCCATTTGACAATGTTGTTATATCTTTTCAAAAATAGCTGGCTTTTGTATTTTTTTCCAGCTTGGTGTTAACTAAAGAAGACTACACCAGGCTACAACTTGGTTTATTACTAGAAATCCTAAAAATAAATAAAGATTGCCTAGTGTTTCAGATTCAGTTCAATGCATATTGCATCTGCCGCAACTTTTTAAAGCATCTACAGCTTTTGTCAGGATCCCAAAGCCTTATTAAAGTTCTGCAGACAGAATGTGGGTCTGGAACAGGGGTGGGTTCTTCTTTTCTTCGCTGCCGGTTTGCTCAGTTCCACGCCCCGTGGGCGCGCACATGCTTCGTGGGTGCGCACGCACTTCGCACATGCGCAGTGCTTAAAAAAAGCTTCTGCGCGTGAGCAGAAGCAAAAAACAAGATGGTGTGCCTATGGCACCGCTAAAAGAACCAGTTTGGGGGCGTGCCAGGCCTGGGTCACTGCTGGTTCTAACGACCCAGGTCGCCAAGTTACTACCATTTTTATGGAACCGATCTGAACCGGGAGGAACCCACCTCTGGCCTGGAAGCCCCTTTTTGTCAATCAAATCCAAAGGACTATGTTGCTCTAATGCTTAATCCAAGTTGCTTTGGGAGGCAGAGGGACAATTGTACATGGAGCTATATTTTCAACTTGTATTCCATTTTTTAAGTTATCAAGAGATTCAAGTAAGTGTGTGGAAGTCAAATAGCCAATTTCCCTTCTGTTCTTTTGAGCATCAGAGATGAAACAAAATGTACATCCTGTGCAGAGGGAATCATTTAATTAGCCGTGCAATCAAGATTTTTTTTTAAAATGAACTGCAAAGAACAGTAGAAATAAAAAGGCTGGACATGCACAACAAACAGAGATTTCTTTCCATGAAATTGTCTCAAATGTTGAAGAAATATATTGAATTCAATGACTTGTTGCCATAGGCCTCTTCCTCAAGAATTTTTGCAAAGAATTGTATGCTTGATCTGACACTATCCTGGGAGTTGGGTTTTTTCCAACAAGTTACTCTTAGGCTACAGTTTAAGGTTCCACTGTTGCTATTGATCAAATGACTGCTGGATAAAGCTATGTGAGACAACAAATACATATTGATAATTTGTTAGCCATACCGGTAACTTCAGAATAATAGACCTGAATCTGAATTTAGCAAGAGATGCTGTATCCTTATATATTGCCTGAGTCCAATAGATACCCATAACAAAATTTATAATTGTCATGTAGATGACTATTAATAACATTTCTCTTGATTTAAACTATTTACATACTTATATATTTTGATTCCTTCTCTTGTAATTCTGGGGAAATACCTTTAACATCTTCCCAAATTGTGGATGTTCCTCACGTCTGTTTTGTTATTTAACCTTTGTGACTGATATTAAGTCAGTACTGACTCCTCTTTTTAAGCTGAAGGTTCCTTCCATGTCCTTTAATTCTGCATTCTGCTGAATGTCCAGTTTTCTATTGTAACTATTTCACACGAATTTACAAATGGAAGAAATGAATAAAATAAAATTACCAGGGATAATTCCACTGTACAAACTGGATGTTCCATCTAATGCAACGCTTTAGACGTAAAAGCATGCAACAATCAGAAGCTTATGTATGTATGTATGATTTACTTAAGGTTCCAGATTATTCAGTCTTATTTTAGAAGGTTCCTTTTTAAATATCTATTATTTTACTGGTTTACCTTGGGGAAGACTCTGTTTCTCAGTTGAATGTATTTCACAGAGTTTTTGAGAAGATAAAAAGAGGTGACTTGTTCTTTTGGGTAAGGACAGAATAAAATTATGTTCAGTAAATAGGCTGAAATCTGATATAGTTTTAAGTAAAGCACAAGGAAATAGTGGTTTATAAAATTCACGTTTAGGATCTTAGAATGAGCATTTTAGAGTGTGCACAAACATATGTTCCCTTAGGTAATTACATTTCCAGATATAAACTGTATGCAGAAAGAATAGACTAATTAGTATAACAACTTCATAAACCTGCAGTTGTTTCTATTTTTTAGCACAATGGGTGACATTTCCAAGTTTCTGGCTTTGGAAACTTAGTCTATTCTTATTCTTGTAACATATATTTTATATATACAATTTTTTCTAACATACTTGCATCTATAACAACAGGATGGTTAGCACCTCACAGCTACACATTTTTATTTACATTTCATAAATCACCCTTCTCCCTCAGATTAACTTAGCATGTACATTAATAATAAATAATATATTTTGCTAATTGCCACCACGTGTTTGTTAAACTATTCTCTCTCACACATGTAAACCCAAATAGGTTCTTAAAATACTTCTGAAGAACACAGTGGAAAAAAAAAAGTTTTTATAGATATTACTTTGCTTATACTTTTCTATGCATAATGGATATGTTTTAGAATTTGTCTGTATTGTCCCCTGGGGTCAATTAGAATATACATTATATATATGTATTAGGTAGAAGATTCTCAGTGATAAAATGAGACATGGAAGAAGGAAAGAGCTAAAATAGATTCTTTGCTTTTGTTTTGGTTACCTGGAGTTTTACAAGTCTGTTGATACCCCATAGTTATATTTATATTTTTAAATAAAATAAATAATAAATAATAGTCACCTGGACTTTTGCAGCTCAGATATGGAAACCTTAGCCCATAGACACCACCTGCCAGTATTTGCCAGTCTCTGCTTCATCTGATTTTATTTCTCTTAAGAATTATTTTAATAAAAAAAAAGGGGAAATGCTGACATGCTGCATCATTTTCAAGAAGTTCTCTGGACATATGTAGACTTTCTTAGGAAATAAAAAATGATGATGAATGTAACCAGTATTTTGTTTTGATGTGTGCCTACATTCACTGAAAGCAAACAGAACAAAAGACCATTTGCCAGAGAGCATCCTGGGTGGTTAGTAAGGGTGACAGAAGTGATCTCACCAGCATAGCTTCTGCTGTATGAGTGTTTTTAACTGCTCACTGGCCCAGTGCCTTTTAGCAAGTTCCCCAATCTAAGCAGAATACCCAGAATTTTTTTGGCCTTAAAATTCCTAAAATATTGACATTTCTTTTGCATTAAAAGAAACAATTTTGGTAAACATAAATGGCTATTTTTTAAAAGCTTCCTGCCAGCCTTCAACATAGGAAAATGTAGTTCCTCTCCCTTGAATTTTCCTCTTTCTCCCTGTGAAATTATGATGATACTCTCTGAAATGATAGAATGTCACTACCTGTAGTATGTGATGAAACACTGTCATCTAAAGATTTTAGATGATGCAATTAGTGTTGATTTTCCTTGTCTGGTTTCTTTGTTTCATCAAAAGTTTGTGAGTGTTGATTATGTGTCATCAAGTTGTTGTTGAATCTTAGCTACCACATAGAGTTTCTCTATGATAGTCTGTCCCTAACTAGGTCTTTCAGATCTCCAATAATGTACTCATCACCACTATAACTGACTTAACCCATCTTACTCAGGGGTGGGTTCCTCCTGGTTCGGACTGGATCGCCTGAACCGGTAGCGACCCGCTGGTAATGTCACTGAAGTGGATTGGCCGGTGCTGGTCCGTGGGCGCCACCATCATTTTTTGTGAATTTTTTGCAAATGTTTTTACTGTTTGGAAGGTTTTTCCTCTTCTGCTGCTTGAAAAAGGGCCCTCCCGCCCTCCCCCGGGTTTATACTGACCTTTATTCCTTCGCCCGAAGCACAGCTGATCAGCTCCTCAGCTGTGTTTCGGGCTGATTGCAGCTACTGAGCATGTGCGGAAGCAAAATTGCGCAAGGGAACGCGCGCGCAAAATGTCACGATGTGAACTGGTGGGGAAGGTAAGTGGAACCCACCCCTGATCTTACTCCATGTTGTCTTCTTCTCATTCCTTCCATCATTCCCAACATTAGAACCTTCTCCAGACCTAGGTCTTTGTATAATATGTCCAAAGTAGGAGAATTTGAGCCAGGGGTGGGTTCCAATTTACCTCGCTGCTGGTTCGCTCCCTCCCGTGCCGCGTGGGCGCGCCTCGTGGGCACATGCGTACCTTGCGTGCACGCACATGCGCAGTAACGAAAAATCCAGAAAAAAACCCAAAAACAAATAAATAAATAAAAATTAAAAAAATAAAATAAAAGATGGCGGCGCCCATGGACCAGCACCGACCGAACCAGATCAGTGATGTCATCGTGACATCACCAGCGGGTCACTACCGGTTCGGGCGAACCAGTCCGAACCGGGAGGAACCCACCCCTGATTTGAGCCTAATCATTTGTCCACAGTGTCCACAGAAGCCTTCTCTAATATTGACATTCAAGAGAACAGTATTCTTCCCATTTTGCTCCTTCAAAGTCCAACTTTTGCTTCCATAGAGTGCCATAGGGAATACCTTGCACAATTCTGATCTTTGTAGATATAGACGTATCACAGAATTTGAGTGGTTTTCCAAGGCTTTCATGTTTTTTTTCACCAAGTGCTAGTCAGCAGCATATTTTTTGACTGCTTGTTCCTTTATTGTTGATGGTTGTTGATGATGATCCTGTTGATGATGCTAAAAGGCAGAATCTAGACACCATTTTGATATCTTCACTCTCAATCTTAAGGGTGGTTGTTGTACTTGTTGTAGAACTGTTAATGAGCTTGGCCTTCTTTGTGTTTACTCCCATTTCACTGTGCTCCTTGACTTTTATTACTACTATTTGCAGATCTTTTAAATTTTCATGATATAATTTTGTGAACGTTAGCCATGAAGACCATGACATATTTTGTTTTTGCTTTAGACTCACCTCAATATTTCTTGTGGTTGGAAAATTTCAGTTGTTATTAACTTTCACAGGAAAAGAGAAAACTACAAAATATTCTCCAAGGTTCTTCCTTTCTATATAGCAATTTGTCTAAACAGTCCATACACTACCAGGCTCCTGGGATTGAGAATATTCAATAATAGTAAGTGAAAATAAAAATATGGAGACAATTTACCATGTCACTTGCTTTTTTCTCACTCCACAACTATTAGTGTACTTTTATGAAGACAGCTCCAGTTTCCAAACAGGAATCTTTCACCAAGAATATCCATCATTAAAAGAGAATCTAAAATCACACCCAGTACCTGCTGTATTTTATTGTTTATTTTCTTTAAAGAAGCAAATTGTTATTGCTTATTTTTATTGTTTCACAACATCCTCCACTCCAGTCCAGTGTTTGGAAAATTGGGTCAAATTATTTCACTTTCAAAAACTTGAAAAATAGTGTTATGTTTATCATAGGTGTAAATCACAGAATTATTAACAAACCCAGTAATCCTTTTTCAAGGGTTTTTTAAAGCAGGGCAACAGAAATGCACATATTTTCCCCCCATATCCATAAGAACATTGTCCTTCCTGAATCACATGCAGAGGGATAATTTTTCAGCAGAGAGGTTCTCTGTATTTCACCAGACATTTATAGTCAAGACCTCATACTAAGGCATCAAAACCAGGGATTGAACTTGTGAACAAACTACTGCACTTATACTATAGGGCAGTGATGGCGAAACTTTTCAGCACTGAGTGCCCAAACTGGAACGCGTGCGTCGGAGCTCCGGAAACCCGAAGACCAGCTGGTCTTTGGGTTTCCGGCACACACATGCATGCTGGCCAGCTGGTCTTCGGGTTTCCGGCGCTCTGGCATGCGGCCGGAAACCAGAAGAGTAGCTGGCGATGGCGCATGTGCCCACAGAGATGGCTGTGGATGCCACCTTTGGCACGCGTGCCATAGGTTCGCCATCACGGCGATAGGGTAATATATTACTCTTATTCTATAGGTTCAAACCCGCTAACAAGAATTGAAATTAGGGTTAATTCTATGATTACATACAGTGCAACTGGACAGTTCCTAAAACTAATGTGCTGTGTTATCCTATATAGCACATTAGTTTAGGAACTGTCCAGGCGCACTGTATGTAGTCATGCAATTAGCCCTAAATTCAATTCTTGTTAGAGAACTTGAATCTATAGAATAAGATCTGGCTACATATGTCTGCTGATTCACAATAAGGATGAAATTGATTATGCACTGCCTCTGATGATTATTACAACTGAAAAATAATACAGAATACACACTGTGTACAGTAAAAATAAATGCTGCCCTTTGGGTAGCGGTGGGAAACACTGAAGTCATGTAATACCTCATACATAAGGGAATATGTAACATCTACATCTCTAAAAGATGCTGAGACCCTAGAAAGAGTACAGGGAAGAACAATTAAGATAAGGGGTCAGCAGGATAAATCATATGAGGAACGGTTAAGGAAACTAGGTATGTCTAGCCTAATGAAGAGAAGAATTAGAAGTGACATGATAGCTGTCTTTCAGTACATGAGGGGCTGCCACAGAGAGGTGGGGCTCAACTTATTCTCCAAAGTTCCTGAGGGTAGGACAAGAAGCAGTGGATGGTTAAAGACAGATTCAACCTGGAACTAAGAGAAACTTCCTGACCGTGAGAACAATTAATGAATGGAAAGCTTTCTTCCCAGAGTTGTGAGTGCACCATCGCTGAAGGTTTTCAAGAAAAGATGGGACAACCATTTGTCTGGGAAGATATAAGATCTTCTGCCATGGGCAGGGGGTTGGACTAGAAGACCTCCAAGGTTCCTTCCAGGCCTATAATTCTGTGTCTCTCAAACTTAAAAAAAATTGAACTGTAGATTTTTTTTAAAAAAAATTGTGCTCCAGCCTGACTTTTCCAAATATGCTTCTTTGCATAATACTATGTTTACATTTATACAAAGGGTAGAAACTGCTTTACAGTTGAAGAGAATCATCATGTAACGTATATGTATTGGACTGTGCATGAATGTACATTTTTAAATATAACTGGTAAGGTCTGAGCAACATATAAGTGCGGATGTCAGATTTCTTTGCCTTTTTATTTTCCCGGAATAGCTCTACCATACTATTTACATGGATATATTTTAGCTCTAGTTAGCCGTTACATGTTCTGGTTTATGAAAGTATTTCACAAGCAACAAAGTAATTACTTTAAGTAGAGTATGATAAATTAGGGATGTTCCCGAACCTTTAGCACGTTTTTTCATATGTTGGAATGCACATAATGGTGCAAACGCCCTGGTTGAAGCTAAGCAGATTTAGATCAGTCTTGTGCCTGTATGAGCTCACCAGGAAAAGGGGAGATATTAATGCAGTAATATTTTAATAGCTGGACTTTAGGGTGCCATTTTCAAAGCCACAAGTGCAGTTAGAAAATGTAGTTAGCTAGGTATGAACATGTAGCTATGATCCTTGCAAAAAAAACCCCAATCCCTTTATAGCTGTTATTTTCCCAACAGTACAGAACTGTTTATTTTTATTTTTAATTTTACATTTAGAAAAGGCATTCAGTCACACATTCAGCATTTCACCTAATTTGTTTCTCAATCTTGAAAGTATATGTGACATTAAAAATATGAGCAGAGGAAATGAGTTGGTATTTGAGAACATGAAAAAAGAAAGAGTTTTACCAATATTCACTGCAAGGGAATTATCACCTAGAAAGCGGTTGTTCTTAGAAGTAAAGAAAATGCTAAATGGGTAATTAAAGCAAAGCCACTGTTCATTTTGTCAGATCTCCTTAGTCACCTATGGACAAAACCCATCACTTATTTATGAGCAACTATCAACACTATCAAATAAGAGCTGACAACTCCCAATTTGCTCAGTTAAGAGAAGCAAAAAAAAAAAAAACCCAATAAATTTATCTGGCTCAGAGAAATAATTCTATAGTTCTGAGCTTATCTGAAGACTTTATTTTCAGTAAAATCACATGCAAAAGGAAAGATCATGCCAGATTTGTGGTTTACAGTTTGAGTAAAGTACCCCTGTAATATAATATGAATTTAGCATATGCAATAAAAATTCTGTAAACACTACAATTCTTTGTACTTGACAACTCCTGCTTTTTTGAAGTCTTAAGAGAATAGCAAAAAGAGTAACTAATGCTTCATAATTTATTTGTGAACTGTATTTAGCTTTCATGAAAATATGAACTCTTAGCGTTCCCCTTTTACCTTAATTTGTCAACTTTGTTTTTTCCCCTCAGGTTCTATTATAATAAGAATCAAACACATTTCAAAAATAGTCCTGGTGATTAATCTTAGTTCAACATTTCATACTCACTCATGATTGCTGTGTTGCTACTGGACAACAGTAAACACAGCATGTGCAAAATGAAACAGTTACAGAAAGCATAGTGACTCTTACTGTTACGACTGACTGAAAAAGACTGCTGTGGTATATATGGCTTATTCACAGGATGAACTATGTGTGTGAGAGACTTCTGAGTTGTAATGAGATCTTGAATTATTTAGTATGATTTATAAGAGTAAATCTGTAGTTTGGCAGGCTAATTTTGCTTTCAAATAGGGTAGATTAGCCCATCCCTAGTCATTTTAATTTTTTTTAAGTTATGTGTTCCTACTGACTTTGTATGCCAATTCTATTAGGCTTACAAACTTCAATACATTCTGTTCAGAGGTGGTATTCAGCCGGTTCGGACCGGTTCGGGCGAACCGGTAGTGGCGACCTACGGGTGGGCCCGGACCCACCAACCCAGCCCGGTGCTATACCGTCCTATTTAGGCATGTTTTGAAGCCGCGCACATGTGTGCAAGCCGCATGTGCTATCAAAGCGCTTGCGCGGAAGGCGACGCACACACGCGCACTCACATTTGCGAACCAGTAGGGAAAGTAAGTGAATAGCACCTCTGATTCTGTTATATAGCAATATCTGTGGTATCCCAAAATTATGGACAGTAGGTTTACTGGATAGGAATATTTGCTGTTGTGGCCCGCCAGCGACCCGTGCATCTACAGATTAGGAAAATTGATTTTTAATGCATACTCAAAAATCTCAATGTCTCTCCAAGGGGCTTCATAAAAATAGTGGAGCTGTTCACCATCTAACTTTATCATGAGTCTCCCCAAGTCTGCCCCATCATGCCCAATCTCTCCTTATGTACTCAGTTATAATTTTGCTGAAAACTTTCTCCTGCCTGGATCCCTAGAAGCTATTACGGCAGCTGTCCTAATGACATAATCTTGTACTACAGTTCTCCCAGGGTGTGTGAATGTTATATAAATATAGCTAGTATAAGGAGCCCAGTGGCATGTAGCTTTCACAGTATCTTATTGGAGTGATCTACAGCTGCCTCTAGCAAGCAACCATTTCTTTACAGAACTTCGAAGGATTGTTTTGAAGAGCTCTCAAGAAGTGGGAATCATATGTTTCCCTTGGTATGAGAATCAGAGGTGGGTTCCTCCCGGTTCGGACCGGTTCTATAGAACCGGTAGTAACTTGGTGGCCTGGGTCGCTAGAACCAGCAGCGACCCAGGCCTGCCACGCCCCCAAACTGGTTCTTTCAATGGCACCATAGGCGTCGCCATCTTGTTTTTCGCTTCTACGCATGCACAGAAGCTTTTTTAAAGCACTGCGCATGCACGAAGCGCGCACGCCTCCACGCGATGCGTCATTGAGCAAACCGGCAGAAAAGAAAAGAAAAACCCACCCCTGATGAGAATCTCCCATGAGCTGCCTTAAGTTGGAGGGGCCAGCTTTGTGACTCTCTAAGAATTGTCAACAAAATAATTGACAATGTGCAAAATGTATTTTCCACCCAAGTGAGAATGGACATGTTAAAAAATACCAACACGCACAATTGGTTGTAGTTGTAATATTTGCCCATGTTAATATATATTAATGAGATTAAAGCAATCATAATTACTTTGTGGATTATCATTTTGAGTTTTAATTACGGAATAGAGAAACTTGCATGATTGTGTATATATCTTGAGTAGATGTTGACTCCTCTTGACTGCTTGGACAAATCCCTGCAGTTTTGTTTGGGCAAGATTTTGTATATATAATTTGTTTAAGAATGTTTCTAAATTATAATATGAGCTAAACTGAAAGAAAGAAAAGAGAATAAAGACTAAAATGTCCGGGGGTGGGGGAGAAAGAAAGAGAAAAGTAAGAATATAATAAAGAGAAAATAAATATGTGAAGAAGTGACTTTCAACCTTTATCACAAGTACAAACAAATCTATGACATCTCCTCTAAGATTTAAAACAATTATCTTTTCATCCTATAATCCAACTCTTATCTATAAACAAATACATTAAACATCACAATTTTAGTCCTGGTGTCAGCAGAAAGTCCATAAAGAGTTGTCTGAAAAAGTATATCTTGTTGCAGGATCCAATCTGGGTTGGTCCCTGGGACCAGAGATTTTGTCTTCCAAGCTTTCAGACTTGTACTGGAACTCATCTTCAGGGAACGTCTCTCTTCTAGCTAGAGAGAAATTCCCTGAACATGGGCACCAGCCCCAGCATCAATCACCTTTTGTTAATTTTATTTCATGTGTTTTGGTAGTGGTGTGTTTGTGTGTGTGTGTTAATCTGTGAGTATAAGGCATCATATTGACTCGGAGCAGGAATAGAATTAGTGGAGCTAGAAAACCTTCTAGACATGATGACCCTCTAATTTCTTTCTTTCTTTTTTTTTTTTAAATAAGTGTTTAGGTATACAACAATAGCCAAAATTCGGGAAATATGGAAATAAGAAAGAAATTACGATGTCATAAAGCTGTATTGATGATCCTCTAATTTCATTCTCAAGAACATGCTTGTCAAATCCAACTGTGGCCAATGTCAAACCAACTGCTCTAAAGTGAAGTTTAATTTTTTGTATGTCTATTCTTACTCCTCTTAAGTATTACATGGGAGCTATATATACTGTAACTGATGCAGTGCAGAAGTATCAAGCATATTAATATGATGTGGGGAATTACCTGCTTTTGCTGGAAGCCTTGAGGAAAAAGAGATTGCAATTCATATGTATGTGTGTATGTGTATCTTTCTAATTCATATGTATGTGTGTATGTGTATCTTTCTCTCTCTCTCTCTCTCTCTCTCTCTCTCTCAATATAATTAATATAATTCACAAAAGTTTGGTCTGTTTCATCCTATTAGTCTAAAGGTCAATTGATAGAGACAGTGCCTTCCATTGCAACTTATAAAATTTTCTTCAGAAACTATCAAGGGTGAGATTTCCAATAGTCCATGTCTCAACCTCTCTGAATTATTTGAACAATATGCTCAAATGCATGTATAAAGAGTCTTGATGCATCCTTATGTACTGTCATTTTAAAGAGGCTTTTTAAAACAGCATTTTATCAATACACATGGATGAAAAATGCATGAATGAACAAAAAATGATATTAATGCTACCATGATGGGTTCAGTGCTCTGTAGAAAATTTAAACACTGAAAAATTCTCACTGCTTTAGTTTTGGCCTATGCTATTTAAGTCAATAATTTTCTTCAGATAGGAAGCCATTTTATATTCCATGTCTATTTGTTTATCTACAAATATAGCAATAGCAATAGCACTTAGACTTATATACCGCTTCATAGTGCTTTACAGCCCTCTCTAAGCGGTTCACAGAGTCAGCATATTGCCCCCAACAATCTGGGTCCTCATTTTACCCACCTCGGAAGGATGGAAGGCTGAGTCAACCTTAAGCCGGTGAGATTTGAACTGCCGAACTGCAGCTAGCAGTCAGCTGAAGTAGCCTGCAGTGCTGCACTCTAACCACTGCGCCACCTCAGCTCTTTATATATGCACACATATAGAAATATATTGGTATAGATAGAGACACGCAGAGCAGGTGTGGCCAGACATATAGGCTATTACATTTGAAAAGGATCTTAAAATCACTATGAGGAAAGAAAATTGAAACAGAACAAAGGGAAGTCTATGAGCAGAAATCTATTCCTATTATTAAAGAGAAAATAAGTCAGTTGCATTCAATATGACAAATCAACTTAGAATATAAGTTTGGTGGGTCAGCATTCTATCAGGAGGAGATATCAAGGGGGGAAAATAGTATCTACAATGTAGCAATATCCTTTTCATGTTGTCATTACTTAAAACAAATGGTTAATTTTTATTTCAGTGTCTGTTATTTTAAAAAACAGTGGAACTGTCCTGAATTCCTTTTAGTCATCTTCCATCTGCCAGGTTTCAAAGTTTAGTACTGTATCTTGTCCTACACTTGCCTGTATGTTTCTATATCTAGCACTAGGGACTTTCAATTCTGCATTTATTAATGTAATAATGGATAATTCCTTTATTCACAATGATATCCATACCATCCACTATACACTGTAATATTTCTTAGCAACATACTATATAGAACTCAGTGTTATGCTGAAGTTTGGATGTGCCCTTTCTACATTCTACTGTATTAATATTGCATGTTGACTAAGGAAAAATGCTTTATAGATCAGAGATTGTCTGCTTCTAACCTTCAGGTCATAGGCAAAGTTGCCCAAGATCTTGTTTGTGGACCTCAGAGACTCTAAATCCTGTTTTTTTTTAAATGCTTGGAGTATAATATTAAATCTAATCAATGTAATTCATTTTTATGTAGCCTCAATTCCATTGCATTTACTTTTTCTTCTAGCACTGCCAATTCCTTTTGTCTTTCTCCTTTCTTTTAGCAGGCCATTCTAAAGCCAAATATAGCCTTGTTCGGAAGGAAGGAAGGAAAGAAGGAAGGAATGAAGGAAGGAAGGAAGGAAGGAAGGAAGGAAGGAAGGAAGGAAGGGTAATAGCAATAGCACTTAGACTTATATACCACTTCCCAGTGCTTTACAGCCCTCTGTAAGCAGTTTACAGAGTCAGCCTATCGCCCCCAATAATCTGGGTCCTCATAGGGGGGAGGGACAGAGGAAGGGGGGGAGGGAGGGACGGAGGAAGGAAGGAAGGAAGGAAGGAAGGGAAGGGAAGGGAAGGGAAGGGAAGGACTGTAATAGACACCAAGACTAGAAAAAAACTTAATATAAAATTGTTTAACAAATACGAAATGAATAATTGCAATGTGAAAAAAATATATGGAGACAATTGAATAAACATTACACTTAAGCAAACAACAATCAATATATAATATCTGTAATAGAGTACATAATAACAAGGTGGAGAGAGGGCCTTGCCTCAAAAGACCCTCCCCCTCATGTAGGATTCCCACTCAAGCTTGGCTATCCATCAAAATCTACACCTTTCCTTTTTGGGGAAGTTTACAAGAAGATTCTTCTTGAATACATAAACCTTAGACTGACTACTGTCGACCTCACCCCATTCCTAAGAGGTCTGTAAGGGGCGTGCTTAAGCGCACCTTTGTGCCTACCATCCCTGTCTTACTGTCCTATTATCTGTACTTACTTTGTTTATGTTTATGTTTATACCTATAACTGCTATCTTGTACATGTTTGACAAATAAATAAATAAAATAAAAAACTCTGATGAAACACACGTCCCAACCAGTTCACATTCAAAGAAACCCGTGTAGAAGTTTCTTGTCAGCCTTTCCAATTGGCACAGCTAGTTCAGGAACATTAGGGACAGGGCTAGTGTGTGCCTCCCCCATCTTTGCCTTTATCTAGCTTTACTCTATTCAGAAACATGAATCATTTAAATGTTGGGTGTAGTGTGTTTGTTTCTTTTTAATCATCATCATCGCCACTAGCAGCAAGTATTGCTCATTGGCTTAGCAGTCTACTTGCACGAATACATCAAAGTCTATCTCTGAGCGGTTTTATGTATTGCAGAGTTCTATTGAGTGCTATTTTACACACTGAAAAAGTTAATCTGAAGGACTATATTGAGTATTTATGTTTTCTCCCCTATCGAAAAATCAGATGATGTAATTGCTTACTGATATGGATTTCTGAGTTTCTCAAGAAGCAACAATCTCTTTTTTCCCAAGAAGTATTCCAAATGCTTCATAACTCCTTTGCCTGTATGCTTTCATCTAAAATATGGTATCTGGGGATTTTTATTAAAAAAAACCCCATACATTTTATTAAAATAAATTATCAGAACCTCCTTATATAGCATGTCTCCATTGTCATCTATAATTCCATGCTATATTTTCCATTTGTCTATGTTTTCAGTTACGGAATAAACAGAGTGAACAGAATTTCAAGTTACAGAAGTTAACAGAATGGAAACAGTACATAAAAAACATAACTTGCATTTTCTGGCTTTGATAATTGTTTCCCAGCTACTTCTTCCCCTTAGCTCTTGATTAACTGAGGAACTTTAATTGAACATACTAGCAGTTTTTAAACGAGGCAGTACGTTGTTATATTAGGAATAGAGCTGATCCAGACTTTCTTTTATTTTCACTGACTTCATGTAGAGATGCCTTTGGAAGTGTCTTTACTTGCAAGAGTCTTGCAATGCAATGGCAGAAAAGAAAAGGATTGTTGTTATTTTTATTATGAAATCTTGCAAATCTGCAAAAGACATATGCCGTGGAATTAGCACAGTCATTTAAAAAAAAAAACAGCTTCAGAAGAGGGGGGGGGAAGCAAAATAATTAGAGCAGTAGATACAGAAGAGATTATAGAGGTGCAGGATGAGACCAGTAACCTTAGCAAGGCAATGTTCTTCCATTCTGTACAACAACCAGTCAAAGTGTAGGAATTTTGTTAGAATAGCAATTCTCAAGGTGTAGTCTGGATACCCTGGAGGTCCCCAAGACTCTTTTTAATTAAATACATACATATTTTAAAATTTCTCAGATTTATTTCTATTAGAGTAAAAATGATGGCTATTATCCACATAAACCAAAGGTCTTTGAGGTCCTCAGTCAGTTTTAATAACGTAAATGGGTCTTGAGACCAAAATGTTTGAGAACTGCTGACTTAGCAGAAACTACAATAAAGATGGCCAAACAAAGAATGGCCTGTGAGCTGATATAAACTGGATAATGCTACTATCAACATGGAGTGAAAAAATATAGAAGTCACATTTGTGAATGGAGATCAACTAAAACTTGATCTCATCCACTCTTCCAGAAAGCGTTGGTGACCTACTCTGGAAAGAGGGCAATCTGCCAGCATGGATATGCTATTTGTTTAATCATTCATAGTAGGAGCAAAATAAATATAAACAATGAACAATAACAAAAGCAATTAGAATCATGCCAGGGGTTAATTTTGTATTTTACAACTTTTGTGATGGCTGATGAACCATGCAAAAAAACAGTAAAACACCAAGTTTTTAATCTTCAGTACTGTTTGAAAACTATCCTAGTGTGCGAGTTGTCCTGTGCAAGAAATTCCTAGCAGATTATTATTATTACAGAAGGCACTTTTAAATTTCAAGGAAGGTAATGAAAAGCATCTACCTATGATGGGTAGACATATCAAAAATGTTCCAAAAATGAAATCTGCTGATGAGAAAGAAATAAGCATTCTTTTAAAGGTCATTGTCAAAGTATAAAATGAAGGTCTTCATATGTCCTAGCAACTTGAACTTTAGAAGAAATACATTTAAGAGTACACTTCATTTCCAGTCAAATAGGTTTTTCACTGCATTCAGTTCAAAACAACTATAAAATATATGAGCTCAGTTTCCTATTCGCATATTGATTAAAATTGAGCAGTCTTGTGCACGTCCATTCTGAACTCAGTCTAGAACCTTTTCCTATGAAAACAAGTGGGTGTGTATCTGTTTGTGTCCCTGTGCATGCCTGTACATTTCTGCTTGTATATATATGTGTGTGTGTGTATATACACCAATAATTTTGCAAATCACCTTATCTCTGCTGATGCTCAAGAGATCCTGTAATTTGCTGTTGAGCTCTATCTTTTAATACAGCTCATGGGTCCAGTTGTTTTATAATAGTGCAGAAGTTGATGATTTTGGTATAATATCAAAGAGTGATACAAGTGAGAGCAACAATCCAGCTGGACTAGACCAAAAGTCCATGTGTCACTTTATCCATTTTTCATAAAACATGGAAGAACAGAGTTGCAAGGGATCTTGGAGGTCATCTTATCCAATCCTTGGCTCGAGCAAGAGATCCTATACCATTTCAGGCAAATGGCTGTCCAGTCTCTTTTTGAAAGCCTCCAGTGTTGGAGCACCCACAACTTCTGAAGGCAAGTCATTCCATTGATTGATTGCTCTCGCCATTTTCCATAGCTCCGGCAGTGGTGGGTTTCAAATTTTTTTACTACCAGTTCTGTGGTGGGCGTGGCTTGGTGGTCATGTGATTGTGAGTGTGGCTTGGTGGTCATGTGACTGGGTGGTCATGTGACTGGGTGGGTGTGGCTTGGTGGTCATGTGACTGGGTGAGTGTAGCTGGGTGATTATGTGACTGGGTGGGCGTAGCTGGGCGATCATGTGACTGGGTGGGTGTGGCCAACTTGACGTCATTCATGTCAAGGGTTAGGGTTAGGGTTAGGATGGCTGGCCTCTCCTTGCCTCAAAGGCCTCAACAAGATACAATTTCCCTATTTATTTACTACTACTGAACATCCAAAATATACTATTTAATCCTATGTATATATGCCATATGTGTACATACATATTACATAGTATAGAGTGTGTATAGGCACACAAAAAGATACATTATCTACTATATATACTGTATGTGTATGTACACACACACACAGACACACACACACACACACACACACACAGCTCTTCTAAAACTATACACATTCAACCTCACTTACTACATTTGGAAAAACACACCCAGAGTCCACTTTCTGCCACACATTTAACTATGACCTCTGTACATTAGAACATTACACATGCCTTCAGATGTTCTTCCCTAGATTGCACATCACTGTTAGAGCCAGGAACTG
>QLTV01001733.1:976587-996332 GCA_003457575.1 Thermophis baileyi | reverse complement strand
AGAAGGTCTCCAAGCCCCTTCCCGCCCTCTTCTTTCTCTGTCTCTGTCTCTGTCTCTGTCTCTGTCTCTGTCTCTGTCTCTCTCTCTCTCTCTCTCTCCCTTCCTCTTTCCTTCTTTCTCTTTCTTTCTTTGTATCTTTCTCTTTCTTTCTTCTCTCTCTCCCTTTTCCTTCTTCAAAGTCTAGGAGAGTGAGACTGGGAGGCCCAAGAGAAAGCGCTTGGCAGCGGCGGGTGGCAGCAGCCACCGAAAGGGGAGCTCCAGGCGGCGGCGGGTGGGGGGGCGGTGGCCAAAAGGGGAGCTCCAGGTGGTGGCGGGCAGCGGCGGGTGAAATGGGAGCTCCAGGCTGCAGTGGGGGGGCGGGCGAAAGGGGAGCTCCAGGTGGCAGCAGGTGGGGGGGCGGCCCTCGGGGCCCTGGGAAAGCGCAGGCTTTCTGGATGGGACTTACACTTACAGGACCCAAAGTGCTGTGCTGTGAAAGACTCTCTCTCCCAGGCAAGAGCAGCAGGGGACAGAAGCAGCAGCCACTGACCTGGAGAGCACATGATGGAGCCCTCCACCTGTTCTCCGGCGACTTGTTTTCTCTCCCCCGCTCTGTTGCTGGGAGAGAGAGAGTCTTTCGCAGCACTGTGCTTTGGGTCCTGGTAAGTCCGGAAAGCCCTGCGCCAGAGAGAAACAGGATTCAACCTGTTTCTCTCTGCCTGGCTTTCCAGATGGGACTTACACTTACAGGACCCAAAGCACTGTGCTGCAAAAGACTCTCTCGCTCTCCCAGCAAGAGAGTGGTGGAGACAAAACAAGTCACCGGAGAACAATGCTCCATGTGATCACCACCTGCTTCTTCTCTCCACCACTCTCTTGCTGGGGGAGCATCTTTCGCAGCACAGCACTTTGGTGACTCATTCGGAAAGCCAGGCACAGAGAAACAGCCAGGTTGAAGGCTAGTACTTTCAGCACCCACGAGTGTAATAAGAGTGCTGAAAATGCCAACCATTGAAAAAGGCTTGATATATGGTTATGATGATACCTGACTGCCCTGAGAAATCTAAAATATTTAAATACTATAGCTGAGGAGTCCCCAACCTCTGGTCCGTGGCCCACTAGTGGGCTGTGAGATGTTTGCAACCGGGCTGTGGAAATGGTGGGCGAACGCACGCATGCTTGTGCATTGCCCCTTGCGTGAGCAGCAGCCGAGCACGTGCACATATGCTCCATTTGCCTGAGCAGCAGGCACACGTAGACACCACTCACACAAATGGAGCTGCATGTGCACTTGCAGGCCACTTGCGCGCAACCATCCCCTCTCCTCCCCCCCCCGCCACTCGGCAAAGCCAGAAAGTTTGGGGAACTCTACTATAGCTGATTCCTGATGACAATGGACTAGAACAAAAGTGCATGCTTGAAACATTTCTAACATGGCAATTGCTGGCTAGCTATAGATAAACACAATAAACTAGACTCCTCATTACTATAAAGCTGTCACTAAAATGTAGAAGAGAAGAGATCAGAAAACTAATTATTCTATCTTCCACCTTTTCTCACAAAGGAAGGGTCTATTTTTTTTAGTTCCATGCTGAATTACTTAGACTCATTTCAGATCATACTACGGTATGAATAATGATCCAATCTTCCTCTGCAGCAAAGAATTTTGATGAGGCAAGCAGCAGGGCAAACACCGAAATCAGAATATCTCCATCTCTGAGAAATAATTCATTCCTAATAAGCATATATTCAGCCCTAAGCATGAGGACTTTTCAGAAAGAAATTGTGGAAATGGTACTATTCTACAATACAGGTTCATGTCCTAGAGCACCGATAAAAACCAAGGGGTTAAAGTGATATTATTGCATGATATACATGCTACATGATGATTATGAACATTTTGAGGTATCAGAGATCTTTTTATTCCTTTCCTGAGGGGCCAGAAAATAAGTATTCTTGGGCAATTTGGCTTTTGTAAATTGAATGGGGCTTGACAGTACCTTTTCCATAGATCCTTTAAACTTCAAGGCTTATACTTGGGATTGAGTTCCAGGTTCGATAATTATATTTAAAATAGTTATTTTGAAATAAGATTAGAAATGTATGTTATTTTTTTCTAAGATAAATATAATCATATAATTTCTGAGAAAATTGATTCAAAATATACATTAGAGACTTGGTGCTAATTTTTCTTAAAGTAGAACAGACTGATATGAAAAAATGCTAATGAGAAGAAAAGATCCGGATATAGAAATGAATCTAGAACTAGATCAACTTACATACTGAACCATTATCAAAAATCTTATATTTTAAAATATTTTTGATAGATTTAAGCTGTGCCTTTGAAATATTTTGAAAGTCTGATATTTCTTTCTCTTATAGAGGAACGGTTATTTATTCACCAAAGGTAGAAGGAAGTCCTACTTTAAATAAAATGCCCTTTTCAATATGCTGTGAGGTCCACACTTCAGTTAACAACCAAGCAATGAGATGTAGGAATCACTCAACTGATTTATTTCATTTGAGAGAGGAGTTCAACTATCTGTAACTGTCACCTCATGGTGCTAGACTATGTTGAACATTTTGTGATTATCTATAATCTACCTAATTCAATATGCTGTGAGGTTTTTGTATTTTTAATCTGACCTGTAAATTACATGTCCAAAGAACCACCCACCATCACTGAATGATGACAGTAGAACTAATATGGAGAAAGTTAGATTAGAATTTTCTTCTACCATTTTCTACTTTTCCAGGTATAGAGAACTTTGCCTGTGCACAGTATTTAAATATTCACCCAGATTTTGACAGTGGTCTGCCTTGCTCCCTCCAGCTCCCTCATTTTCTGAATATTTGGACAATGTTTGATATTCTTAGCTGAATTAGTTTACTAATTTAAATTCATCTTGACTGAAATGAATGAGTGCATGCAAGCTATGAGAAAAACTAATCAGAAACATGCTTGTGTTCAGTGGTATTTAAAGGACAAGGAAGAGGGTAAAAAGAGAGAGGAAGACCAGAGATATGGCAAAATAAAGATTCTCCTTTCTAGCTCTAAGTTGTGATTAGGTTTCCATTTCCCCTATATGAGAGAGAACATCATGTCTAGTACTCTGAATGTATCTTCAAAGTAAATGGCATATTGCTCTATTTCTTTCCAGTTGCCAGAAATAGCATCTGAATAAGAAACCAGAAAGATAATGTAGAGTTAGAGTCTATGAGGTCACAAGGAAGAGTTGGTTTCATTCTTGGCTGTATAGAGTGTTGGGATTATGACTTCCTGGAGAGGTAAGGAAAGAAGAGGAGAAGAATGCTACTACCAACAAGCCAAGGAGGACAAGTAGATGGATTGATGAAGAATAATGAGTAACTCAACAGAAGTGTTGAATTGAAATGTTAAGGTTCCAGTCTCTTCCATATCAACCTTGTGAACTGTTAATCAGAATAGTTCTGTTGTTGCCTCACAACAGTTGAAACCTTTAGGCACCAGGAGTAAGTCAGGTGGTATAATCTCTCACGAACATTTCATGTGTTCTTCACAAGTCGTTAACCTCATCAAGATCTTATAAGACATCAATTTGAAAATATGAAAATATTAAGAAGATGCAGTGCAAGGCAATGCTATACCTTTATTTCCTCACAATTTTCCCTCATTCAATTAGGCAGGAACATCAATTGAATATTCATTGATGCAAAATATAGATGCCTTTAGCAAAATAGCAGGATACTCTTATTAACTGGTGCAAATCAGAAATGATGCCAGTAGGTGAAAATTGGATTACCCATTCATTTAAGAAATATTAATTCCATATTAAATTTTTAAGTATGTATATACAAAAAAAAATCCAATTCAGTAACCTTTAATATAAATAAAATATAGAGCAGGGGTCCCAAACCCCCAGGCTGTGGCTCAGTACTACGCAAGCAGAGGGCAACTGTGTGAGCATGCACAGCTCCATTTGCACAAGCAGCGGGTGCTTGTGCGGGAAGCTCCATTTGTGCGAGCGGCAGGTGCACAGACCCTCCACTTGTGCGGAACCATCCCTTCTCTCTCCCTGCTGGTCCGCAAAGTTGGAAAGGTTGGAGACCCCTGATATATAGAAAGGTTTCTTCAGATCGTAGTCATTAAATATATGGTAGTCATTAAACCTTAAACTTTGGGGAAGATGAACACTCTCAACATGAATATTAAGCCCAGATTATGCAATACAGATAATGCCTCTTTAAAGCATATGTTTCTACAATATCCTTTACTTACCAAGTTTTGGAAGAAAGGAGTGGATTATATATTGTAAATATGACTGTGTGACAAAAGCTACAATTTTCAGAGGGTAATATTCTTTTGAGCTGCATATTTAGTACATTCTATTTTTTTCTTTGTTGCCTTTTCTTTCACTTTTTTGTTAAATAATTTTTTCCCTTTTTTCTCTCTGACAATATATAATATAACCACCATTGTTATTTCTTGTTCTCTTCTTTTTCTCTTTTGAGTTATTCATTAAAACACAATACAAATAAATAAAAAAGCAGTGTAGAATATTTGATGAAATTCTCACAGAGAATATATGGTATTCTTAAACTGTGAATGGCTCAGGAAGGTATGTGGATGTCATATTTTTCACCTGTAAATTGATCTCTCTGATAGTTGTCCACACTTCAGTTAACAACCAAGCAAAATCTTGGGATGTAGGAATCACTCAACTAGTTTATTTCATTTGAGAGAGGAGTTCAAATGATGCAAATACCTGTAATTGTCACCCCAAGGTGCTAGACTCTGTTGAAGTTTTTGAAATTGTCTATAACTTACCTCAGGGGTGTCAAACTTGTGGCCCGCGGGCCAGATGCGTCACGTGCTGGCTCCGCCCCTGCCCAGTTTAACGAAGGGGAAAAAAGTCCCGATACGTCACGTGACGCCGCCATGATGACGCGACGTCATCCCTGACCTACCTGATTACAGCAGGAACATGAAATAATGGCATATTTATTTCTTATTTTAATGCAATTTGAGGTTGATTTTAATATTTAGTAAGTTAGAGACTAACACACAGTTATATGCTGATATATTTATGTTCTACGTGCTAATGAAATTTCAAATGCATATCTTAAGTAAATATGTTCACAACTATTGATATATTGGAGAAATATTCCTTTTAGCATGTGCATTAGAGAAAACAGATGACTGTTTTAACATTTTTTGGTACAGCTATTTATTCATGCTTCATGTTTATGTTTATAAGCAGTAAGATCCCAGATAAGAGGTCAGCACATAGTGCTACAAGACTGTCAGCATTTTAGTGTTCTTGCAAGATTTTCCCAACAATGAAATCTCACAGTCTGAAACTTGTAAGATTGTGGTATTTTTGTATAAGATTACATGTGCAGTCCCTGCAATTTTAGAAATAGTATTGCCAATTTGTCATGAGCTTAAGTTAAAAAAAATGAACTGCATCCAGCTGGAGGCTACAGAAAAAAAACATTTCTGGGGGGAAATCCCCAATGTATCCCAATGGGAGAAGGATTTGATCAAAGATTAATGTTGATGATTATTTCATTCTGAATTATCCTCATTCCTGGTCATGTAATCCAGAGCAAAAAAAAATATGTCTTCCCTGTGCCTCTTAGTGCAGATAAACAAGTGCAACACAAATACAAAGGGAGAACACACAAATAGACATATGCATACACACATAAAGAGAAGGACATATATTAGATCCTCTCTCATAAATGCACCTAGGAGCAACATTATGCAAAATGTTCATTATTAAAGAAATTGGAAAGTGTTCTAGAATGCTTTCTCTATTTTGCTAATTATTTTATTTTTTTAAAAAAATACCGGTCCCATTAAGATTGTACACTTGAAAAGTTCACCAATCTGCATTTTTAATGTATAAGTTGCTTTGATAGGAGCACATAAAACATGAAACCTGTGAAAAATCATTTTTCTATACCTCCTATACCTCCCAGTATCTTCCAATCTATCTCAACATGTCCATCACTCACATTTTTTTCTCTTTGATAGAATTATTCTATTGTACAAAACCCTTCATAATCTAGATTTACCTGAAAATGTGGTATTATAATTTATGCACTTGGAAAGTCTGATTTTAATAGCAACAGAGAAGAAAGATTATGTTTAAACATTAGGTAACTGTTAAAAACGTTTCAGTAGCATTCCACTTTTGAGCCCTGGTAGTGGTTAGAATGCAGTATTACAGGCAAACTCTGCCCACAGTCTGGAGTTTGATCCTCACAGGCTCAAGGTTGATTCACCTTTCCATTCTTCCGAGGTTGGTAAAGTGAGGATTGTTGGAGGCAGTATGCTGATATTGTAAACCACCCAGAGAGTGCTGTAAAGCACTGTGGAACAATTTATAATTCTAAGTGCTACTGCTATTGCTATGCTACACATAGGGATAACCCACCAGAGCAGAGGTGGGTTCCTGCCGGTTCGGACCAGCTCTATAGAACGGGTAGCGGAAATTTCCCCCTGCTCGCTGAACTGGCAGTGATGGCTTCTGCACATGTGCAGAAGCCAGGTTTTTGCTTCTGCACATGTGCAGAAGCCTGGTTTTTAGCACTGTGCATGCGTGCGAAGTGGCGCAGTGAGGAAGCGAACTGGCAGCGAGGTAAGCCAGAACCCACCCCTGCACCAGAGTATTTCACCATAGAAAAAAATATTTCTCCTCCATTAAAAAGAAGGCTTATGTGATATATTATTAGGATAGATGGAAAAACCCTTACATATTTGCATATAATCAGAAAATATACAATCCAGAAATGGTTTCATTGTTTCATCAGGTGTTTGTGAAAAGTAAAACTAAACAATGTATAGAGAGGACATTGCACTACTATCATTCACACGTAGTAGCAACAGTAATTGTAGCAGTATAGAAGAAAATAGACTGAATCAAAACATTGTACTTTCAGGATTATTTTCATATATATATATATTGTTTTCTGTATCAAACAAGAATGGACAGGCAAGACACTGCAACGATTGTTCCCAGAACAGCATAATCAGTAATTGTGGGTCATCTGAGTGTGTGTTGAATACCTGAGACAGAACTGGGCCAGTTTGTCTGGAGGGGAAAAGTTGATGGCTGGAACACACTGAGAGTTGAAATCTAGGTGAATACTTAGTCCTTGCTCAGAAAGAAACAAAGCAAAACAAAATAAAAATACTTGTGAAACTTATAGAAGTTTAAATAGTCATGGCTGTAGCTGAGGAAAAGACATGGGATGGATCTATTTTGGTCCAGTCAGTTGCTCATATTTCAGTAGTTTGGTTTGCCTAGTCTTTGAATCAGTTTGTGAATAGAATTTGAAAAAATATATATTTGTATGGTTTAACTGGTACACATTGCAAATGTTTGAGAAATGTGAAAAACGGAGGGCAACACAAATTGTGTTCCAATTTGGGCATTCATTTTCACTGAGTATATGTTCAGTGCATTTGTTACAAAATGCACATTGTATGTAATTTCCCATCATCTCTTGTTGAATCCTGATGAGACTTAAATCCAAATGATGGTGTTTTTAATTTCATCATCCTTCATAAGTGTGTTTCTGTATTTTTCCAGAATTCCTGATACAGAGTTCAAAACCAGTTTTTTTCTACTTTCATTAAAAGGGGCCAACTGCCAAACCATTCAAGCTAAAGTAAATTATTAATCCAGTGGAAATTCGATTATATCCAGGTAATGAAACCAAGTGAATTCCAGAACCACTGAACTTAATAATATTGCACTTGAACTCAGATGTTAATGACTGTAAATCTGAGGTGCCTTTATTAGTCATTTCTTACTTCAAATACTCATCGTGCATAATGGAATTGGGGTCTAATTCCATTGCTTGTTCAAAATGTGGAACTAAGGTGATATGTTCTGATTTAAGGGAGTTAAGTCATGTCTACTTAGCCCATCTTCAATTAGGTGAATAGAAACAGCTGCTATCCTGACTGCCTCTAGCTGCAATTGCCTTATTTAACATCACACACACACACACACACACACACACACACATGCATGCACACAAACACACATATGACTTTTTACTGCTTTTCTGTTAAGCAGTTGATGTGAAAAATAGTCAGACTTTATTCTATCTCTTTATACGAAGGATATCTATAGCTTTGTGATGCTATCAGATCCACATATTCCAATCAGTACATATGATTTAGGTCATTATTTATTATTCAGTCACTGTTGTTCATGTCTGAGTCTTCATACCCCATGGACCATAGCACGCCAGGCTCCCAGTCCTCCACCGTCTCCTGGAATTTGCCCAAATTCATATTAATTGCATTGATGACACTATCTAATAATCTCATCTTCTGCCATCCGCTTCTCCTTTGGCCTTCAAACTTTCCCAACATTCACTGATGAGTCCAATGAGTCCATTCTTCTCATTAGGTGGCCAAAGTATTTGAGCTTCAGCTTCAGTATCTGTCCTTCAAAAGAACAGTCAGGGTTGATTTCCTTTAGAATTGACTGATTTGATTTCCTTGCAGTTCAAGGGACTCTCAAGAAGAATCACCAGCACCAATTCTTCAGCACTTATTCTTCCTTAGTGCTGCTTCCTTCCTGGTCCAACTGTGATTTAGTTTAGTTATATATTACTTACATTATTAGATCAATTTTATATGATGACATCAGTTCTACTGCTTCCCGAGCCACTTGATTACATTCTAGTGGTTTCCATTGCATTGGAGAATAGTATTGCCTTCTCTCCGTGCCGGCAAAGTGGTTAGAATACAGTATTGCAGGCTAATTCTGTCGACTGCCAGCAGTTCGATCCTAACCAGCTCAAGGTTGACTCAGCCTTGCCTCCTTCTGAGGTTGGTAAAATGAGGATCCAGATTTTTGGGGCCAATATGCTGTCTCTGTAAACCTCTTAGAGAGGGCTTTAAAACACTCTAAAGTGGTATATAACTCTAAGTGCTATTGCTATTGCTCTCCCCAGGCCATTTTGTTTATTCTGATAAAAAAGAACAAAAGTAAGCTTTATTTCTTCACATTGAAAACAGGTATAAGTGGATAAATATAAATGTATTTGGAATTTCAAGGAAATCTTGACTCCTAGTGACTGCCTAACTAGTCCCTACAGTTGTTTTGACAAAGTTTTTCAGAAATTGATTGCTATTGCCTTCTTGGTAGGGCTGAGAGAGAATGACAGGCCCAAGTCACCTAGCTAGCTTCCTGCCTAAGGTGAGACTGGGATTCATAGTTTCCTAGTTTGTAGCTTAATCCTTGTAACACTACACCAAATTGGTGTTCATAAATGATCCATAACAGGGGTCTCCAACCTTGGCAACTTTAAGACTTGTGGACTTCAACTCCCAGAATTCCTCAGCCAGCTGGCTGAGGAATTCTGGGATTTGAAGTCCACAAGTCTTAAAGTTGCCAAGGTTGGAGACTCCTGATCCATAAGACACTTATTGGTTCCTGTATGTGCTGGAGAAATGCACCCCCAGGAGGCAAGTCTTTATCTGCTGGTCTGATCTGAATCATCCAGCCCCCAAAGTGTTTTTTTAAGGTGGTTTTCCACTTCAAAATACAAAAGAAAATAATACAGTTAAAAACTGTTACAATGGATTAGTGAAATAATTAAAGCAAGAGAGTCATACACAATTGGGTCAGTCCTAAAATAACTACATCCCTGTGTGGGATGTTAAAATAGATAAAAGAGATTTTCGATAAAAGAAACAAAAGTCTTTGTTGCTCTCCTAAAACTCAAAATATATCAAGGAAATTTCTTTGGGGAAAAATGATGCAGTCTGAAAGTCTAAAATGTAAAGAATTGCTTTGGGTTATCTATCAAGTTCATTTCTGAAGGGGATAGATTGCAAAAAAAAAAAAAACACCACCCACTTCTGCTGTTGTATGTATTACATGAGTAGATTCAAAGTTTAGACAAATTTTAAATTTTTTAAATAACCTAAAGATAAGACACTTAAGACTTTACAAGCATAATGACTAACTCTTTACTCTTTGGCCAGAAACAAAGCAGAAACACATATATAGGAAACAGTGCTAACAAAATAGAAATGAATATCAAATCCCTCTGCTTGGTGTATTTTCTACTAACTGGGTGTGGGGGACGGCATTTAAGGAAATCTTCAGTGTTACTCTTAAAAAGGGAACTTAAAACAATCCTCTTACAGCATTGCTTTTGAGTATTTACCTACTGAAGTTAGATATGCTATTTTATTTTATTTTCCAGTTGAAATTAGTCATGTTATTCCTTTTCTGCCATTATATGCTAAGTTTAATTTGTTTTTGTCTCTTGTAAGCTACCCATAATTATATGTGATTTTAAAAGATTAAAAAAAACAATTATTATAATAACAACAGCAATAGCAACATAATCCTCTTGTCCTGTTTGGATGAGAGTAGTAAATGAGTGACACTAGAATAGGCTCTGCATAATCTAGCAATGGATGCAGCTGGATTTTAAGCAGTCTTCAATTCAAACATTACTTCTAGAAGCAAAACTCGAGAGCAGCGGTCCCCAGCCTTTCCAGCTCTGCAGACAGGTGGTAGTGGTGGCAGTGGCAAGGGAGGGGGAGAGGAGATTGTATTGTATGCCAATGCAGCTTAGTGAGGTCTCCTACCGCTTGTGTGGCCAGTTCCCAATGGGCCATGGCCCGATAATCGGAACTCCTGTTCAAGAGCTTGAAGCTCAGAGCAACTCTCATAGTTCCTGGTTTTTTTTTTTTGTTTTTTTTTTGTCTGAATTATGTCTAGAGTCAGTATATATCATCTATTGCAAGCCTACAAGCCTACATTTAGATAGAACGTTATTACCTTTGGTATTAGAAAGAGAAGGAAAGAAATAAAAGGATTTCATCTGAAGGCAGGATGAATTTAAAAAAAGAAGAAGAAGAAGCACTCCACTTAAAAGACTATGTATTTTAATCCATTTAGCAATAGCAATAGCACTTAGACTTATATACCGCTTCATAGTGCTTTACAGCCCTCTCTAAGCAGTTTACAGAGTCAGCATATTGCCCCCAACAATCTGGGTCCTCATTTTACCCACCTCAGAAGGATGGAAGGCTGAGTCAACCTTTCCCCTAAGTCATGGTTTCCCAAACTATTAAGTGTTACCTCCCTTGGGTTGGTGCAGACAGAGTCCAAAGAATGTGTGAGGAACCTTTTAGCTGTACCTTTTTATGATGAATCCACCTTTCTCTAAATACTATTGTCAATAACATGATGGTGCAGGAGGCATGATCTTTCATTTTTCATTTTTATGTCTTTATAGTTTAATTGCATTGTTTTATTATTTATTTATTTATTATTATTTATTTATTGCATTAATAAAGTTTAATTGCGTTGTTTGTTGATTTTGATGTTTGGATTTTTAGAGAAGGTGTATACATTAAGATTTCACTAAAGGAGATGTGATGACAAAAGGTTTAGGAAACCATGCCCTAAATTGTTATTGCTAAATTATTAGCAAGGCCCTCAGCAGTCTTCCTGCTTGTGGAAGTACCTTCAGAAAATGCCTTCTCAAATCTTATTTTGTGAAGTATTACACCGAAATAAGAATTAGTGATGATGAAGTGCCCCTAACAATATAGTGGGACTCTAACCTAGCTTTCAGAAGATGTTGATCTGAATGCCAAATCTATACTTTTGAAATATCTGAAGCAATAAAAGGAGATCCAAGGAATGCCAACTGATATGCTAAGTTTCAGTTTTATTTTTTTTAATTGAATGACTACACCCTCTTTTTATCAATAGATGGTGCTCAAAGCATAAAAGTACCGGTAAAATAATAGAATTAAAATGTAATTTTAAAAATCATTAAAATTCATTAATGAAAATCCATTTTAATGCCCATATGAATAAAACTTCTGCTTGCTGACATTATCATAAAAAAGGAGGATGCTTGACTTCCTTTGGTATGTTGACATTTCCATTCAATCCACCAATATGCTTAAGATCCCTAGCTGTACATCTCCAACTCTGGTTGGAGAATTAATGCTATAGAAGTGCTTACCCAGTATTTGGAGGCTATGAAGGTCTGGATGGAGAAGAACAAGTCACAACTCAATCATACAAAGAATGAGTGCCCTTGGTGTTTATGTCCCCTAATTCCAGAGCCATTCCACCAATAGTTTTAAATGGGGTGGCACTCTCAGATAGAGTTGGTGTGCAGACTGGTTTTTCTGGACTTACAACTCATGCTTCAGAAGTGGAAGTCATGACTTGGAAGATCTTTCCATCGATCCATTTTGTGCACTAGGCCCATTCCTGTTACAGGGGGTTCCTCCTACTCATGCCTTAGTGTCACTTACTGTCTGGATTACTACAACACACTGTATAGTACATGTATTCAGAAACTTCATCTGGTCAAGACTAAGATGACAAATACATTGTTGGGTGCACCAAGGATTCTCCAAGCTGCATTGGCTTCTATAGTGGTACTGAAAAGTTTGTGAGTCCATTTGAATTTTCAGTATTTCTGCATGAATATGATCTAAAACATGATCTGTTTTCTAAACAAGTCCTAAAACTAGATAAAGAGAACCCAATTAAGCACATGAGTCAAAAACATTTCTTCAAATATATTGTCCATAATCCAATTCATAAAGAAGCTAAAGTTATGCAAATGTTTTGTGTTAGGCAATGTAGATAAAAGAAGAGGGTGGGGGAAAAACACTCAGAAAAATTCCATTCTTCAGAGGCAAAAGTATACCATTCTTGGCAGAAAATAATTAGGGTTGGGGATAATTTCATGCACCTCTTGGAGAATTGACAGACTTTATTACATTGTGATTATGAGATTTTTCTCAGTGATTCTATAGCAACCAAACATGGTTATAAGACATGAATATTACTGTAGTCAATTCACGTAGAATTTGTATAATGCTCTGTGGATCTAAGCTTCAAATTTAGGTTTATCCTATTTGGGCTGTAAAATTCTGGAGAATTACTAGGCAGCAGCAAAACATGCCCAAGAGACAAACCTTTTACTTCCAATAGAAATGAATATACATAGCTCAGGGTCGAAATGTTGAATCCTTAGTGCTCTTTGAGCATGATCATTTGCTTGCAGACATTTCATTACTCACTGATGGTGTTACCTAGTTAGGTAATGAAACATTTGCAAGCAAACAACCAAGCTGAGGGAGCACCAAAAATATTTTGTGGCCATCTAGTGGTCAATATTGCTCTCTGATGAGAAATGAGGATTTTGTCTCTTGTTTACCAATTATTAGTCCCATCTCTTTTCCATTCTGGTTCATTTAAAAAAAAAATATTGTTATTTCTTCATGATACATTTGATGCTTTATTTGACCGCTTCCCACAGAATGACTGTTAGGACACTTGTATGAATAGAGCAATTCAGTATATGCATACATGCTGCATTCTAGCTTTACAATGTTCAAATTCTATCTCTTTTGTATTAGGTGCCTAATTGTGTATCTAATAAAAATTACTACTATTACTACAAATAGCTACCCTATTTGGACCACAAAAATCCAGATAACCACTCAATGGTGTGTGTGTGTGTGTGTGTCTTAATGGGATAGCCTTATCTAAATATTTCTAAAGGTCTTTTCATCCTCCTTTAGATATTGAATACAATTTTTAAATTGCTGTTAGAAAGCTAGTTTTGTTTCTTGGATATTATAGTTCAAAATTATTTTACAGAGTCAATAGATATATCTATAATTGGTATACATAATGAATTATTGGTAATGGTAATAATAGAAACAAGTTCCAGTCAAAGAAAAGCCAAGACTTTACAGTTACTGAATGGAATCTTGAATTCTGATAGCCTGAGCTGTAAAATTAATGCAAATTATTCCTAGGTGTCCCCTGATGGTGAGATGTTTGAAAGCATTGGTTTCTTTTTTTAGTCTCTTCCCTTGTGAAATCCAGAGAGCTAGATGATGCAGCATCATTGCAATTCTCCATGCATCTGTAACAGTACAAATGTTTTAGAGATAAACTGATTAATTTTTAACTGTGACTTTACTCTTGGCAATTCCAAGTCTTCCAAAAAAAAAAAAATTGAAATATAAAGAAAGAAGAAGTAGGGGTATTTGTAATAATCACTCGCTGGCTAATTATTGTGCACTACGTGAACCAATGTAGTGTAGTAGTAGTTAAAGTGCTGGATTTGGTTCACGTCCTCAATCAATATTCATTCAGTGAGATTTAGAGGCCAACTCTCAGCAAGTCTGGGAAGCTTACATTTATTGACAATAGAAACAGTAAAATGAAAGAAAGAAAAAAAGACCTGGACATCTAGAACAATCAAATGCATCCAAAGAAAACTAACAGAGGCTTGATAGTTACCTTAAGCTCAGCCTGGGGAGTAAAGATAAGTTTTCAAAAATTTGCAGAACAACTGAAGAGGGAGGACTTTATGGATCTACAGGAAGATGCTATTCCAGAGGGCAAGCACTGTGACAGAGAATGAATGTCTCCTTGGTTCTGATAGACACTATTTCGTAGAAGGGACCTAAAGCACAACAATTCTGCCAGATCTTACTGAGTTGGCAAAAGTATTGGAGGTAGGTGGCCTGAAAATAACAAGATCCTATGCACAACGAGCACCTTGAATTGCACCTGGCAGCCAATTGGTGCAACTCATGAAGCAACACATTAATATAATGTGGTGCATTCTTCATCCTCCACACCATTGCATTCTGGACCAGCTGCAGCTTCTGAGTGGACTTCAAGAGCAGCTCCATCTAGAAAGCATTCTTGTAGTCTGTTGTGACCATGAACTTCCCTTTGGTAATTTGGGACAGTCATTCTCTTTCAGTTTAATATAGTCCACAGTATTGTTACTGTAGGGATAAAATAATGGGAGACACTGTTTCCTCCAAAGTAAGATATTTTGATTACTTAAAAGTCAGCTAAAAATGCAACAAATAAATAATGATGTTTTCATAGCCAGATTGTCAAGTGCAAGACATTTTTAAATGCATTTTCCCCTTTCCCTTTCATTGGTTATAAGACAACTTCAATAAGTCTATGAGAAAAGAGGAGAAATAAAAAATGTAACAATGAAAGTAGATATCGTAGCTAGGATCAAGACAAATAATCAATGAACGATGATAAAGTGAGAGATGATAAGGAACTATTAAATATGTTAAGACCAAAAACAAAACAAACCCCCTCCCCCAAAACCAAAGGCAGCCTTTGTCACTTAGTGCTTTCCAAATCTGCTGGATCTTAAATTCCAACAGACTTTGATTCTATTCATAAAACTGCTGATGGAACAGAGATGATTTCTGGGTTTCACAAAAGCTGCATTGATAAGTAGCCACATAAGAAAGCAGATATAATTTATACAGCTGTGGGTAGGGAACATTTTCAGAACCAGCATGCATTCTATTGCATGGGCCTGAATTTATCCAGCGATCAGTATTCAGTGGCTTTTATACTGGGCTTTTACATCCTGTATATTGTTGCACTCAGTATTATAATTAATCCCTATCTCTGAATTATGTAATTATAAATGAACTTCCTTCTGTAAAGGGGGGTGGTGGTAAGAGGGGGATAGAGCAGCATGTTCCTTCTGAAATTTAAAAATATGTGGGACTACAGATGGTATATTAGATTTTCAATGATATGTAATCCAGCCTGATATAATTTTGTTTCATTTATGTGCAGACATTGTATTGTACTTTGCTTTACCCATAAAGAGTTTTATAATGAATGTAAAAGTAATAGCCAATTATATCCAGTAAAATAAAAAAGTAGCAAAAACACAGTAGGGCTGTTTTATGAAAGTATTTTCCCACTATATAGTCTTTTCAAAGGTTTGGCAGAAGGAAAGAGAGAAAGAGAAATAAAAAAAAGTCAGCTTTTGAAAAGGATTCATTAATGAGCATGCTCCCTTAGACAAGGTATCTCAGATTAGCTGGGCAATTTCCAGGGTTTCTGGGTTCAGAGTCCCTAATCCACCAAAGAGTGTATAAAAAAGTAAAAATAAAGAAAGCCAATCTTTGAGATATTTTTGCAAAAACCATTTAGAGCTTCAGTGAGACTTATTCTCAAGAAAGTCATGCACACTTTACAGCCTTGCTTACATATAGATTCCATCATCTGAAAGCTTATGATTGATTCATGTTTGTGGAAAATCCACTGAAAAAAATGTAGAAGCATACTATTAACTTATTCATCCTGATTCTTTATATCTGTTCAACATAATTATCCATTTACAGGCAAAATTCCAGATTTGGCAGGAATTTATTTAAAGCAGGAGTCCTCAATCCCTGGGCCATGGACCAGTACTGGTCCATGGCTGTTAGAAACCGGGCCGCACAGCTAGAGGTGAGTGACAGGTAAGCGAGTGAAGCTTTATCTGTATTTGCAACCGCTTCCTGGTGCAAGCATCACCGCCTCAGCTCTACCTTGTTTTATTTTTTGTTTTTATTTTATTTTGTTTTATTTTTTATGTATAATGCACAGTGAAGATGGCATTTAATTTCATTGTACGAGGTGCAATGACAAAACTAACCAACTAAACTAAACTAAACTAAACTAAACTAAACTAAACTAAACTAAATTAAACTAAACTAAACTAAACTAAACTAAACTAAACTAAACTAAACCTGAGATCATCAGACATTAGATTCTCATAGGAGCAGAAACCCTACTGTAAACTCTGTGTGTGAGGGATCTAGGTTGCACTCCGCTCCTCCCCGGTCTGTGGAAAAATTGTGTTCCACAAAACTGTTCCCTGGTGCCAAAAATGTTGGCACCAGTGGTGGGATTCAAAATATTTTACTACCAGTTCTGTGGGCGTGGCTTGGTCGGCATGGCGTGGCTTGGTGGGTGTGGCTTGGTGGGCGTGGCAGGGGAAGGATACTGTAAAATCTCCATTCCCACCCCACTCCAGGGGAAGGATACTGCAAAATCTCCATTCCCTCCCCACTCCAGGGGAAGGTTACTGCAAAATCCCCATTTCCTCCCGATCAGCTGGGACTCGGGAGGCAGAGAATAGATGGGGGCAGGGCCAGTCAGAGGTGGTATTTACCGGTTCTCTGAACTACTCAAAATTTCCGCTACCGGTTCTCCAGAACTGGTCAGAACCTACTGAAACCCACCTCTGGTTGGCACCTGATTTAAAGCATACTTTATGTTTTGGTGTAGTACTTTAAAGCCACTCTTGGTCCAGTGGAAGCAATTGGTTTAATTACAGGGGAAGGATACTGCAAAATCTCCCTTCCCTTCTCTTCTCACTCCAGGGGAAGGTTACTGCAAATGGTTTAATTACAGAATGAGCACTGGCAGCTTGACCTGTCTATTCTGAAATTTTCTGCATATAGTTCCGAGTGAGTCTCTTACTCTGAGATTACCTTACTTAAAATGAGAAAGTTATTTAGAGTCCAGATAGCATATTCATCTACTTATGTCCCCCTGTGCCTTTGAGGAGGAGAAGAGATGATGAGAATGATATAATTTTGTGGTGCTTGAAACTCCTAAAATATTTAAAGGCCGGTTCAGCTGCTATATCAAATGATAGTTTGATATAGACCTATGCAGTGGCTTGGGAGACACAAATGGGAATTATATTGTAGATTGTTTTGTCAGCCTTCATTTCTGTAAGAATAGTGGTACATGAGAAGGACCAGCTTGGATTAGACAAAACCTCTATTTGTTCCAACATTCCATTCCCATGAAGGCTGACTAGAGGCATGCAAGCACAGTGTAAGTACAAAAGCAGGCTTGTATTTAGATTTTCCATCAACTTATTTTATTGAAATGCCTTCTCTCTACTCGGTTTTTGAATATGTACTCATTGCAGAGTAGCCTTTTAAGCCACAAAGATCAGGGGTGGGTTCCTCCCGGTTCGGACCGGTTCTCCCGAACCGGGTTCCTCCCGGTTCAGACCGGTTCTCCCGAACCGCTAGCGGCCCGCTAGCGGCCCGCTGGTGACATCACAATGACGTCACCGAACCGGATCGGTTGGTGCCGGTCCGTAGGCGCCGCCATCTTTTTTTTATTTTTTTTTCGGGGGTTTTTTGAATTTTTTGAATTTTATTTTTCTTCTGCGCATGCGCAGAAGCCGAGTTTCCGGCACTGCGCATGCATCACCATTTTGTTTTCAGTGTGTGTTTTTTTTAAAAAAAAATTCGGGGGTTTTTGCACTGTGTATGTGCGCGCGCACCCACGAGGCATGGCCACGCGGCACGGGAGGAAGACAACCGGCAGCAAGGTAAGTTGGAATCCACCCCTGGTCTGAGAGTGGCTGCACTGCCGGCCAGCGCCTCCCAAAGAGCGCCTCTGCTGATGGGAGGCGGGCCGGCGATGCCCGGGGAAGGCAAGGTTAGCGCTCTCCCAGCCGCGCCCTGCGGTGCCTCCGCCGGCCTATGAGACACTTCGGGAGGCGCTGGCCGGCTTCCCACGTGGCTACAAAGTTTGCCGGGTCGGCTTCCCTCTCCCTGCCGGCCAGCGCCTCCCGATAAAAGTTGCAGGCATGGCGGGGAAGGTGGGGGGCAGCTCGGCAAGCTTTTCAGCCACGTGGCTACAAAGGTTGCTAGGCCGGCTCCCCCTGTCCCTGCTAGCCAGTGCCTCCCGAAGCATCTCCTGAGCCAGCGGAGGCACCGCAGGGCGCGGCTGGGAGCGCGCTAACCTTGCCTTCCCCGGGCATCGCCCACCCGCCTCCCATCAGCAGAAGCGCTCTCCGGGAAGGACGGGAGAAGCCGGCTACCGGTCCGCGGCCCCCTGGCAGAGTGGCTCCACATGGCCCAAGCGCCGGACTCTGCCTTTGCCACCGCCCCTGCCCGGCTCGCCCCCGGCTGGCTCCATAGCTAAAAGGCAGCGGCCGGTTCCCCCTGCCCTCCAGATCACCAGCATGAGCATGGCTCTCCAGGAGCTCGGCAACAATGTGAGTAGCAACGGTGGCCGCGCACCCACCCGCTTTATGGCCTCTTTATTCCCCCTCGGTCCCAAGGAAAGCCCTCTGGAACGGCAGCCACTAGCAGAGACAAGAGAGTGAGGGGTTGATGCTTCTGTCCCCTTCTCCCTCTCCCTCCTCCCTCCTGGGCAATCCCGTGTGAAAAACAGGGCGGCTGCTAGCAAAGAGGGGAGAGTGAGGGGTTGATGCTTCTTTGATGAGGGGAGCCAGAAAGCATCTGGGTCTCACCCAGCCTCTCTTCCTCTTGCAGCCACGTGTGCTGCTGCTGCCATTCCAGAGGTCTTTCCTTGGGACCGAGGAGGAATAAAGAGGCCAGCCGACAGGCCGAAGGTTCACGCGCTTGTTTTGCTCTCCTATCTCCACTCTTGCAAGTTTTGCTGCCTTTTCTCTTCCCATGTGGCGCTCCCGATCTTTGAGACTGTGGCCAGGTCGGGGGCGGGGAGGGAACGGAGCGCGCAGGAGACAGCAGCATCAGAACCCTCCCTGGCTCTTCCCCAAAGTGCCTTGCAACAGCCAAATCACCTGGCCCTGCATTAAAGGTGGTTTTCTTCCTCCCTGCTCAAGAAAAGGGTTTTGGCGCAGCATTCTGAATAAAGCAGCATTGTAGATTTTAAGTTTTCTTAATTGGAAAATGCGAGCACATCTCCCGTGCTCCCCTATCCCTCTTCCTAGGTTTCAGATTGAGGCTATGGGCTCCCCGATCAAGAGCGGGGCTGAGGGGAAGCCAGCCTTAATTTCAATAGCCAAATTGAGGAGAGGAGGGAAGGGGAGGGGAGGGGAGAGGAAAGGAAAGGAAAGGAAAGGAAAGGAAAGGAGAGGAGAGGAGAGGAGAGGAGAGGAGAGGAGAGGAGAGGAAAGGAATGGAACAGGGG
>QLTV01001733.1:952518-972855 GCA_003457575.1 Thermophis baileyi | reverse complement strand
TTACATAAATAAAGGGAGACTAGTATAGATCTATTTCAAGCTATTTAGCTCTCATCAGCTAGCCACACCCTTCTGGGATTAGAACCCGGGCCCCTTGCCTAACAAGGCAAGTGATTAAACCTCTGAGCCACAGGATTCTTCTCCCTATCTGCATGTTCCAGGGACAAGGATATATATATGTTTTTTTTTTCTCTGTTAAATTACCTGGTATACCCAAATATGGGAGAAAGCATACTGCTTCCTTTTTGCCTTTCGGCCCCTCCAGGGGCCATCCAGACAGTTAATTACAAACGACAGTCCGTTTCTATATGTTACATATTTTTACATAAATAAAGGGAGACTAGTATAGATCTATTTATACACATACATACATACATACATACATACATACTGATATATATATACATACATACATACTGATATATACATACATACATACATATATATAATAGCTTTCTGTTATTATGTTTATTATGGACATAGAAATTCATGTGCTCCATGGGAAAAAACAATAGTATGGGAAATGCATAGTAAAGTGGAAGAACACTAATTCAGAGTCTACTAAAAGAATCAAAGAAGCAGTAAAAGGTTGTATTTTCACAGGTAACCCACACAACTTCCTTACTGGGTTGTAGAGGAATTTTCAAGAAGTTAGCCCAGCATAAAATGGGAGGAGAGACAAACAAATTCACTGCAGCCTTAAGTCATGAAACATTTAGCCGGATTTCTTCATATGTGCAAATGTTTACCTTCTTTTCCTTAAGGGAGAGAACTATGCATGTCATAAACAAATACAAAATCAAGAAAGTTGCATTATACCATCTTAATAAAGTATTTCTAAATGCTTTCTGTTGGTTCAGTGTCATCATATCAGAGTGTGACACATGCTTTCTATCTTTGCACAATAAAGCTTATTAAGTTTTTTTTTTAAAAAATATAAAAATCAAACACAGAATTCTTGGAGTTCCCTCCTCTCTGATATAATCCAGTCCCAAACTACCTGTACAAAGACAAATTCCATTACGTGTGATTTCATTTTTGAAAAAGTGATGTTAGCTTCTCCGTGAACGAATTGGCCAAAGAATGGGGAAAGAGTGCCCCTACAGTTGCTTCTCTTTGTTTCCTCTGTGTAGAACTCTGTGGTATGTGAAGAAGGGTGTATTTTATGCCGCATGAATGTTTGCTGTTCTCATTCTGATAATCAATGAGATGTAAAATTGCAGCAATTCCATGCTGCCTAAAGCCTCTGCTGATAAACCTCATTTGGTTTGTCAGAAGGCATAAACCACTCATTAGACCACATCATTAGCTAAGCTTGCCTTTAATGTGAAGGAAATCTGAATGAGGCCTTTTTTCCCCCCAAGACAAAGTTTTACTGTTATAACTTTAAAGAAAGTGCATTGAGAAGCTGCTTTCTGCATTCAAATACAGTGTAAGATGGTACATATGAACCCAGATTTCTTTTCTTTGTCCTTCCAACAGCCTTTAACTCAGGGGTGAAATCCAGCAGGTTCTGACAGGTTCTGGAGAACCGATAGCAGAAATTTTGAGTAGTTTGGAGAACCGGCAAATACCACCTCTGGCTGGCCCCAGAGTGGGGTGGGAATGGAGATTTTGAAGTATCCTTCCCCTGCCATGCCCACCAAGCCACGCCCACCAAGCCACACCACACCCACCAAGCCACGCCCACAGAACTGGTAGTAAAAAAAATTGGATTTCACCACTGCTTTAACTAGCAGGTAAAGTCTATAGGAAGAATGTAAACATATTCCTGGGATGCTGGTTACAGCTAATAGTATGAAAAGATCTGACTTGCAATTTCCTGAATTTTTTTTTTTAAAAAAACCAAGCTCTGTAAAAGACATCTATTTCTCCTCCTTATTTTAGGATGCTTTAGAATTTCTTTCCGCAATCTATTGTTGCTGTTGTCAACTGTTCTTTTATTGCTCTTCAGCCTCAGTAGTAGCTCTCATTTTCTTATTAGAGGAAAAAAGATTCATAGGAGGGATTTCCTTAGAATTCAGTTGACGTCTGAGCAGGAAGAAGGCTGCAAACTGTAGGACAGGTGATTGCTCAGTGAAACACAAAACCTATTAGTACCTTTCAGCTGTCTTGTAACAAAGGGAAGTGTAAGAACCTTTTCTATTGGGAGAGCGGCTGCCTAATTTTTTTTTCTCCTTCTTTCTGATAAAGAGTTGAAAAAAATGCCATAGCAAATTGGAAGAGCAGGAAGAGTATCTTGCAGTTTGACTGCCTCTCCCTGCCCCTCTTTTTTTTAAAAAAAAATACATTGTATTTGACACAATCACAATCTTGTCTTCCAAAGATTAGAACACATCCTATACCTCTCATTCCCTTGCCTGTTGGTACACTCCTGGATTGGATTCACATATTTCATTACATTTTCTTCAGATATTCCCACTGATGTTTCTAGGAAGTGTTGTAATGGCTTAGTGATTAAGACACTGGGTTTGTCAGCAAGACCTGAGCGTTGCATGACGGGGTGAGTTCCGTTCATCAACCCAGCTCCTACCAACCTAGCAGTTCGAATGTATGCAAATGCAAGTAGATAAATAGGAACCACTTCAGTGGGAAGGTGAACAGCACTCTGCAACGTCAGGCTGGCCACATGACCACAGAAACAACTTTGGATCGTACTGGCTCAATGGCCCTTGAAACAGAGATGAGCATTTCCCTCTATAGTCGGCAATGACTACCAGAGTAAAATCCATAGGGACTCCTTTATCTTTGCATTTTTTTAATTATTTCCATCTATGTTTCTAGAAGGATGATCATGGACATGGCAAGAAATTGAAGTGATCTGGGACTGTTAGAATCCCCTCAAGGGCTAAGCTATAACGAACCCCAGGTTGTTAGCCTAACACAGGACAATATTCACCGAGTCTCTGAGAAGAACCTAACGTTCCATGTAAAAAGCTGAAAAGTGACTAATCACACCCAGTGAATAACTATTTTCCATAAGTTATAAGCTCATCAAATTATTCATGAATTCATGAATCATTACGAGTGAGGAAAAATGTTTGGATATTAACAGATTATTTCGTGGAAATATATCAACTGGGACAAATAGCTGAATCCTCTGCATAAATACTTGGATAACTTCACTCAGACTATTGAAGCAGAATGATATATAAAGATGTTCAGGCATATGGAGAAACACTTTCGATCTTCAGTACCTGGGAATTGACTGTGGTTTTGATGGGCAATTTTTCATAATTTGTTTTACTTCTTACAGCCTTCGTCTTCTTGTCTGTTGCTTCTCTGTTACAGAGTATATTGAGGGTTATTCGATAGCAGTTTATAACAAAAAAAAAGATCTTCTAACCTTTGCTTTCTTGATCCTCCCTGAAGCACTTCTTTTTCACTTTGCACAAAAAGCAAACTAATGTATAGTGCTACTGAAACACTGAAGTTTTTACTGCTGCTATTTATTTTAATAAGAACAATGTGTTTCATCTTTGTTGTTGTTGTTGTTGTCCCTAACCTACTTGAATGGACTAGCTGCATTTTGATGATGAATTACCTGCAGTCTGTGACTCTAAACACATTTACCAGGAAATAAATCCCACATAGATTGTATAAACTGCTCCTTAGGACAAACCATTCATTCATTTTCTGAGGTGAAGAAAAATTGATCCAGTTTTTGAATCGGGTTTTTTTTTTGTTTTGTTTTGTTTGGAACATTCTACATTTTTTTTCTTGGAAGGAAGGGAGCAAATATTTTTAAATGTATAGTTTTATTGGGACTAACCAAATATTGTTGTAGCAGTTTGAGCTAGTAGTTAAGGCACCAGGCTAAAAAACAACAACAGGAGACCATGAGTTCAAGTCCCGCCTTAGCCATGAAAGCCAGCTGGGTGACTTTGGGCCAGTCACTCTCTCTCAGCCCAACTCACCTCATATGGTGGTTTTCATGAGGAAAATAGGAAGAAGGTGTGTTGGATATGTTTGCAACCTTGGGTTATTCATAAAAATAGTAAAGGCAGGATTCAAACAAACAGACAAACAAACAAATACTACAAAACTTTTCTGGACCTGACCACTAGCAGGGTCCAGCAATAGCAGAATCCAACTTGCTTAGGTCTTTGATAGAAGAGCTCCACTGTCCCATATACCACTCCTGTAGGCTTACTTGAAAAGTCCAAAGGCATCTAAGAAGAAAACTGGGGCAAATCACTTCCGACAAGATGCCAAGAAAATATACGGACACATCCATAAAGTCACCACAATTTGAGTTGAATTGAAAGGGACTTTAATTTTTAGTTTTACTGGGGAAAAAGTGTTGTTATATAGACATTAAATAAGTTCATCTTTGCATTATGGAGCACTCTACATTAACTACATTGATGCCCAAAGTGACTTGTACTATAGCAAAAGCAATTCATCATCTATAAAACCCTTCATGGCATAGGGACTGGTTATTTGTGGAACCATGCATTTCAAATTGTTTTGCCCAGCCAGTACAGAGAATGGTGTCTGTATTGTACCCACTCTCCAGTGATTCTAGAAGTCCTTCAAGCCTGGCTCTGTTCTCATTTGGGAACAGGGTTAGCGTGTTTGTGAAGCACCTGTTGTGTGTGTGGTTGTTTTTTTTAATTAGCACTTAGACTTATATACCGCTTTACAGTGCTTTACAGCCCTCTCTAAGCGGTTCACAGAGTCAGCATATTGCCCCCAACAATCTGGGTCCTCATTTTACCCACCTCAGAAGGATGGAAGGCTGAGTCAACCTTGAGCCGGTGAGATTTGAACCGCCTAACTGCAGCTAGCAGTCAGCTGAAGTAGCCTGCAGTGCTGCACTCTAACCACTGTGCCACCTCGGCTCATAGCTGTTATGGTTGTTCTTTTTAATGTAGGTGGTTGTGTTTTTAACAATTTTAATTGTATAGTCAAATATTATAAGCTGAACAGAGCATTTTAGAGTGGGTGATCATAAAGATTTTATAAATATTATAATAATTATAATTATAATAGCAATAGGTACCTTGGTGCAATCCCAAAACAACCGGAGCACTTCTTGAACACCATTGACATTAACAAATTCACTATCAGTCAATTATAAAAGGCAGCATTGCTTGCAATAGCTTACATCCTGCAACAATACCTCTAACACCATCAGACATCAACATCTGCCTATCACGGGTCCTTAGAAAGGACTCGATAGGTGGATTAAAATGCTGATTCAGTCTGAACATCTGGGTGGCTGTTTAATAAACCATAATAATGAATAATGAAAATTATTGATACTGGTGGAGGAGAGAGAACACCCCATATTCATATTATTTGACATGAAGTACCTAAATATACTTATGATATACATAAATTATTAAATAATCATTTTTTACTTTCCATTCATGGATTAACTGAATTCATTTCTTGTTGGACAAAGGATTTTTTTTTTTCAAAAAAGGAAACTAATTCTTTGACTTAAAGAGTTCATATTTTCATAAGTGTGTCAGTGATTTTTAATTAGAACCCATGCCATAAAGGGCATGTTCAGATTTTAAACCCATTGGTTGACTTCGATGGTGGTGGGAGGGTTGACATGATGATGATAATGATTGATGAAAACTGAATTGTATTTTGAGTACGTAGACGCACTTAAATTGATTTGACTTTGTTAATAATTTTAAATTTGCTACTTATGAACTTAGTCTAAATTATTTCAATGAATTTAGTGTAGGATTTCTTTTGAATTTGTCTGCTTTGCAATTTAATGGAAGCTGCACTTCTGGAAACTATACACAAACTGTTCAGCTTTTTCCAACTTTTGAAATATATCTTAGGTATAAAAAATGTGTACAAACATGTATTTGCTAGGAAACTGGAATTCTACAGCAACCCTATCCTGTATCTATTCTTAACAGCATCCAACCACCAGATTTCAGGTTTTTCTCAACCATAAAGAACAGCTGATATTGGGCAAAGATTTTTCCTGGTTATCTGAGAGAAGCTTTTTTGTTGTTATTAATGCATATGATTTCAGTGTGGTTTCTAATACAAGAATGGGTGATAAGGATGATAAGCTATGTGTATGTGTATACAACTAGTTTTCAATGTGATTTTTGGATCCATGTGGTTGTGATTTTCATAGAGAAGAAGAGAGATACCTAGTAGAATTCCCCTATTAACTGTGCATCTTAAATTTACCAAAGATTAATATAATGCTAATTTTGTTTAATACAAGTCAGTTTTGCTTTTATGACTTGCAATATTCTGTTTATCACTTCCTCCTTCCTTGATCAAATACAAACATAATTCAGCCTTTACGAATTCTTATACCAGCACTGAGTATTATTTTGTGCATGATATTGAACTCAATATTCTCTTCCTGTTTTAAACAGATTAAGACTATGAAGAAAGACTGGCAATTTGACACAAGTGGGTTGGCTTCAATCTTGCTAGCTCCCAAAAAGAAGTCCTTTGTGTGTGTGACTCAAGCAAGTAGAATTACTTCTAGAGTACCTGCTTTACGGGCCAGGAATTAAGAAGGGTAAAAGATGGACTAAGTATTCTGGTAGGTTGTTTGCTTACTCTAGCAATTTTAATGAAACCTCTTGTTTAATTGCTGTACATAATATAATGTCCCAAATTTATCATACCTGTGTGGTTATGAAGTTGTATATACAGTATAAATCAAGAGAGAGAGAGAGAGAATCAGAAGAATGAGAATGAGAATGAGAGAGGACCTGTAGGCATAAAACCTGACCACTCTAATTTAGTGGGACTTTGGCATTATGGTCAAAATGTTCTAAAACTCTCTCTCCCCCCTCCCCCCCTCTCTCTCTCACACACACACACAAACAAGCCCTAAGTTCAGTGTAGTTTTGTAGCTACATTGTTTATTTGGAAGCAAACCCTACGGAGTCCTGTTTTGACTAGAATATGACATATTTTGAAATTCAACAAGCATTTGAAGCAAGTATTATATGTTGCTTCATAGGAAGCCAATCCTTGGTGATGTGGCTGTTCAGCAACTTAAATATAAGGCTGACAGGAGTAACAATACAAGGATCATCAAAGCTTAGAATTGACATCCTGTGGATTTGACACAAAGCTCTGAGATGGACTCTGAAATGATGTTGTTAAGAAATGAGAAATAGAAAACCTCTGCAATTGATGCGACTTTCTCTTCTTGAATCATCTACTCTGGTGGCAGTGATTTCAGCATCTGCATCTTTATATATTTCAGTGTGATCTCTGGTTTTTTAATTCTTCCTGGAAAGCAGGCAAGAAAACCATGCCAACAGCAAACTCTGTGTGTGTGCTTGTGTATGCACGCACATTAGATGGCTTTTATCTGAAGCAGATGCTAGCATGGAATGCACATTAACTGGGAACAGAAATCTGTAGAGAATACTGACATATTTGGTCGATGATCTCTTAGAGATCTAGCATTTTATGTTGTAACATTTACATGCTCCTTTATCTCATCCCCAGATTAGTGTCATTGATAATAGGTCCACCTGTATTTGTTTGTTTATTTTTCATATTTCTTAACTGCCCATCTCTTGCAGAGGGTTATAAATATTACTCATATAATGCCAAAGTGGGGTGTATACGACAGTACATGTTTTTATGCAAAAAATCCTAAGGTTGATCTCTAGCATCTCCATGAGAAATTGAGGAAAAAAACTGCATGATGAAAAATTACTGATAATGGTAATTTACTGATAATTCTGGGCTAGATGGACTAAAGGTCACCATCTAAACCTTATGTTGTGTTCAGTTCTCCTTGTTCTTTGGTCCCTCCTTCATTAGAAAAATCTCATTATCTTGTACAAACATTAGGAGTGGAAAAAGTGAGCATGTTCTATTTGTTTGCATCATTAATGTATTTATGCAAGAACAAACATTTTTGAGGGTACACAAAACAAAATCAAATTAAAAGATGGAGGAAGAAAGATGGATCGAGCAAGGAATAACATTAAAGGAAGATATGGCTGAAGGATCTGACTTCCTTTATACTACTTGGAGGACCCTGAAATAGGTTGAGAGTTGTTGTGCCTAAATGTAAAACCAATGTGCTCAAGTGGAGGCTCTTAGCAGATAGCAACATGCTATGTGAATGTGGAGTTCACAGAGCCCAGCCCATCTGCTGGTATGTTTACTACTACCAGAAACATGTACTGATAATTACTTATTTTTGGCCAATGACAAAGTCAAGAAGGTGGCTTCATTCTGGCACTTTAAAGTTTGATTTAGACATGGAGGAGGAAGAAGAATAATCAGTGTATTTACACCAGTAATGTGTCTGCGCTACTAACTACTTTTGAGGAAAAACAGGCTTCCGTATCTACTTTGTCATATATTTGGGAGGAAGCAAATTTTACTACCCCTTATTTGGTTTTGGTCAATTCATAACTTCATAATACAAAATAATTCAGCCCTAAGGATTATACTTATAGACAAAGACAGTCTCCTTTTCCTGAGCTTCTCTTTCATTTTTTGGAAAGCCAGCTAAATGTGTATTATCAGCAGTCTGGCTTATGCATAACTATACTCCCCAAGCAATGCAAAAGGATAAATTAACTCAGATTCCAAATCAGTACATTTATTAAAGGATCCAGCAAAGAGGCTACAAATGTTTAGCAGCTTTTTAAATTTGAAAAAAAAACCCCATTGATTCTGCAAACTAAAACTGAACTAATATTTATTATGAGCTATAACTTTTAAGGATCTTTGCAAGGCAAGAACCTGAGTTTTACTGCTTTTTAGAGCAAACAAATTCAGACAGTTCATTAGGTACTAATGAGTTGGAAATAGCTTACAAAAATGAAATTTGAAATGACCAATCAAATAACTTAGATGAACTGATCTAGTATATTTCCAGTGATTGCTACAGTACTTGTTTAGTATAATACTAGTGAAATTAGCTTGGGATATGGATTAATGTATATATTCTAACCCTGGATATATGTTTCTTTAGAAAAATGATTTAGCAAGTGGCTAAAGGAGGTCTAGGTTATTCATGTTTATGGATTATATAGGAATCAAGCTGATCCATTTTGAATAGCTACATTTTTCAATGATAATGATCTTACAAAGGCAAAGAAAAAAGACTCCAGATTTTAAATTACTATCCTTCATAATATTCATAAATCATGTAGAACTCTTCCCTGCCCCCATGCCAGCTTCCAAACCTGGCTGTTGTTATGCCTAAAAGTCAACAACAACTTGATGGAATCATTCAATCAATTAATCAATCAATCAATCACATGACCATCTTCCTCTAAGCCTCCACAATCTTTGCTCAGAGTAGGCAACCTGAGGCTTTCTATATATTGCCGAATTATAACTAAGAAGCGTGGCCACAGTTGGAAACTGTCATTCAACAATATACAGTATGGTATACCATAACCTTCCTACTACTCTTTAGTATAGCATTTATTGTCATTGTACATCATGTATACAACGAAATTGGTTTTAGCCTCACTGATGCAATCCATGACAAAAAATACAAACAACATAAATAGTATAAAGAATAATCCCTATGCAAGTAATTAGGGTACTAGTCATACGTTTCCATATGTACGTCATATTCTGTGCAACATGTATATTACTCTGCTGTATGATCTTATATCATGGTTTATGCATATTACACACTACACTGGCACCAGTGAAATTGGTCATATTAATCTGTTTATGGTGCTATATTGTGTTTAGGAGGCTGAGAGACCATGGGTAGAAGCTGTTTTTAAACCTGTTTGCCTGGCTGGCTATACTTCTGTGTCTTCTGCCCGATGGTAAAAGTGAAAAGAGACGCTGGCCAGGGTGTGAATCATCCCTAAGTATCTGCCTTACTCTGCTGAAACAGCGAGACCTGGCGATGTCATCCAGTGGTGTTAGAAGGCAACCAATGGTTTCTTGTGCCGAATTGATCACTCTCTGTAAGGCCTTCCTGTCCGCAGCAGTTAAACCAGCGTACCATGCAGCATGTGAGGACACTTTCTATCATAGAAATACTCTATGTTGCTTCTACGAATAGTTAGCCAAATCTGCCTTCAACCCCTAGAGTTGAAAATGGAAAGTCAGTAAATACCCATGGGGGGGGGACATAGATTTTCCTTGTGTCAAGATTAATGGCTTGACTGAGGTTCTGCTGATTTTCGAGTCACTCAGAGTCCTATACGAAGTCATCTCAGTGGATTTTGGATTCCTACTCAACAGCATTGATTTATGGTGGAAGAGTCCACAAATGTTTAAATGTTTCTTTTTGATTTAAAACATGGATTTTTTTTAAAAAAAGTACTGAACAACATAGGTTTTTTCCCCTCCTTTCATCAACATTAAGTTACAACATGCTTGGTTATTATCAAAAGATCAAAGATTTCTTGAGAAAAGCAGATATGTCTTCTGTGCCATCAAAGTTTAATTTCAGTAGCTTCTACTAGAGCTGAAACCCAGCAAGGGCCAACATAAAACAAAGATGTCTCTCTTGCTCTTTCCTTATAATTATAACCCTCATCACTTCTTGATGGGAGATCACAGCATAATGTATGACCCAACCCAAGTCTTTCCTATTCTTGGAGATTGTGCAGCATATTATTTTCTTCAAAAAGAGAAAAGAAAGTTCCCTCATAATCTGCACTTTGGAATTTACTTCATTGCTCAGATTCAGAGAACTAAATTCACCAAGAAGCACAGATACTTCATATCCATTCTTATTTAATAGTTATATAAGTTATATATAATCTCAATACTAGATTATCCCATGGATATTTCAGTCTATTCAATGGGTGAACCTAATAAAAATGTAACGTTTCAGTAGGGAATTGCCCCATGGATATCTCATTCTAGCAGTAGGTGAACATTCCACATATTAATCAATGGGTGGAGACATGTTTGTGTCTGCTAATAAATGTATTTTAGTTAAATTCCATTATTATTTATTTAGCATATGGTGATATTACACCCGTGATGGCGAACCTATGGCACACGTGCCACAGGTGGCACGCAGAGCCATATCTGAGGGCACACGAGACGTTGCCCTATGTCAGCTCCAGTGCGCATGCGTGCGCTGGCCAGCTGATTTTCGGCCTTGGGGAAGGCCGTTTTCGCCCTCTGGAGGCTTCAGCAGGCTTCCCTGAAGCCTCCGGAGTGTGAAAAAGGCCCAACAGGCAAACTGGAAGTCCGTTTTTCCGAAGTACTGGTTTGCCCGTTGGGCCGTTTTTCGCACTCCGGAAGCTTCAGGAAAGCCTAAGTGTGAAAAACGGCCCAACGGGGGGGGCATGCACAGGGATGCGCGCATGCACAGCGTGGCACGCGTGGGGGGTGGGTTGTGTGTTGGCACACACAGTCCCATTTTTGGCACGCAAGAATAAAAAGGTTCGCCATCACTGTATTACACTATCCAGGAGACTACAGTGTTAATATATAGTAGTTGTTTGGCTGCTAATGATTGCTAGTCCATTCAGTTTACGATAACATGCTATCCAGAGCGCACCACAGGGGGCGAACTAGTTCCACACTCAGAAAGGTTCACTGGCATTCTGCAGTGTCATTTGGGGATTTTCCAATGTCACCTTATATTCAGATGTCACCTTTGGGCGGATCTGGTACCTGTTGAATTTCATACTGCCACTTGAGGTGCCATTTTTCCCACCAAGTATCTATTTATCTGCTTGCATGTAACATTCCTTCAAACGGCTAGGTTGGCAGAAGTTGAGGCAAGTGATCCTGACAGTTAATCAATTAATCAATTAATCAGTGGAACAACTTGCCTCCAGAAGTTGTGAATGCTCCAACACTGCAAGTTTTTTTAAAGAAGAGATTGGACAACCATTTGTCTGAAATGATATAGGGTTTCCTGCCTAAGCAGGGGGTTGGACCAGAAGACCTCCAAGGTCCCTTCCAACTCTATTATTCTAAGATGGGAGCTCACTCTGTCACACAATGCTAGAACTCAAACCACCAATGTACAGACCTTCTCTAGCGTCATTAAGGCACTAAGCCACCATGAACTCCATGATATAAATCTATAGTTTTTTTTATCACAATTAGTGTTTTTCTCCTTACTTTTGTATGTGTGTGTGGTGCATTTATTATTGTTGATTTTGTCAAACAATATCGGTCTATAAATGCCATAGTGAGATTAGGTTGGTCCCATTTTAATAAGAAAATAATGTGACAGTCGGTATAGGGTTTCCTGCTTGAGCACGGGGCTGGATTGAAAGATCTCCAAAGTCCCCTTCCCAATGCTGATGTTCTATATTCTATATTGAGTCCCTGAGCCTGCATATTGAAGTAGTGATTCAGTTACTTATTTGAGCTAACTTCCTGTCAGCCCTTCGAGGTAGGCCATGTCAATTGCAGATGCCACAGAGATTCCAGAAATGCTATTTTCTCGTTATAGATCATATTAACCGAATCTTAGAAGCAAGTCTAAAATATTTCTTCCTCTTTTTAAGAACAAGCTTAAGGGGGGAGAGGGAGGGAAAGGGGGAGGCTGTTCTGAGATTCCCCCCCCCCACATGTTCAAATCTCCCAGGGCTGATCAACAGTTTCTTCTTTCCCACTGCCATCACAAGACAGACCTAAATTTCTTTTTACCATCCCTTTTAACAACAGGAGCTCTGAGCAATTGCAGATTGTATCTCCTAAGCCACAGAATGATAGTAACTGATTTGCATTTTCTTAGTGTTATTTCAGGATCCATAAACCGAAGCTAACAGGGAGAATTTGTACCAAAGCATGACGGTTGTAGTAAGGAGCAAAACATGAGAGAGGTCAGAGTTAATTTATACATGAAACTTTGGATAGTTTGTCAATGAAGGAATGTCATGAATTGTCTTGAAGAAAGAGCGGGAGAAATGGCCCCATTCTTGTATAGATAAGATATTTATGTGTTATATGTCTGTGCAATATATCCTCTGTAAAATGTATATAAAATTTATATAATAGTTATCACTATTTCCTGACTGTTCTTAATTTGCAAGTGAATATTTTCTAAATCTCTTAAAAAAAAAGAAAAAGAAAGCATGGTCCTCTTAAATGGGTTGAGTTCTTCAGATTTTTTTTTCATTTTTTTTTTTTTACAGTGCTGCGGTAATTGTATGCAGCAGTTACTCTTACTGTGGCAGTAAAATTTCTCCAGCATCTATACATTTCTGAACTAACTATTGCTGAAAGTTTGGAGCAGTAAAATAGTAATTTCATTGATTTCTCTTTTCATTTTGCTGTTAAATATTACTTACATATCTACTTCAATTCTCTCTTGCCTTGTTTGCATGGGAAAATCAATTCTAGATTCTTCCATCACCATACATGCAAATCACTGAGTGATGTTCAGTTCAGCTTCTGTATTATTAGAATACTAGAGATGAAAATATTTTATATAGGTCATCAGTGCAGGAATCTAAATTAAATTAAAAGATGAAACATGGCTGAATAGTGTCTGCTTGAAGATACCCTGTATAAAAGGGAGCCCACCACTTCCCTGGGTAATTGATTCCAATGTTCCTAATGTTTCTCATTTAATCAGAATCTCCTTCCTGTAATTTACATCCATTAATCCATGTCCTCCACTCTGAGATGATTATGACCTTCTTTGTGGCATCTTTTATTTATTTGATGAATGCTATCATATCATCCCATGGTCTTTTCTTCTCAAGGCCAAGTGTGCCCAAATCCTTCCATCTGTCTTCCTAGAATTTAATTTGTAATCGCCTGCGTATCTCCTCTGTTCTTATTTGAACCTATTCCAGTTTCTCTAAAATCTTGCTAAAGTGGTCACATACTCACTCAAGTCTGACCAAAGAATGGTGAAGTGGAACAATCAGTTCCTATTATTTAGAAACCAATCTCCAAAAGTAGAAATTATTTCCAGACAATCATGTCCTGTTCTTTCACCACAATACCTCTTTCAGTTTCTATATATGGCAGCAGTGTAATATTACTCTGTCCATCTTTCCCAGTGGCTTATAATGATCTAGTGTGATTCCTGCTTTCTTCCATTTTTCATTGCTTGTAATATCGAAACAAAAGTAAAAGATCAAAGTCTCTAAGTGAAGCTGAATTCCTGGTAACTTCAAGGACACAGTCATGTAGCTTTCCGGGCAACAATTTGGAAGTGATTTGCCATTGCATCCCTTTGAGATATTTTTTTTCACATCCCCAGTCTAGCCTACAGCTTTCCTAACGCCTAGGGATCTCCCATCCTGACCTAACCCTGCTAGTATTTATGCCCTGACATTTAGTATTTTGATTTCAAGAAAATGCATTTTCTCCATGAGACAGCGAACCCCCTTAAGAAAAGCATCTGAATGGATAATCTGAACCGTCTTCTGCATGCATGCGTAAGTTTTCATACGTTTGGAATCGTTATGTCAGATTGGACAGAAAATGCATGCCTTTTAAATGCAGTCTGGGTTGTGCAACAGCCTATATACATTTATATGCAAGGGGAAAGCTCTCTAAATCAATTCTAGTTCAAAATTTATTTTCTAATTAGCTGTTTCATTGTGACTAACACTTATCACGGGCCTTCATAAGTAAATTAATGGCACTTCCACCCGACCTTACAGAAGGTAGGATTTTTTTCCACATTTCTCAATGTGAACCCATGTTTTATAGTCTCATGGGGGTGGGCCTGAGTAGAGGACAAGATTGTGTTTTTCGGCCCTGCCTTCACAATGCCTTTCCTTCACCCCTATCTAATGAGGCAAGGCAATTGCTGCACTCTATTAATAGCCATGCTTCACACTGCTGCAAAAGCTTGGTATCTCCCTGCTTAAAGGTTGCAGGGAAAAATCCTGGGGGAGAGAAGAAGGATGGAAACAGAGAAGCCACACTTCCTTTTGTGTTTTTGCCAGATGGTATCATCCTAGCCTTCCCCATCTGTGTGGCAAAAGCCGGTCCTCTCGTTTCGCTCTGGATTTATCTTTACCACAAGAATTTCTTCCCCATTCCCTCACAGGACAGTCCCTTTTGATGAAAAGGCAGAATGAAAATAAAGCTCTTTATAGCTCTCTAGGCTTCTCTCCCCTTACACCTTGCGCACGATGCAGGATCTGCTGGTGACTCAGTGATGCGGCATAATCTCTCCCCCTCTCCCTCATTCCCTCTCCCCAATGCCTATTACTCAGGAACTGCATGACGACTTGGAAGCAATAACAAAGCACAAGATATTCCAAGATAATGAAAAGCCCTCAGCTGAAATCAAACGCTCTAAAAAGGGCAAGTCTATTTCCAGATGGGGCAGTGGCGAGCCATAAATGGGACAGAAAACCAGAATATCATCCTAATACGGTATGGGCGTAATGGGGGTGTCAACCTTTTCAGACCCCCAGCAAATAGAAGGTAGCTATTGGCAATGTACCGTTTGATTTTTTTTTTTTTTAAAGAGGGGCAGTAAAATACACAGGGTCCGATGTTAAAAGATGAAGAACAAACACTTCTTTCTTCTTGTAAAAAAAGCAACAACAGAAAAGCCAAATGTGTTATAGGCTTTCCAAAAGGAGAGAGGCTGTGGTAGGGATGAAATTCCTCTAGAATAAATATAGACTAAGAAAGCTCTGTGGAGGTTGCTAAGCAGCAGTGGCCAAAGAAGCAGAAATCAGGCAAAGCTTTGAAACAAAATTGGTGACATCTGGGTTAACTGAAGTCAGTGCTTACTCTCTTGTCTTCTGTTGCAAGCAGGAGATACGGGACGGAGGGTATTTTCCAAGTTTCATAGATCACTCCCTATCCCTCATATATTCTCACCTACTGTATTCTCTCCTTAGGGAATTGGACATTATAAATGGGATAGTGGGGACAGGGATTTTTTTTATTGTGTGTGTGTGTGTGTGTGTGTGTGTGTGTGTGGTGTTAAATTGAACTTACATATTCAAACATGATTTACATGATAGTATAACTCTTACTCAAGGTGGCTTCAGATTTTATCCTTCAGATTTACTGCTGCTGCTGCTTCTGTTGATACTGTCCAATGTATTTCCATAGAGCAAATTCCTATCTTATATTCTCCACATCCATTACTTATAAAGTAACCATCCCTCCAGACCTGAGGAATTGAGGCCATGTAAGGCAGTCCAAAAGATAAGAATAATTATCTTTGCATAAATCTATCTGGTGAGCCAGTTGTACCATTCCTAGATTGAGAAGCCCTTCAAACAATCACTCATGCTCTAGTCACTCCCCAAATGGATTATTGCAGTGCGCTAAACATGGGGCTGTCCTTGAATATTACTCAAAATCGATAGCCGGTTTAGAATATAGAGCCACAGGCAGTGATGGGCATGCTATGGTATGTCCATAGTATGTCCACACTATTGCTGAAGTGTGAGATGCACTGATTACCATCTTGCTTGTGGGTACAATTCAAGATGCTGGTTGTTACCTATGAAGTCCTTCATAACCTAGGACCTGGTTATTTGAGGGACCATCTATCTCCAATAGTTTCTGCTCATTGAGTAAGATTGGGGAGAGTGGGCACACTCTAGCTACCTTTGATTGAACAATACCCATCTATTGCAAGGGTGTGAAACTTGCGGCCCGTGGGCCGGATGCGTCACACACTGGCCATGCCCACTCCCAGTTTAGCAAAGGGGGAAAAAGTCATGATACGTCACATGATGACAATGTGGCGTCATGAGTTTGACACCTGTGATCTATTGGGACCTAAGAAGCTTGCTTGTCTGTGGTTGGGTCTGCCCTCTGGAATATCAACCCCCCCATAATTTCTGTATTGCTCTTACACTGATGAAATTCCAAGTGTCTTCCCAGACCTGGTAATGGGGTGGCTTGGAAGCCCCCATTAGATTTTTTTTGGTAATGTTTTTTTGTTTTTGTTTGCTTTGTTTTTTTTCTGAATGTGCCTTCTCCTCCTCCTCCTCCTCTTCACCATTCAGAATTGTATGAGTTGGGCAGCTTCTAAATTTAAATGATAGAAAGCTAGACCTTAATGGATTTCCTTGAGTTAATAAAATGTAATCATCATAGCATCAAAGACTCCCCTTTTACATTTGGGTTCCCTGGAGAAATAGGATTACTCCTTATATGGCTCCTCTAAACAATTATTTCAATGTGCTATGGATCCTGGGATTTTCTACTTTTTGCAGGTCTCATTTATATGAATTAAAGATCTATATTTTAAAAAGGAATATATACCTTGTAAGGCATTCAGTAACATAAAATAATCTAATTGTTTATTTGACTTCTTTATATATGTAATTCAGGCAATTACATTTGTCCTAAAATGCAATAATATAAGAGGCTAGAGAAATAATAGAAGTAAAAGCTTTTGCTGGGCAGCAAAAACTAAAATCTTAGCAGACAAAATTGATATAAGTTTTTTTTTTAAATTCCATAGCAGGCAATATAGAGACTCATCAATGATATACATTCTTTCAGAAACTGGGAACTTTCAATTCAAATTCTCTTCAGTGTCCATGGGGCTACGAAGTATGAGAAGGGAGCCAAATCTAATCACCACCACCCTGTGCCAAATGAGCCACATTGGAAGAACAAATACAAACTTAGTATAAATACCGATGGGGTGCAAATTGGTTACACTATCCAGGAAAAAGATGTTGAGTTAACAAGAAAGCTGACTAAAAGAATCAGCATAGTGTGTGTGGTATCATTGGACAATATACTGTACATTTGGCATTAAGAATAATTAAGAGAAAGAATAAAATAAAACAATGTCATAATGTTTCTTTAAAAAAAAAAAACAAAAAAAACCCCACAAAGTTCTGATAACTCAGTTTTTTGGGGAAAAAAGATGTAGAGCTAGCCAGAGGTGGGTTCCTGCCGGTTCGGACTGGCTCTATAGAACCGGTAGCAGGAATTTCCCCCCGCTCGCCGAACCGGCAGCGATAGCCAGCTGGACATGCCCCCGAACTGGCTCTCTCGGCGGCGCCTACAGCTCCGCCATCTTGTTTTTTGCTTCTGCGCATGTCCTGGTCCCGGTGACCAACCCAGATTGGATCCTGCAGAAATGAACATTAACATGTAGGTTGCATTGCCACAAACTGATTGTGGTGAAGGTGTTTTTTTTTAAGAGTTGACTGTACAGGTTAAAATTATTTTGATGACAACCTATGGAATTACTGTCTGATAGAGGGGATATATATTCTTGGCTTGTTTAGTTGGCTAATAAAAACTTCTATTTGTTTCTTTTTTTTGTATCAGGAATAGCCATGTGTGATCCTCTAAATACTATTGAAGTCCAGACCCAATTAATCATACCAGTAAATGTGTAGAATGGTAGAAATCAAATTGTTCAAACATCTGAACAATTATCCCTGAAAGTTGGGGTTTTTGTGAGATTAATTTCTATATTTGTTCTTTACAGCTAGTGTGATTTTAGCAAGTGAATTACCGTCTTTCCATCTGGAGCTGTCATTATCACCTCTTAATGAATAGTCCACTCTGCCAGTAGTGGTTAAAATTAAATAATTAAATAAATGATAATTACGATAATGTGGCATTTCTCTAGGATAGTTCATGAGGCAAAAATAACAGGGGAATATTGGACACAGAAATATATATATGGAGTACAGTAAAATGTAGATGTTTTGTTGTTCTACCTAATGTTAAGGAAGTGTTCTAAATTTTAATGCACATTTTCTATACAGTTTATTTTATTTTTTTAAAAGAATCAGTCATATTGCCAGGCTATGTTTGTAAGCTATATGGAGTCTGAGAACCTGGTAGAACACCAATATCCACATTATTGTTTTAAAAATATCAGTGACTGACTATTCTTCCTTCCTTTTGCTTTACTCTAAAGTTAAAAGTGTAGCACTCCTTGTTCTTATCATCATTACAGTTTCTTTCAATGGTTCATATTTTAGCAAAGCAAAAGGTAGTCCTTAGGGACCTAGTCTGAATCAGTACTGAAGCAGGTGACAAACAAATGTTACTATTCCTTGTCCTAAAATCCTATCTTTAGTATAAATGGTCTAACTCAGCGGTTCTCAACCTGTGGGTCGCGACCCCTTTGGGGGTCGAACGACCCTTTCACAGGGGTTGCCTAAGTGCGCGCTAGCCCACCACACCCCCTTTGTCACCTCATCGCATGCGGGGAGGGGATGGGGTAGGGGTCGTGGCGGCGGGGCGGGGGTCGTGGCATTAGGAAGGTTGAGAACCACTGGTCTAGCTGGAACAGAGAATGGAGCACATATTTTCATATGAATGGACTTACATTTAGCTCTTCCATTGCCTGGCTTTTTGGAGAAGATTTTTGAAAACTTTAGACTGAAGTCCTAGAGAACTACTCCTAGCATGTATTGATCGGATCAGATTAGTCCAGAGTTCTGACTCAATGTAAGTTAATGTTCTCATGAGACTTTTCATCAAAGGACAGGTTGGATCATTCCTAAGTGCTGGGGAAGCATGGTGGGAAGGGACAATTGCTTGGAGACACATGGTCAGAACCTTGGAGCAATTATTTTGTTAAGATCAGCAATCAATCAATATTTATGTGAGATGGATTCTACCTCCAAATCTAAACAAAAAAGTTTGACTTTTGTATGAGGGCCTTAGATATTTACATAATAGTACTCCAGTCTGGGCCAAAATAGATAGTATTTTATGTGGAACTTATGTGATGTAAAAAGTATAACTAAAGACAGGCTAGAAAAGAGGAGCAATTGTATTATAAAAAGAATAGGAGACTTTGGCTCTATCATTTTGGATAGGTGGATTTCATATTCTCTGCTTCAGCAGAGAACACTTCTTGAGGCTCTCTGAGCTGGGTTGTTTGCTTTCATTCATCTCATAACCCAACTAGGTAACATCACCAGTGTGAATGAGTGTGGAGTTTGCTGCCAGTTTATATGTATTTATTTATTTATTATTTAAATTTCTATGCCGCCCAACTCCCGAGGGACTCTGGGCGGCTTACAACAGAAATATAAAAAAACATTAAAAAACATTATAAAAACATTTAAAAAACAATTTAAAAACCCATGCACACCATTCATGGCCAGATCTCGCGGGATTACAACAGCGAGATCAACGGCCCCAGGCCTGCCAGAAAAGCCAGGTCTTCACCGCTTTCCGGAAGGCCAATAGGGTGGGGGCATTCCAGATCTCAGGAGGTAACTGGTTCCAGAGGGTTGGGGCAGCCACAGAGAAGGGCCTCCCCCGCGGGCCCGCCAGCCGCCGGTGTTTAGCTGACGGGACCCGGAGGAGACCAACTCTGTGGGATCTTACTGGTCGCTGGGATCTATGTGGTAGAAGGTGGTCTCGAAGATAGCCTGGTCCTGAGCCAAATAGGGCTTTAAAGGTAATAACCCACACCTGGAATTGTGCCCGGAGACCAATAGGAGCCAGTGCAGCTCACAGAGAATTTGTGTAATATGGGTT
>QLTV01001733.1:930047-949172 GCA_003457575.1 Thermophis baileyi | reverse complement strand
TCTTGGCTCTTGACAGGGGGTACAACCCGCTACCCACTGTTCGATTTGTTCGTCCATTTTTGGCCACCAGACGTAGCTCCGGGCCAGAGCCTTCATTCGTACCACCCCGGGGTGCCCCTCATGCAATGCCCTTAGAATTGCCTCTCGAAGCGACAGAGGCACGAAGACTCTATCCCCCCATAACAACACTCCCCCTTGCGCCGAGATTTCGTGCTGTCTGGAGACATAAGGCCTGAATTCTGGGTTTACTGGCCCTTGCGGCCACCCCCTCCCCACCCAGTTTAAAAGTTGTCGGAAAACCAGGTCCTTGCCAGAGTGGGCAGCCACCTCAGCCGAGGTGACAAGGCCCGAGTCCAGACAGTCAATCAATAGGACCGGGACGCCCGGAGTGGGGTCGTCTACGAGGTCCGGCAAGGGGCAGCGGCTGAGGGCATCAGCATGTCCAAGAGTCCGCCCTGGCCGATGGCCGAGGCGGTAGGAGTATGCCGACAAAAAAATAGCCCATCTGGTGAAACGCGGTGACAGGTAGTTTGGCGTGGGGCAATCCCCAACAATCAGCCCTAACAAGGGCTTGTGGTCAGTGACCAGCTCAAAGTCTCTGCCGAAAAGGTACTCGTGAAAATGTTTAATGCCAGCAACCGCAGCCAGAGCTTCGCGGTCCAGCTGGCTGTAGTTGCGTTCGGCACTGGAGAGCGTCCGTGAAAAGTATGCGACTGGAGCCTCCCTCCCATCGGGCAGGCGGTGGCTGAGCACAGCCCCGACCCCAAAAGGAGAGGCGTCGCATACCAACACAACTGGCAGAGTCTCATAAAATTGAATGAGGAAGCTGTCCTCTGACAGGAGGTGTTTGACAGCCGCGAAAGCAGCGGCCTCCTTATGCCCCCACACCCAGGCGGCCTTCTTGGCCAGGAGCCTGTGCAAAGGCTCAGCAACAGTGGCTTTGTCCTTTAAAAAAATACTGTAGCAATTAAGTAGGCCCAAGAAGGCCTGCAGTTCAGTCTTGTTGGTCGGCATGGGGGCCTCCCGGATGGCCCTCACCTTACTGGTTGTGGGGTGGATTCCCTGGCCATTAATGCGGTATCCCAGGAACTCAACCTCTGGGACCCCAATTTGGCATTTGCTGCCCTTCACTTTAAGCCCAGCAGCTCGGAATCTGCTCAGGACTTCTCACAGCCTGGAGACAAGCTGCTGTTAGTTGGCGGCCGTGACTAACACGTCGTCGAAGTAAGGCACCACCCCAGGGATTTTAAGCAACAGGCGTTCCATAATTCCCTGAAAAATCCCCGGGGCCACACTCACTCCAAACTGGAGGCGATGGCATTTGAATGCCCCGCGGTGGGTAACAATTGTCTGCGCCTCTGCCGTAGCGCCATCTACCGGCAGTTGCTGGTACGCCTGCGCGAGATCCAGCTTGGCAAAAATGGCGCCAGGGCCCAGAGTGTGTAGCAGGTACTGGACTATCGGTACGGGGTATGCACTCTGCTGCAATGCTTTGTTTATTGTGCATTTATAGTCCGCACATATGCGGATGGACCCATCACTCTTGATAGGAGTGATGATTGGGGTTTCCCAACGGGCGTGATCGACAGGCTCAAAAACCCCTTGGCTAATTAATTTGTCCAGCTCCCTGGCAATCTTGGGCTTCAGGGCAAAGGGGACCCTACGTGGCTTAAGCCTGATGGGGGCCACATGAGGGTCAAGATTGAAGGTTATCGATGTGCCCACATACTTGCCCAGCTGGTTGTCGAAAACGTCCTTAAACTCGCGGATCAGGTCATCTGCGCAGCTGCCGGACACAATGCTGATCCCGCTCACCCCGACTCCTAAGGCGTCGAACCAGTCTAACCCGAGTACTGGGTTCTCCCAGCTGAGTACTGGGATCCGGTTGCCCTGGTAGTCATTGATCCTCAAGGCTTGGTTCCTCAGGTGCTTCTGTCGGAGTGCTGGGACGGCTTGCTTGATGGCAGCCCAAGAAATGATGCTGATGGATGATCCGGTGTCGATCTCCATCTGACAGGGGCACCCTTCGATCCGCACTGTGACATGGATCTTTTCCCGAAGGGGTGGTGCTTGCCTGTCCGACCCGGGTCTGATTGGCCTCAGGGTTGCAATTCCCCTCTGGCCGGTGTCTCGGCTGCCAGGTTGACTTGGGGGCTTGACGTGCGTTGGCCCTCTTGTAGTCGGCAGAGGCTTGGCTCCCAGATGGTTGGCTGGCCCGGCAGACCCTGGTGAGGTGCCCGGTTCTGCCACAGTGGCGGCAGACAGCGTCCCTGTATTTACAGGAGGCTCGCTGGTGTTGCCCACCACAACTGGAGCATGGCTGGTGTTTGGGCTGCTCCAAACCGCGGCGCCGCTCCGTCCGGAAGACCTCCTCTTCCTCACTTTCCTCGGACGGGTCTTCATGGCACCGATTTTTGTGCACCGGAGCGGGTGGCTTCGGTTGCACTTGTGGAGTCTGGCATCAGTGTAGGGTGTCAGCTCCCTTATTTGACGCTTCGGTAGCCCGGGCCTCATCTAGGGCAGTCTGAAGAGTGAGGTTCGCCTTGGCCAGCAGACACCGTTGCAACCTCAGGTCTTGGACCCCACAGATTAGCTGGTCCAGGAGTATGTCGTTGAGATCCAGGAACTCACAATGTGTAGCAGCCTTATGAAGCGCTGCCATATATTGGTTTATGGATTCCCCGTCCTGCTGCAGCCTCTGGCGGAATTCATGCCTCCGGACCACCTTAGAGGGAACCAGGGCATAATGTGTCTGGAGCAGGTTCTGCAGCATTGGCCACGGGATTGTCTCGACGGGGGTTGGTTCTGCCAGCAATTCAGCCGTATCGAAGACCTCATGGCCGCAATGGCTGAGGAATAATGCTCGCTTCCTATTGTCGGTAAGGCCGGTAAGGTCGTTGGCCTCTAGGAAGCAGCGAAAACGGGTCATGTAGGTCCCCCAATTCTCCTTGGTGGAGTCGAAAGGAGTCGCTGGCACCACTTGCGGTTCGAATTTTACCGCCGAAAAATGGCCGCCGATCGTTCGCCGCCGGGTTGGGTCTTCGCTGTCTTCAGCTCTTCTGTGATCCCATCTTCGTCGCCAGTGTTGGATTCTGGCACAGAAGACACTTGAGACAGGTCGGGTACAACAGCTCTTTATTGTGAGTGTCTCAAGACTCCAGCAACAGGGCATTCTGACAGCCGGCTTTATATACCGAGCTGTCAGTGAGATCAACCAATCAGGGCTCTCCATTCTCCCACCAGAATGGAGGACCTGACAGTAAACTATGTACATTCAATATATAACAGCTGCAGTACCTACTTCTGTGGTTAGATTAAATTTATGTTATAGTTTATCTAGTTCCAGAAGTAATCAAGTGATTGGGAATTATTTACAACAGACTTGGTAGCTGGATAAATCAGGGTTACATATCCAGATACGGAATTGTAGTGCTGTATCTGTGGCAGTTGCTATAGTATCCCTTCCTTCCTTTTTGCTTCCATGCTTGTATTTTTGTGTACAGATTTCTTTCTACAGAGCACAAATGACATTGCCAATTGTCTATCAAATTTTCGAGCAGAGAAATCAGGAGGGACACTTCATTTTCATTTCTCCAAGAGAAATTCTTCACCAATTTTTCATTGGCAAGACGTACCATTAGCATCACTGATGAAAAAGCCAAACTGAAGAATTTCCCATAATGTCTTCTCTTGAGAGTCAAAGGTTGGGAAACACAAGAGGTTGCACCCTGCTGGATATATGATTGTGCAATGAAACGGAAAGACAAAACAGAATGAGAGGCAACAAAAACACAGGTGGGAAAATTTCTCTACCCCACTTTACATTGTATGGAAAGCTCTGGACTGGTATCACATTGCCCAGAGTCCAGTGTCTTTAGGCATTTCCTGAATTTCACTTCATGCCATGGTTATCCTGAAAAAGTTTGGTAGATAGAAAAATGTGGCAAGTTCTCTTGGCTGTAAACTAATCAGGCAATTCTGAAAAAAAAATGTTCCGGTGTTGTGAAACGTTTTCATATTCACTTCAACAAGAATGTTGAAGGATTTTTAAAAATGGAAAGGAAAAGCTGGAAGTGGGATGGAACAAAAACAAAACCCTTCCATTTGTTTTGTTTTAGGTAAAGGGAAAAGTCAGGCTAGGAGGGTGCAAATAAGGAAAATTGGTGCATGAATAAAGAGAGTAAAATAGCAATAGCAATAGCACTTAGACTTATATACTGCTTTACAGTGCTTTACAGCCCTCTCTAAGCGGTTCACAGAGTTAGCATATTGCCCCCAACAATCTGGGTCCTCATTTTACCCATCTCGGAAGGATGGAAGTCTGAGTCAACCTTGAGCCGGTGAGATTTGAACTGCCGAACTGCAGCTAGCAGTCAGCTGAAGTAGCCTGCAGTACTGCACTCTAACCACTGCGCCACCTCGGCTCTTATAATCTTGTTTAATTAAATTTTAGTTCATAATGAACATTGAAGCACATGAACAAAACTGAGGAGTAGGACCTTAAAATTGCAGTCAATATCATGATATTTTAAGGTTGTTTTTAAAAAATATATATTAGGGATTATAATGCTTCTTTCTTCAATTTTTTGTCATTTGTTTAAATGTTCAAAGAAAAATGTTACTGCTTTTCTCTTTACAAATCCCAGCAAGTAAATTGGTAAATATATTTGACTTTTGGAACAATTTTCTATTTACATCTTTTAAAGATGATTAAATTAGTAGCTTCCTAGATCAATGAACTTAAGAGTCCTAATGAAATATTTAGTGCCAATGAACTGTTTTACCTGTTACTGTCCCTCCTGTTCTATGTCTAAGTTTCCAGGCAAAGAGTGGCTGCCAAAAGTAATTGAAAAGCTAGATTTGTGCTTTGGTAGAAAGCTACAAACAACTGTGCTGAGACTGACCAAATTCGTTTTATTCATTGATCTTTATTAAGCCATACAATTGACTGAATCTCCAGAGCTGAAAGCTTTAAACTGTACTTTTAGAGCAAGAAGAACAATTTTGGATCAGCTTGGCTTCTTGTAAATGAGGTTTCAGTTTGATGTGGATCAGTCTGGACAATGGGGTTTCTCAAAATGCCAGCCACTCCTGAACAGCATTTGCAAAGATAAATACAAAAAAATGAAAATGCCTTACTCTCCTTCACAACACCAATTGTTCATTTCAATGGATACAGTTAGGGATTTTAGTAAAACAAATGTGCTTCTTGGAGAAAGAAAAAAATGATTGGATTGATAACATAATGCATTTAAGTGCTGTTGTTGTTTTAAGTCTAGGTGTCTGGACAATTGCTAGGATTTATACTCTTCTGCCCTACTTTCAATGTTAACCTTTTAATGGTATGGGAGCAATGGACAATCAATCTTCCTTTGACCCACTATTTACCAAAAATGCATCCCCATTAAATTTCAAACATTCCGTTGGCACCAATGAAATATGCAGTTTAGCTTTTTAAGTGCTGGCATCTGAGACAGAAGTGGAATGTTATAAACAACAAAATTCCTTTGCAGCCTACTATTTTCTTACATTTAAGTAAATAAAAACTAGAAATACAACAGATCTCGTTTTTATATTTTGTCTTAATTGCCACTGACTTCAAAATTCTTTGCTTCCTCCCAATTAATAGCAGTGATGCCATGTTTACCTGACATAGTAATGATGTTTTCTTTAATGTTGTAAGCCACCCAGAGTCATTTTGTAACAAGACGGGTGGCAAACAAATTTAATAAATTTAAAAAATGAATTTTATAAGTCATATTTCTATATATATTTGTTATTAACTCAATTCCTACTTAATAAATGGAAAGTCACCTCTGCCATGTCTTGCTTTTGCTTGATCAAAATGAACATTGAAGTATTGCTGTAAGACAGCAAATACACATATGTTTACAAGTATGAGTAAGTATTCCTGAGTATGTAGGACATATGGCAATTGACAAAGATTTTAGTCAAGTTCTAATCATGGGCAAATAGATAAGAACAACAAAATAGGCAATAATGCTCAAGACTGTGTCTGTTGTTAGGAAGAAAGAGGCATTCACTTTACACAGCAGATGCTTAGAAATTGGAATGCAGCTTTCTACTAATTTAGATGTCCTGTACCAACTAATTTATTCCCATCCAGTTTGGTGTAGCGGTTAAGGGACCTGGGTAAAACTCAGGAAACCATCCGTTCTAGTATTACTTCGGGCACAAAGCCAGCAGCGTGACTTTGACCCAATATATCTCTGCCAGCCCTAGAAGCAGTCAATAAGCAAATCCCTTCAAAAATTCTTGCCAAGAAAGCTGCAAGGACTAGTCCTTACGATTGCCAGAAGTCTAGTTTGTCTTGAAGGCATCCACACCCATACAAAAATAGTGATAATATTGCTCCATCATCTGAACTGAAATAGTCTGGATGGATTCTATATCTGGAACAGAGCAGATAAGGGGATAAGAATTCTAGCCCCTGTGATTGGCCTGCCTGCTGCTACAGTGTGTTACCAATGAAATAATTTTGGTTACAGGTTACACTGCGATTTTTGAGTGCTATTTTATTTTCTCTGCAGTAGGGTAAATGTATATAGAGATTCTCAGGCATCCAGGTCATGGTTGTCTCGAAGGTGCTTTTTTCAAGAGGCAACTGGATTTTCTATTTTTTTTCTTGGATAGAAGTTCCTTGGATAAGAAGCAAAATGTCTTCAGAGAAAAAAGCAGAAAGTCCAGTTGCCTCTTGAAAAAGCACCTTTGGATCTGTAGTAGGGTGCATGCATTGGTGGCTGTGCTTCATTCTCCATCATTTTCTCTAGTTCTTCATTATAATCTAATGCATTAGATGTGAATGACCATTATTATTCACAGCAAAAAAGACTCATAACCCATTGATGAGAATGTATACCACAAAACATTAACTTCCTTATCAGCTAACTGTGGAATAGGCTACTTTGGTATTCGGAGCTCCAGTCTACAGTTTGGCAATTGTGTCAAGAAATCTACCAAGCTTTTGTTTTTATAAGCACTACCCTTAGGGCTCCAATCAGCAACAATTTGTTGAAAAGAAAATTCTACTGAACTTGTTCTTGCCTTGGTAAGAATAGAAAATTCTACTGCATTCTTGCATTTAATTACACCAATTAAATATTGGTTTAATTCTTCATGAAAACCAATTATACAAGGAAAACTCTTTATTCAAAGAGGAGAGTTTCTTTATTAATCCATTATCTGGAAAGATGTTCTTCTAAGAATAAAAACAACAGAATTTTTCACCAATCTCTGAATATACCTACTCCGTGACATACTTTTTTACAAGAGATGAAACTAAATATATTCTACTCATGCTTAAGTCAAAGTTCATACTATCCAAGGCTGGGCAAGGTCTTTAAAATCTAAAATCTTATTTTGGTTGATTTTGAATCATGAAGACACTTCCAATATCAGTGAAGTTTTTAAATCAATTTTTTTAACTTTTCCCAGAATGGAAACTACTTGGTAAGTAGACACAAATGCTCTAAGGATATGTTATATAATACAGTATGTTGTATATTTCCAACTTATTTTCATGGCATTACATGTTTATGTGAATTCTTATGAAGACGTAATTCTGTACATTAAAATGTTTGTGCTAAAATCAGCTGTAGGCTACATTTTTTTTATTTGTGCAATTTTCATATTAGCTCATCCTACATTATTTAAAACTAACTGTCCAAACTATAGAACTGATATTCCATCCATGATAGATGGGTGGGAATTAAATGTGTTCAATGTAGATGATTGCATGGATTTACCCAATTCACCAATATAAGGAGAATGTATGCCGAGCATTTCAAGCTTCAGATTTTCTCTGCTAAAAACGGTAATTGCTTAATTCATAACCTCTAATTTTTTTTTCTTCCCCAATGTCACTCTCACATGGTTTTCTTCAAAAGTACCTTTTTATTTAAACCTAATATTATTTCCACAACTTGAAAGGAGGATTCATTATCCTTCCATTGATTCTCTCTCTGATCTCTGAAGTTTGTACTCTTGATCTCCTTTGATTCTCTCTCTCTCTCTTTCTCAATAAATGTTAATAAATGTTGATGTATTCATTTGCTTCTTTAGATCTGTGCTTCCTTGAATTTGTAACTCATCACATTTATATCCATTGAAAGCTCTCTGGGAGGAGAGAACAATGTGATGATTCACCAAGGTTTTGCTTTTAAGCAAACCATGATTTGTTGCTGATTGTTCTCACCACTCAGTGAGTTACGGGCTCCATCTTCAGTTCAAAAAAGAGGAAGATCCTCTATTACAGGATTGTGATATTGTATCCCTAACCCTAACCTTAACCCTAACTTCTTGATACCTTAAAAATGGATCCTTTAAATTATATTAATTGCGCCTTGGCATATGCAACCTTCTTTATAAACAGAAAAGATACTCCCCACCGATATGGACACATTCTGCTCAGTATGCCTTAACTGCCAGCAAAACTGATTTACCCCAAGCAAGTTCCTGCTATGCCATGCAAATTAATCTCTAATCCAGAGACTACCTTAGAAGTTTATAAATTAAAGTTGTTATTCAATCAACTCAGAGTCCATGCAGCATGCTGACATATATTCGTGATGCCTCTTTTCCAGTTTAACAATATAATACTCAAATCATTTGTGAGGGATGCTGTTGCTGATGTTTAGAGTCAGCTTAGATTTGCATACAAATAATTATTTCCATATGCATAGCTCATGCAGCATTAATTGGTGCATATGGCTCATTAATCATTTCTATTTTACCCACATTAAGCACAGAAAAGTGATATTTTAGAAACTTGAACTTTTGTAAACATCAGAAATGTTTTCTTGGGAGAAAAATAATGCTCTTTTTCTCCCAAGCTTAGGAATTCCTAGCCAAACCATACAGTAATTTTTACAAAGATTAATAAGCAAGGCATGTTTTTAAAATGCTTGTAAAAATAATTTGTGTTGGGACTTCATGTAATAGTGGTGCCATGTGAATAAAAATCTAAAACATCTATTGTACTTTGCATTCAAGAAGTTATTTTGTATAGATTTTCTAACCTTAAATTGATTTGATTGATTTATTATGTGCTTATCAAGTCCTAGTGACTGTATAGATAGATTTTGTCCATGACGATCTATCCCTAACCTGCTCTTTCAGTCTTCCAATGATGCACTCATTACCACCATAACTGAATCCACTCTCTTCTCCTCTTTCCTTCCATCTTTCTCAGCATTAGAGCTTTCTCCAGTGAACTATGTCCCTTTGTAAATCCAATATAAGAAAGCTTTCCAAATCATTCTTCTGATTTATTATTTGTAATCCCCCTTAGTTATTAAAACATCAGCTGGTTTTATTTGTGAATCCATTATGGCATCTTTTTCCCTCTTATAATCTGGCATTTTTGAAACCATACCATCTTTTCCCCTATCTCTCTTGAAGTCTGGCATTTTTAAAACATCCCATTTTCAAATTCACATTGGAATCAGCCTCAGTCTCTATTTTGTCCAATAAAATCTGTTCCTCTTCTGTAGCTTTTATTAAATCCATTTTTATAGTGGCAGACAATCTTGAATGTAATTTCTGAGTACAGTGTTCTTAGTCAGTCTTAATTTATTCTATAGTCAAATAATATTGCTCCATTGCATTAATGGCTTTCTTCTCCTCTAATTGTTTGATAGTTATTTCTGGTTCCCCTAGTCAACCTTCAAAATTCCATCTTATCTTATGCTTATTTTCCAGCCAGCAAAACCTTCCCACTGGAGGATTTCTTACAATTAATTTCAAAATCCTTATACATGCTTCTATAAAATATTCCAATAGCTAAATATTCCAATATCTCAGGGGCTGCCACAAAGAAGAGGGAGTCGATCTATTCTCCAAAGCACTTGAAGGAAGGACAAGAAGCAATGGATGAAAACTAATCAAGGAGAGAACCAATCTAGAACTAAGGAGAAATTTTCTGACAAGAACAATTAATCAGTGCAACAACCTGCCTCCAGAAGTTGCTCCAACACTGGAGATTTTAAAGAAGAGAGTAGACAGCCACTTGCTTGAAATGATATAGGGTTTACTGCTTGAGCAAGGGATTGGACTAGAAGACTTCCAAGGTCCCCTTCAACTCTGTTATTTGTTAACATTTTAAACAACTCACAGGAAATATTTTTCAAGCATCTGGTTCCCAAAAGTGAGACTAGAATCAACATTCTAGTCTCCCTTTTGCTGTTTTTTCAAAAATCAAAAATTTTCTTATTAATCTGTAAACATAAACTTTAGAAATTTCTTAACATTCAAAAAAAACAGTAACAAAACAATTCCTAAGGTGCTTAAGAAAGGAAGTGGGCAAATCCAGTGTCCAAATGAAGGCACTGAACTGCAGCTGAGGCAGAATAATTTTCCTCCAGCTCCCAGACCTTTCAAACCCGCTGGAGTTTTCTTATCTTTGTGTGGGGAGCCTTTGTATGGAGCAAATGTGTGGACAACCCTAATCCTTTCCTTGATCCAGACAGGAGTTCTGAGGAACTGATCCCTTGACTGGTTCCTCTTTTCACTACAGCCATTGATTCTGTTCTCAAGTGAGAAACACACTATAAAAATGAGACTTTCAAAAGCAGTTTGATATTAGATCTAAGGCATAAGTACACACTCTATTTATTTATTTTGAGTAGTTTCAAAGGATTGTGCATGTAATTTAATACCTACATTAATTAATCCCCAGCATTAATTAATTGCAGCTAATGCAATATATTTAATATTTATTTTCCATTGATTATAGTTATTTCAGATCCCTCTATAAAATAATTTGCTACTCCTCCCATCTGTAAAATTATTTGATTTTCCACCTTCAGAAGATACAACCTCTTCCTCTTAGCTTACCAACTAACCAGCCATATTCCCTGGATGTAAAAGTCAGAGTGCTTGTACTGGATGTGTCTACAGAGATTCTGGAAGTGGATGCTTTGTCATCTTCTTTCAGAAAAAGTCAAGAAATTGGACCTAAAAATGAGAGAAAATAAGAATTAGGAGAAGTGGGGGAAGCAATATCTAATTCTGTGGGGAAGAAGCTGAAGACTGCAGTATAAGGAAGGACACAAGGAAGAAATAGAACAGCAATGCCTGAGCAAATATGCCAAGCACAAACCTTCACATCCAATAACTGCAACTAAGCAGGATCTGTTTATATCTTGCTCACAACAACATATGCCCTTAATCAAAATATATCAGTCTGAAAAGTAGTGAGTAGACTCATTCTGATCTTTGGTTACCATATAGACAAACATTCCTCTCCTTTAACAATACGTGATCTACTTGTAAAATGGTAAAATCTTGTTGATAATCTTTTTCAAACAGCCTCCAACTATTGAAGCTGAGGTAGTTTGGAAACCATTGGAATAAACGAACTTGTTCTACATATGATTATAGATACTATATTAGACAAATATGGCATATGGTGTTTTCCAGAAGCAAACTTTAGGAACTTTGAACAACTAAACAGAGAGTTGAACGAAACCACCAAACATCTATATTACAGTATATTCAGAATTCAGTTAAATATGTGGATAAAATGCATTTATTAACTCACTTAGATATTTACATACTTATACATTTTTAATGCCACCTATTTTGGTGTTGCGCCTATGAACACTGTAATTTTAATAGTAATTACATATTTTGTCAGCATAAAACATGAATCTATCAACTGGCCAGCCAACGTCTAGAGCTTGGTCAACCAACCTTGAGCCTGTTATATGATTCTGTCCTGCTACTTTCACATGTGTCAGCGATGCAGCTCCACCCTCAGCTCCACCCTCTGACCTGAGAAGCTATCATGAGGTCTCACCCATGAGTTTCTTAAAATAGAAGGTGACATGTCTGCTGGAAAAAAAAAGATGGCTTTTTCATAACATTCCTATTTGCTTTCTTTCTTTAGTGATTTGAACAGTCTGATCTTATTAAACATGGAAAGTTTACTTTAAAAAACATCTAATACATATGTAATATTTCATACGTTTACTTCTAGTTTCTCAACTGCTCTAGTGTATGTGGGGTTTTTGTATTAAAAAGGGTGTTTACTGTTTTTTTCCAATGCATATATGTATATTTGTTTTGATTTTTTGAATGAATAAATGAATGAATAGGCTTTATTAAAGTCATAGATCAAAAACAAAAGACTACAATATTGAAACATTTCAGAAGTATTAAACAGTTGTAACTCACAGCAGGCTGAAGGTTACATACAGCATAACAAAACATAGCAATGTTTAGGAACCCAGAATGGTTTTTGGTATCTCATAGATAATTCAAGAATAATAAATCAGAATGTCCTGAAAATTTAGAAATAAGTAAGATCAATTGCAAATGAATCTCGATTAGAACAAAACCTGGGCTGGCATCATAGGGCACCACCATTTGGCAGAGAGTCCCCCCCCTCCTGTATTTTCCTTCCTATGCTGTTCAGGGGAGTGTGCTAAAGCAAGTCAAGGATAATGCTTGCTTAAAGTTTGAAACAATGATCTTATTGGTATGCAGAATTGTTTATGTGTATTTCATAAACTATTTAATAAATACATTACAGGGACATGCCACATAGTCCAGTTGCCCTTCTACATCTAGAATCTTTAAATTGGCTTATCCCACCCTTACTGGCAAAATAACTTGCCAAGAAAAGCCAAAGAAGTGTAATTTCTGGAAATGGTTTTCTTTCCAGATTGAGTCAACATTATCTACTCTCATTAAAGGGGCCAATCAATCTGCACTATGTAATAATTTCAACCAAAAGTTGAAAATAATAATGCAAAGGCCAGATTCAACATTTATTGATTTGTTTGTCTTATATAGCTGCCCATCTCACACACAATTGGGTGGCACACACAATTATGAATCCTGCTTTTCACCGAAGCATCATATTTGGGACATAGTGAAAGATCTGGAACATATTTGTCAAAAATGTGATATGGACTTTTTCCTGTATTGCCATTTCACTGTATGGTCTTAATTGAGCCCCACATAATCACTGAATGTAAGCATTAGCGGAAAATAGCTTAGTAGCAAATGAAGTAAACTGTGCCTCAATTTAATTTAAATGGAAAGCATAGTTTTTCTATTTGTGCTCTTTGGGATACATAGTCCTGATGGGTGTTCCAGTCTCCAGAGGTTAGGAAAACCATACTAAGTATTTAAAGGTTTTGGCTTATCTGATGATGTGCCCTCATATTTGCCAGTTCGGTGACTTGTGATGTTTGGAAAATGCAAAGATCATAGATACAGAAAAGTTTATGACTAGCTCCCTGATATTGACAGGAAGTAAAAGAGCACCCAAAGATAGTTTAATGCCAATGGAAGTCAAGGACAAAACTTCTACTTCATCAGTATATAGTAGTAAATTAATATCTCACTGGCCAATTTAGTCTGATTAAGTTGGCCTTCAGTGAATTTATGTAAAAATTAAATAGTGTTGAAAGTAACGTATAGCCCTGTCTTACTAAGAGATATTTCTTTCATTTGATGAACAGACATTTGTTAATTGTACTATGTTTAAGTTTATAGCACAGAGTAATCCTGGAAATCATGTTAATAAAAGCTGCAAATAGGGGTGAATATATTCCCTGAGATGATAGAGCACTGTAGCATGATCTAGAACAGGTCTAACTTCTCTGAACTCCACTGTTCTTCCCTCAGAATGAATTCAGATTCAGACCAATATAAAACTTGATCTGTAGATGTTTACTATATATTTTTGCTAACTTGGCTCAGTAAGGTTACAGGATAGAAATTGGCAGTCATCTTTTTATTTCTCTTAAAGACTGGATTTTTTAATAGTAATAAAGTCCATTCATTCATACATACATTTGCACTTTACCTTTATCAACTGCTATGCATTCAGCCTCAACCTGCAAGTATTTATTTGTTTGTTTGTTTGTTTGTTTATTATGTTGCTCATTTCACTATTCAAAGCAATGTTGGCATGATTGGGAACTCCCTTACACCCAATTCAAAATGAGCAAAAATATGGCACAGGGTTTTACTATTTTCATCATAGAATATTTCTGGCCATTCAATTCCATATTTGTAGGAATATTTGCAGGAGTATTACTAAAAATGCTGCAATTTACAAAAGAAAAACAAAAGCAAAAAATAATATTTCTTGCCCATATGAAGAGAGGGAGAGAAAGACAGTCATATTTACTTGCAAATCATATATTATAAACCGGAAATCTATTGAAGTTAACTTTTGAGCATATCTGGATTTTCTGGCTGATACATTCTGTAATAGCTTCTATGTTTTTAGTAATTGTTATTGTTTTCTGGATATTTTCTCTATTTTTCTATTTTGGTTCATCCTTCTATTATGACTTTTGTGATTTTTTTAAAAAGAGTATCTTGATGTTTCAAGCTAATCTGGGATATGGCAATAAGTATAATAACATTTTGATTTTATCTAGCTAAATGGTTTTAAATCTACAGCTATGGTCTGAAAGAAAGTGAATCCAATCCAGATAAGAACATTGCAACAAGAGATCCTTTGTTCCAATTTAGAACTGTTTTTGCTAGCTTCAGTCAAATCATAACCGAACTGGCTCCATAATGGGATTCATTGTTGGCTTTTGTTTTATAACTAGAAAATTGCCTCCAGGAAACACTTTTAAGTGTCTTCCTTCCAATGAAACAATATTTGCATAGAAGTAACCCACTGTATTAAAAACTCTTTTTTGCATTTGTGCGTTCTTTGCTTTGGATTTTTGAGCAATGGGTTGGCAGCCCTGCATGCCTTTAATGGCCCTGCTGCCTAAAGCCTTCCTTGTCACTATTAGCAGCAGGCATTCTGCTCATGTAGCAGCTACTAGTTTTATTCCTTTGTTCTTTCCTGTTGGATGGTACTATTCTTTGGGCTGCTTAATGGCAATTTTACTACAACACTCTATAGGGAAACGTATCTCCAAATACTTCTTTAGCCTTGTGCAGGGGGGAAAAAATACAAATTTAACAGGTCTTTTTTTCTCCCTCCATGTTTGCCCAGTAGGAGTTTCCTGCTTGCTTTGTATGTTCCAGCTAATTCCCACATATTCAGGGTATGACTTGATTTCCAGGAGTCTGCCTAATGAGCCATCACACGGAGAAGCTAATAGCAAAGCAGCCTTATGGCCTTTGCCTGTTGGTGTGCTGTCCCTTTTGTACTTGCTGGTCTTGGACTGGGAGGGAACAGGACAGCTTTCTTCAAAGAGCTGAAAGGAGGTCATAGAGAGAGACGGAGACATATTTTCTATTGTTCCACATGGCAGGAAATGCAACAATAGATTTAAACTATAGCAAAACAGATTCCGATTCAGTGTTGAGGGAAAAACCCTTCCTAATAGTGAGAACAGTTCAATAATGGAACCAATAGCAGTGACTGTGAGAGGGATCTTGGAGTCCTAGTGGACAACCAGCTAAACATGAGCCAACAGTGTGCAACGGCAGCCAAAAAAGCCAATGCAATCCTAAGTTGCATTAACAGAGGGATACAATCTAGATCAAGTGAGGTACTAATACCACTCTATAAAGCCTTAGTTAGACCACACCTAGAGTACTGCATCCAGTTTTGATCACCACACTATAAAAAAGATATTGAGACTCTAGAAAAAGTGCAGAGGAGAGCAACCAGGATAATCGGGACTGGAGACTAAAACATATGAAGAGCGGTTGCAGGAACTGGGTATGGATAGTCTAGCAAAGAGAGGAAATAAGGAGGAACTTTCTGACAGTGAGAACAATCAACCTTTGGAAGTTGTGGGAGCTTCAACACTTGAGACTTTCAAGAAGAGATTGGACTGCCATTTGTTGGCGGGGGGGGGTCCCCGGGTTGGGGGGGGGGGGTTGGACTAGATGACCTAGAAGATCCCTTCCAACTCTGTTAATCTGATTTACCAATTACAACTACTTACTCAAAAGACTGGAAGGTTCTTCTTTACTGGGTGTGTTAAATATTGGACAACTAATATTATGGATGTTTTAATTTGGATGTTTGCAGCAAGCCGGAAGTGAAACTCAGTGCTTTAAATGGCTCTCCCCACTTTACAAATCTGTGATTCCAGCTTTGGTTTTATCTAACTAAAGTGCATGTTTAGCCATCTGTCAGAACTTGCCTGCCTCTCTTTCATCCATCATTTCTCCCTGCTTGAGGATCAGCTAACAGCTGGAACAATAGCCCAGCTCAGACTTATATATAGCTTTATATTGTGTGTTTAGTCATTTTCAAGTAGAGTGCTAAATTCATTGCCTTTGTAATGCCCTAGTCAATGTCCAGGAGAAACCCAAATAGACCTGTGAGAGAGAGAGAGAGTGGAATTGAGCAGGAGAGAGAGAGAGACAGAGATGTTACTCTGTCTGCTATAGGCTATTCAGGCTGATTTGGCTCTTCAAATAGGGTTTGATTTTGGGGGTTGGCTCAAAACTCTGGTGGATACATGGCAAGAATCTGCTTGAAAGATCACAATTCTGCCCCTCTGTCCCAAATGAAAAGAGAAAGTCCCTGAAGGACAGTACCCAGTGATTGGAGGAGAAGGGGCTTCTCTGCCCCAACCTAAAGTAGTCAATAGACTGATCACACTCCCTAGGAATTATTTTACTATGACACAGAACAAATAGTCAATGAATTGTACCACTTTGTGGCAGCAAAACCATCTACAATCCCAATATTTTTACTGATATCTAATATTTGTCCATAGGAATAGGATTTCTAAACAAAAGACACTAATAAAAAACAATAGACAAATCTATTAAAACAGAAGCCATAATCTCCAATATTTAAAAAGTGCAAATATTTTAAGCAGTTGGTCATTGTGAACAGTAGAAGGAAAATGTCTACGGAGATTCTCGATCTTCCAGATCATGGTTGTCCCAAAGGTGCTTTTTTCAATAGGCAACTGGACTTTCTTAGGTTTTTTCCTTTGAAAATATTTCACTTCTCATCCAAGAAGCTTCTTCAATTCTTCATTCAAACATCTTGGATAAAAAGCGAAATGTTTTCAAAGAAAAAAAAAACCAAGAAAGTCCTATTGCCTTTTGAAAAAGCACCTTTGGGACAATGGAAGGGAAGAAGATAATGTGTTGTTGAAAGTTTCTCCTAATGATATTTTAATGTTTTGTTGTTGCTTTTAGCATTTTATTCTTTTGTATCTATATTATTTATCTTTTATCATTGGCTTAAAGAATATAAAGTGGCTATATGCTTGCTTAAAGTTTTTTCAACATCAGCCATGAAATACAATACAAAACAATTTCATTTCTTTTTCACAATATTCTTCTTACCTGGGGACTCTGTGTATTCTTGGATTCATACTCAAGCATATTTGAAGATGTGAGACATCCGTAAATACAATTTAACAAAGTACATTGCAGCAATTACTTAGAACTGTGTGGTTTAATTCATTATTAGTTGCTTAAAGCTGAGTTATATAGAATTGCAAAAGTTTTTGAGATAATTTATTTTTTATAATGGTGATTTGTTATGCTTTATCACACATATTTCAATGTCACTTTGTTACACATTATCTATAGGTCTGAACATAAATAAATATAAAAAAATATAAGTTCAGGTTCAAAAGGCTTATATAATAGATTTTATTTTTCTTTATCCTCTTCTACCTAGTCAAATTATCCTTCTACTAAGAACTCCAAATTATGTAACAGACTAATTTTAAAGTTGAAATTGGCTTTCTCAGGAATGTACACAAACTATTACAAGATCTTTAATTTGCTGAGCACCATTATGTCTAATGCAAGCTGGCTACTTTTCTTTAATATTAACAAGAGTCAAAGGTGGCTAGTAAAGCAAAATAATACCAAATAATAATGCAAAACTCAACCAAATGAATCCCATTTTATAGTTGTATAATATTAATGTGGATTATTTTTCTTAAAATTAAAAAATACACTAATTATATTCTGACCTACAATATTTAAATTGTTCTCAGAAAATATGCAGATTAAAAACAATAAGCTCCATAAGTGTAAGCAATACACCAGATTTCAGGTCAACATCTCTTTCTGTGACTATTATGACAATATTCTAAATAGGTTATCAAATTCAGGGAAATTTAAAAAGCAACTCTACAGTTAAGTGAATAAGAATGTTTGAAGAAAAACTGATAGAAATGCTTTGATGCCTTTTGGCCATTGTAGACACAAATATATACAGGAAATAATGAGAGAAGGATCATTTCGTTACTGTAATTCAAGGAATGTTGCATGGATACCTTTAAATATTATTTCCAATGGGTTTTGCACAGGCCAAGAATGTCCTATCAAGTGGTTCTATTTAACACAATTCTAAATCCATTAAAACTGTAAAGTTTCTATTCAATGGAACTTTAGCCTAAGAACTCAATAAAATAACCATAATATGTCTCATGCATTGTCTTCATTAAATCTAGAGTTTGTCCTTTGCTTATTAATGTCACCATGTAACCCGCAAATGCACACAAGATCTTGCTTTATATATACTTTCTATATAATTCTATATACTGTGAACCTAAGAACATGCAGACCCTCAGGGAAACACAAAACACCTCTTCTGTAATAGTTCAAACAGCAGTATCTTGTCCCAGACCTGCAGGGTCTTTAATTTTAATTTTTTGATTAAAAATCATAATCTTTATGCATTGAGAGGCATCTGATGAAGTAAGCTACCACTCCCAAAAACTTATGGTCTTTAACAAAATGTGAATCATAAAAGGTCCTACTAAATTCTTGATCCTTGCTGCCATAGACTAACATGGATTTTGTTCAATGTTCATTTTGCACCAGAGTTTCAAGGTATTTGCACAACATTAAGTATTAAGGACAGTAGAACTATATTTTCCCTTCCAAAATTCTTCCACAATGCATGGGATCATTTTCTGTCTTTCCTGCAACAAAAAAACTGCAGAAATACAAAACAATGGGACTCTCTGTTCCTATAGTTCTTACCTGTGATAGGACCTGAAATTCTTCCAGTACACATCTTTCTTTCATCCTTTAATTTGGATAGATATGGAGATATCTTCTACTTACAGCAATCTTAGAATAATAACTATTTTTTTTTAAAAAAGCATCTTTATTAGTTCCATTGAGCTTCCATCTCATGATAAAGGAGAAAACAAGACATTTATATATATGTGTATATATATA
>QLTV01001733.1:912422-930014 GCA_003457575.1 Thermophis baileyi | reverse complement strand
TATATCTTTAAAAAAAATCAATAAATAATTAAACATGGCTTCTGATATGAGTTGGCCTAAATGAAGAATCTGAATGTGTTCCACTACTTACTAATCAAGCTGAATCTTCATTCCCCTTGATGAAGACAATCTCATGCACCCAGCTAAATGATACACTGTGCTTATGTAGCTGTTGATTAGGCACAGATCCATTTAATTAGCAGTTTGTTTGATCAATTAGAAAATGAACCCTAAAGTCACCTACTTACTTAGATCTGCTTTGAACAAGGATTTTAATCTTAGCGATGGTTCCTAAAGAAATGAAGAGGAAAGAATATAATTAAACCATTAATGGATGAGGGAGAGAAGAAGTACTAGCTAGGTATGAAATAAGGGAAGCAAAGTAGCCTTACAAGCTAAATATATAGATTTCTAAATAAAACAGAGGTCCAAATGGCTCATGGTTTGAGCCTATAAACTGAACCTCTACTATTAGTCTTCCAGTCACTAATTTTCCCAATTGCAAGGAAGTTTCCTTTCAATGAAATCACTGGTGAAACTCCCATTGACTTCATCATTGGAGCAGAGTGAGTTGTTTATTTGAATGCACTCAGTATATCCAACCTCATATCTTGACTAAAAGACCAGAACATTTATTCTGCAACTTCTATGTTTATCATGGGTATTGCACTGGTTACATCTTATAATCAAAATCATTATGCAAACTTTATTCTTGACTCCAAATATTTTGAGCCACCCCCTCTCTCTCCCTCCCTCCCCCCCCCTCTCTCTCTCGTGTATTTTTTTAAGTTAGGCATTAAGATAAAATAATTCTTGTTGTCTTCCCTGAAAATGTACCAATACATGTACTAGATGTTGTCTCAAGCCATGCTATCTTTTTATTTAAAAAAATAAAATAAAACCAAGAGAAGCATTGTGTGATCCCAATTAGCTTCAATATGAAATGCGTGGCAATGAAGCACTGAAAAAGAAAAGGGAAGCACCATAAACTTTTGTAAATCAAGCAGTTTGTATCTTTTATTTAGTCCAATGTGCACGAGGCTTCATTCAGGAAAGGCACAAAATTTGTTGCTATGCACTTGCAGGAAATTTCTCCTTTAAGTGCAAAAAACTGTGTAGTTAGTTGTCATGCTTACGTTTTTTACTCCTTCCATTCTATATTTAGTTAATTCAATGCATTGTCTGGTTCAGGTTCTGGTTTGCTAAAGTTTTTGGATGCTTATACTATGAAAAAGAATGTGATGAAGATGAAGTTCTTGATTGTAATTTCCCACTTGTGAAATTAAACTAAAGTTTGTCAAAGCTTCATGTGGGCCCTACTTCATGTGGACCCTTGCTCCAGGATTCTACATGAATAAATAACACAGATGTGTTGTTTATTTTATAGGTATCCACATGCCAGCACGGAAAAACAATCTAGTTCATTCAATTCAATTAATGGAAAATAAAAGTCAAATTCATTAAACAGAGTTGATTTGGGTGCTCCTGACAAATGTCTCTTTATAAATATCTCAGTCTTCATTACAGGAAAGTTCTAGAGAATATGCTGTCCCATTCATAACTTTTACTGGTTGAAATTTTATCCCAATTCTTACATTTTGCTTTCACTTTCCTGCATTGTAGATAGCATTCAATGGGAAAGAGAGAGACAACTTAAGTAATCCTAAATATTCATAAAACTTCACCTCTTCAAGACATTCATCTGGTGCCTTTGCTTCATTTTCTCAACTTTCTGAACATCCAAGGAGATTTTATTATCTGAGAATAACTTACTGATGTTACTTTTTAAGATGTATGCTTATGTAGCCTTGTTGCATTTTTGTTTACTTTTCAGAAATTTTTTATTTGTTTCATGTGAAACACCAAGAAACAATCAAGTTTTAATATATAAATCCATCAAATAAGTAAATGTTTGCCAAAAATATATATACAAATGAATAGCGAATATTCATTTTCAAAGCAATGAATAGTTTCCATTAAAGTGCAATGAAAATGTGCAATGTCGCATAGGATTTTAATCTAAGAATTGTATGTATTTTTTTTCAAAGTATCATTGAAGAGTTTATACCCATTTGCCATCTTTTTTGAGTTATGATTTGAGTTATGGAGTTATTATATGACAGATCTAACAGGAAAATGGAGGTGCCAAAAGAATATATCAGCTATTTTAAAGCAACACTAAAATCTTGTTGCAAAATTGAGAATGATCCATTTTAGAAGCAGAAGAAAATCATTTGTACCTGAACATTCCTTGCTAAGGTGTATTCACACTCTTTTTGGTAGGATGCATGTGCAGTATATCTGGAAACACACTTTTTTTGGTCCCCAACTTATTGTGGCTTTGACTCTGATACAACCAATCTTTCTTTTAAAGAGTCCAGTGTAATATTGCCTAATGTTTGCCTGCAGTGTTGGAGCATTTTATTAAGCTGGTATTTTTATTTTCCCGGAAAGTGATATTGGCAGGTTCTAGAATTCCCTTCCCACAGGCCATCTGCAAATAGTGCTCTTTGCTGTCCCTGAAACTATGTCTTGAATAAGTGCTTCTTTGTGCACCAGTGGGAAGGGCTTCCTGTTACCAAGTTGAGACAGGAGATGCACTCAGATCAGAGTCAAAATTAGAGGCATGAAAGGAAACAGCATTTTGACTTTGAATCATTGTGACCTCAGGACAACCGTTTTGAGTGTTTTGATCATGCAGCAAAACATGTTGGCCAGGAGAGTGTAAATTAGAAATGAACAAAACAAAGAAATGGATACGTTCCTACAATTTTGTTTCAAGGTCAGATATTGTTTTATTCCAAGTGTTAATCAGATGTTGTGGGTTTTTTTTTTTTTAAAGACATGAGGTTTCTAAGTCTGACTGTTCTGAGCATTGTAATTGGGCTGTTGTCTTCTGGCTTGTGATTGGATTGCTTTCCCTTCCTTCCCTGTCCCCAATCTTAGCTAATAAATATATATTTTGTACCATTTGTTTAGATGGGATGGCAAGATGTTGAGAGTAGAGCTGTCCATTGGAGTGGAGTGGAGAGTTAAAAAAAATCAAGCTGGCAGTCACAGCCACCTGATTGAAACCTCAACCTTTTTCTCAACACACCCAAGAAGAAGTGGGGCTTCAACTGTCATAGGGTTAGGGCAGGGGTCTGCAACCTACGGCTCCGGAGCCGCATGCAGCTCTTTGGGCCCTCTGCTGCGGCTCCCTGTGGCCCAGTTGCAGCAGAGGGATGAAAGAGCTGTTGCCCTGTTGTGGCGGTGGCATGGCCGGAGCCTTAGTGTGGGAGCAAAGAGCCCCTGCATTTGCCTTTGCACGGCAACAGCATTCCGCCTTCGTTGCCGCCAGCAAAGAGGGCTGGGAGAGAATGGCGGGGACAGATCTTGCAGGGTGGGGGCCATCCCCCAAGCCTGGCCTTCCTCCTCCCTTGTCAGTGGGGCCAAGAGAAAGAAGGGGGTGGCATGGGGAAGCATTCCCCTCCCCCACTGAGTGCTGAGCACAACAGCCCAGTGGGAGGGAGAGATGGCCCGGCAGAAGCACCCCCATTGGCCAGTTGGACAGCGGAGAGGCGTGGCCTGGCTCTCGGAGCGGGACGCTGTTCAACGTGAGTTGCCGCCTTTGAAACGTGCCACTTTCTGTTGCCTGTGCCTTCCCCGATCTCAGCTCCTGAGAGCTATGTTTTTGCTCGCTTTCTGTTGCCTGTACCTTCCCCGGGCAGCGATGGCTGGGGCTGAGGGGGGCAGCAGAAGCATCAGGGCTGCTCCCCCCTCAGCAAGCCGGGCCTCGAGGAGCATGGAGAGTTGCGGGCGAGCGCCGGAGGGTCAGAAGATACGCTCCAACATCGCCCCAACACGCGTTTCCAGTGCACATTCCTCTGTCCCGAAGTAGGATTGAGTGGGGAGAAGGGAGCAGGGGGAAGGGTAGGAGGGAAGGAGAAGCCCGGCTGGCTTTCCTTTGGTGTGAAATGGGGGAAAGACCCAATACCCCCTCCATGGCCTGCCCGCTGCTCTTGCAGCATCTTGTGCAGCACAGCGAAAGCGTGCTTCACAAATGGGGAGACTGCATCTACTACTCCTCCTGGAGCCCATTTAACTGCTGCACAAGGTGCTGTGTGCAGCAGTTAGATTTAGCACACTCTTCACAATGGGGGAGACGGCATCCCCTCCTTCTCATGGAGCCCATTACAACACGGAGCATCTGCCGCAGCTGGGCCGGGCCAGCATCTTGGGGCAGAGAGGTGCGGGCAAGACTAAGAAGTGCCGGAAGAAGCCTCTGCGAGATGAGAGGCAAGTACAGAGCCGCTTCCCTCTTGTTTGGAGTGAGTCTCCATTCCCACCATCGCCCTTGCCTTCTAGTTTCATTTATCTGGGAACCTGAAATGACTCTTGATTTTAAATCATATGGTAAAAAGCACCCAAAGAAGAAGAAAGAACATCAGAAAAAAAACCCCAACCCTTGCCTGGTTTTGGAAATGGTTCAAGAGGGAGCACACACACACATGAGAGGGGGGGGAGAGGGAGGGAAAGAGGGGGGTAAGAAATAAGTAAAAAAAAGAAAAAAAGAGAAAATTACAATAAAAAAAAATGAAAGTGATAGAAAGAGAGATAAAAAAACGAGAAAAAGAGAGAAAAAGAGAAATGAGATAATGGAGAGAAGGAGAGGAAAAAGAGAAACAAATAAGAGAAGGGGGAGAGGGAGAGGGAGAGAGAAATGAGAGAGGGAAAAGGGAAAAATTGAGAGAGAAGGAGAAAGAAAGAAAGGAAGGAAGCGAGGAAGAGAGGAAGGGAGAGGGAGGGGGGAAAATGAGAGAGAGAGAGAGAGAGAGAGAGAGAGAGAGAGAGAGACCCATTTCCCACAGAAAACACCCAGAGCCACAAAACCTGGGTAGGCGTGGCTGGGGCGGGTCATGTGACTGGGTGGGAGTGATGTTGAGTTGGCCACACCCACCCAGGTTTTGTGGCTCCTAGTGTTTTCTTTTCTGTGGGAAACGGGTCCAAGTGGCTCTTTGAGTGTTTAAGGTTGCAGACCCCTGGGTTAGGGTTAGGGGTTAAAAAAAAGATGGTGGATCTTGATTTTTTTGATCCTCCCATGTGGAAAACCTTGTGTGGTAGTGGGGTGTGCAGATAAAAGCAGTCATGACCAGACAAAAAAATTAAGACATCAATTACTGCTTTTTTAAAAAATTGTTTTGTGATAGTTGGGTTTCATGAGGATAGATTGCATGTAAGTTGTAAAAGGAGTACTAGTCTACTACTGGGTTTTGTTGTACTGTCCTGCTTTGATATGTGTTGTGTTTGGTCCTGTTAATGATATATTTCAGGCTACATTTACAAAATGCAAAACTTCTCATTTGTGAATATTTGTTGGGCTTTAATCTGTTTTCGCAAATCCTTGTGTTTTTATATTCTTTTGATATTCTTGGGTTCTGTGCATGTGTCTTGATGTCGCACCAGCCTTTTTTTTCTCCTCGTGATAGTAGACACTTCTTTCTGTATGCAAGCCAAGCCATCAGCAAAGAGCAACATAGCTGTTTTTGCTGCATTGTGCCTAGTAGACAGGCTGCAACACCAACACAGAGATATCAAATCTGTTGCTTAATCTTGCTAAGTAAGTGAAGTGTCAATGCCTACAGAAAAATTGGCCAAGGAGGTTATATTTATTTTTATTTAATTTATAACACTGGAAAACCTCATGAGAATAGGAGAAAGTACAATTAGTGTCTGCCTGCTTGCTAGCCTGGCTTTTTTATTTTCAAACCTGAGCTTGTTTCTCTTCAGGTCAGGGTATGTTCTAATTAAAATAAATGTTTAAAGGATTAGCTAGTTTCTATGACTCTTAATCTGTTGGGTGAACAGAGCAGAAGGGTTATTTAAAGGATTTTAAAAGACCTCTATGTGTTTTCTTTTGAAAAGAAAAGGAGATTTCTGATCATAATCAAAGTAGACAAATTTTTCACTACTTAAGAAGAATGTTATGTGTTCCATTGTAGCATATGGTGATTTATTTTAATGCTTTTAAGAATGATTTTAAATAATTCCATTAGACATTATTTATGCAATTGGGGTAATAAGTAACACTAAATGGCTAGCAAACATTTTGATGTGGTTCATTTTTATCCACCTTATTCAGTGCTTCCCAAGGACATGGGATAAGCAAATCTGAATGTTTGATGGTGTTAAAGGTTCTGTCATAGGATGTAAGCTGTTCCAAGTAAAGCTGCCTTTTGCAATTGACTGATGGTTATTTTGTCAATGCTGATGATGTTCAAGTGGTGCTCCAGTTGCTTGGGGATTGCCCCCAAGGCACCTGTTACTATTGGTACCATCTTTGCTTTCTTTTGCAACAGTCATTCGATTTGTATTTGCAGGTCTTGCATTTTGTTCTCTTTTCTTCTATTCTGCTTTCTTCAGGTATTAAAATATTTCAGCACTAAGAATGGCACTTATTTTATTCTAACATTATAACAAATGTTTCCTAATTTCTGTGCATCCCTACTGTATACCTTAACTAGGCAGGGCCACATTTGATTATTTCCTTCAAGCCAAAGAGTATCTTTGGATAGCCTTAATCGTAACAGATGTACAACATGCTTAAAGTGATGAATACAAATAAATATTCTAAATGTTTTTTCAAATAAATCTCTCATTTTCCACCCCTGTTCTATAACTTGCAATTTAGTCTTTATATGATATTAACTGCTTGGCAGCATAAACATAAAAATTATATGGCATTACTGTAAATAAAATTCATTACCACTGTTACTTGAGTAACTAATGCAGTATATAAGATTTTGAGATGCACCTTTACTGGGTGCATTTCAAAATTACAATAAAACTGACTGATTGACAGAAAAAAAGATAGACCAAAATTCACCTCCTTTTCTCATATATCTTCAGTGCATAGCCTGTTCACTCATTTTACCATTTGTCAGGGGCCACCTCAAGGTTTCTAAGAAAAACTGGTTACATACAACCAAATGTAATTGTCTAGAAGTGTTTTATCTGAGCATCACTACAGCCTACAGCAATTAGTATTACTAATTGGAAGTAGTATTAATCAGAGAGTAACCCCTGACTCTGTTTTCTAGCCATGGTCAATTCCTAAGTATGGCTTAGTATACCTGAAAGCAAAAGGCAGAAGCCAACAGATGTACAGTAGATGGAATTCAGTATTTAAGATTTTAGCAATTCTGTTCACAGATTCAGAAGTCTAATTAATCCATCATTTGATTGCAGATTAATCCAATTAATTAATGAAAAGTAGATAACTTGAAATGCATATGGAATAGTCAGCAGGATAATGAACAGATGCCATGTGTGGATAAAATGAAGGAGAATATTTTTTGGGGGGGGAGATTTGCATTTCAGTTTTGCTTTATTAATTTTTTAATCTTGTTTGACAAGGTTTTGCTATAAACCTGAAAAATCAATTCCTGTATGATGTAGAAATTTTAAAACTACTTGGTATTTGAAGAGAATTCAGTCCAGTGTCAATGTCGTAATAACTGAATAAGACAATGAGAAATTATCTGATTGCCGATTGTCATAAAAGGTTCTGGAGAGTTTCTATACAATGTTTATGGGGACAGGAGAAGATAGATCACTGTGGTTATAGTGGACTCCACTATTCGTGAGATAATTATTTATTTACCACAAAGCTTATTAATTAAGAGAGCTCAGCTATCTATTGAACTTTATCTTTAGCTGTCACATATATGTTGCAATGTTACTGGTATTAGTTGTGGAATATTTGCAATACTTCCTATATACTGGAATTCATATCTTAAATAAAAATATCTATCTATTTAATTAATTAGATACTGCTCTTACTTGTTTTGGAGTAGGATGATACCTGAATCTAAATGACTAAATAAATATTGCAGAGATTATATTCCAGAAATAATAGTCAATAGAAGGCCTTTGGGACTCAATAATCAGCATTACTGATTACTTCCAGTGGCTTTGGAAAGTTTTATCCCTGTTGACATAGATAGATAGTCAATAGCCAATAACATACTACATACCATTCCATAGTGCTTTACAGCACTCTCTGAGCAGTCAGCATATTGCCCCAACAATCTGGGCCCTCATTTTACTGAAGGATTGAAGGCTGAGTCAACTTTGAGTGCTGACAAATCAAATTCCAGGCTGTGGGCAGAGGTAGCCTGCAATACTGCATTCTAACCACTGTGCCACCAGGGATAGACAGCTAGATAGCTAGATGGCTAGGTGACTAGGTGGATAGATAGATAGATAGATAGATAGATAGATAGATAGATAGATAGATGATAGGAAGATAGGTAGATAGGTAGATAATGTAGATAGTTAATATAAACTCTTGCTCTTCTAAAATTTATTCAACTATTTAAAAGTAATATGACTTGAATTGATTAAAACAAACTCTACAGAACAATTATACACTAAAGAAATCCTGTTATCAAACAACACAGAAAGGAAACTTCTGGACAGCTCTAGGAACCTTGAATAAAAAGAAAGAAATGAAGCTAAAATGTTATTTTCATGGAGAGGCCAAGAACTAAAATATTTGCTCTTATACTTTTTTCATTGCCTGCTTAGTTTTGATGCCCTACACTGAAATCTCTGATGGCCATATAGTTTTTTAAAGCAGTTTTGGAAAGCCTAATATTCTCATTTGTTTCTGAGAAATAAATAAATATTCAAGCAAGCAAACAAACAAGCTTACATCTCTCGATTATCAGGAAAAGAACTTAAAACTGTTCCTATCAGAATGTTAAAAATCTTTGCCAGTATAATGAGGGGATTTGCATAATCAGGCACCTCTACATGCTTTTAGGATTATAGAATGCTCAATATTCATGGTTGCTTTGAATGAATTTCACATATATTGAATTTCCAAAAACCTGTTCCTTCTTTCTGTATGCATTTTCTCCTATTTCTATTATTTTTTATTGTGAAATAGAATAACAACATAGACAGGAATTCTGATAACTCAGTAAATCTTCTCCAAGTTCTTTGTAAATATAACCAATATATAAAGCCCTTATTCTTCTATCTCTGTGTCTATCTGTCTACCTATCTTATAATGCCTGTGCTATAGTATCTATATAAATGTCCTCTCCAGGTCCATTATAAATATAATCATAATGTAATGTCTTTTGATATTATCTCCATCTAATAATGCCTATATTATGCTATCTATATAAGTTTAGGCCATTTTTATTTTAGTAACCCCCATCCAGAGGTGGGTTCCTCCCGGTTCGGACCGGTTCACCCAAACCGGTAGCGACCCGCTGGTGACGTCACAATGATGTCACGGATCCGGTTTGGTCGGTGCCGGTCTGTGGGCGCCGCCATCTTTTTTTTGAAAATTTTTTCGGGGGGAATTTTTTGAATTATTTTTTTCTTCTGCGCATGTGCAGAAGCCGAGTTTCCAGCACTGCACATGTGTCACCATCTTGTTTTAAGCTTTTTTTTAAAAAAAAAATTAAAATATTTTTTTGCACTGCGCATGCGCGCGCGCGCCCATGAGGCGTGGCCATGCGGCGCGGGAGGAAGCGAACCGGCAGCGAGGTAAGTTAGAACCCACCCCTGCCCCCATCCTGTTTTACACGCATCAGACATAAGAACAAAAGCTAGATGGATTTAGAGTGAGGGGGAAAATCATGTAATTTTAAGGTTAGAGTAAATATCTGTATGTTGCTTAGGGATGGAATAAGAAATGTTTTGCATCTTCATGCAAATATACAAACACACATATTTTTAGAGTGCTAAATTATTTAAAATTTACACTTTTCCAACTATTGTGACATAATTTCAGATAAAAAATTCATACTGAAAAGAAAACATTAAGGCACAAAGATCAAAACTGTCATCAGATTGGGAAATTGTGACAGAGCAACCCCTTCCCCCAAAATATCCAAAACAAAACAAAAAACCAACAATCTAAATCCCCAATCCCCCCCCCCAAAAAAAATCCAAGGACACACACACAAAATCCAAATTGTGAGATTCTTCCATGGATATGCTTACTTACAAGCCTTATAAGAGTGTATTATTTTAAGCATAGAATGCAACATTTTACTTGGCACACTCTTTTTTTTTATTTTTGGTGTGCAGTTTACCAATCAGAAAAGAGTCACAAGGCTTATTTCCATAACACCACAAGAAAAAAAATGGGTTCATCAATAAATGAAGTAGATATAATTGTATCTATTATGATAACACAACAGTCTGTTGTCAAAATGAGAAGTGGGAAACTGGCAAAAAAGAATAGCTTCTATCCTATTAGTTCCCACTGGTGGGAGAAAAGGCACAAGATTTTGAAGCTTTAATTACTATAAAAAAGGCTTGCATTTGATACATGGTAGTTAAAATAATTCTTTCACAATGGCTTCATTTCTACAATGAATCTATGTATGTGAAGGTATTATGTGTTTGAATGACTGCTTACCTGTTTTCAGTCCAGCTTACCATGAAAAGTCTTGCACTTCTTCATGCAGATAATCCTTGACTTATGATCGCTCGCTTAGCAACCATTTGCAGTTACCACAGACCCACCCCCAAAGCTACTTACAGCCTCTGGTTGTTTACCCTTATGACTCACTGCAGGGGTGCTGCAGTAGCTCCCCAACCTATTCCACCAGGCCTTTGGCTTGTTCCCAACCCAGCCACTCAGCTACCCAAGGGAGCCTAAAGCTGGGCAGCAGAAGATACTGGTACATGGAGGACTGTTACAACAGGTATTAGGGCTTGGTCCACTCCCCACTCAGCCATCCAAGGGTTTTGTGGGACTCATCCCACAAACTTCATTTAAAAAATGGTGATTCCTTAAAATAACGGCCTGCAACCTTTTGGGCACCAGTGACCGGTTCCGTGGAGAAAGGTTTTTTTCTGTGGACTGGAGGGGATGTGGTTTTACATGCTACCTGCATTCCACAGATGGGGCTTCACTTGTTTGCTTGGCTCTGTTGCTGGCTTGTGGCAGACCAGTGCCGGTCCACGGACCAGGGGTTGGGGACCCCCGCCTTAAAAAACAGAGACCCTGCAGGCTAGCAACAATAGTACCAGCACAAAGTTTCTATCTGTAGGAAAGTTGAGCCTCATATTGCATTGCATTGGTCAGACCTCTCTCTCTCTACACACACACACACACACACACACACACACACACACACACACACACACACACACACACACACACACACACACGGTATTGCTGTGCCCTGGAGGTACTGGAGAGTAGCAGAATGCTGCAAGTCCCAAGCTGTAACAGGACCTCGCATGCTGGTAGCAGATAGATAGATGATAGATAGATAGATAGATAGATAGATAGATAGATAGATAGATAGATAGATAGATAGATAGATAGATAGATAGATAGATAGATAGATAGATGGATGGATGGATGGATGGATGGATGGATGGATGGATGGATGGATGGATGGATGGATGGATGGATGGATGGATGGATGGATGGATGGATGGATGGATGGATGGATGGATGGATGGATGGATGGATGGATGGATGGACAGATAACAGATAATAGATATAGACAATTTTGTTATTCTGTGTATGAGAATGTTCGTATATATACACATATGACACAATGTACTTGGAATCATACCCTGAATTTGGGCATAAGGGAACCTAGCATTAAATAACTGATCAACTTGCAGGACATCCTTTCAACCTTGCAATCTAGCAATATCTTGCAGATTAAGGGCCCTCAGGATTGCTGCAGCAGTTTTGAGGATAATGGAACAGTTTTGTTTTTTAATGCTCAGCATCTACCGTTCTTTTTTTATATATATATTGGCTTCTGTTAGACGATGTCAGCTGGAAAAAGACTGCAAAACACAAGAAGCATCATAAATAACTAGTGTAACCGCTTCAGGGTCTATGTTAGGAATATTGCTTCATTTCTCATAAGAATAACAGATCTTGTTACAATGGAAAGAAAACACAGAAGTGCTCAGTAAGGGTGAAGAGACGAACAATGAACTTAGTATTTCTGACAACAACTATAATTTTGCCTTCTAAGTAGAGATCTCTATACTGATACTTCATAGGAAAACAGTGATTAAAAAAAACCACCTCTGTATAACTTTGCTGTTTAATATAGATTCACTAATGCATCAGTAAAATCCTTATTCAATTAATGCCGAACCATGTTTCTTCTTTCCCAGGTAGTTAAGAGTAAGACGTTCAGTAAGATAGTTTTGAGATGAAAACATTGTCTACTAACTCAAAATTCATCCCAAACTTAATTTTGCTCAATCTGAATTTGCAGCTGTATCAAGATCGGCTAACATTATATATATGTTATATATATATCTTACTGATAAAGAAATAAAGGGAGACTTCTTTATCAGTAAAATTTTATATATAGAAAAATGGTTTGTCATGAAAGCGACTGCCTGCATGGCCCCTGGAGTGGGGCCGAAAGGTGAAAGGAAGCAGTATGCTCCCTCCCATATTTGGGTATACCAGGTGACTCGACAGAAAAAGCATATCTATATATACTTACCAGGCGTGGTTTATTTATATATATAAATATAAATATAAATATAAATATAAATATAAATATAAATATAAATATAAATATAAATAAATATAAATAAGACCCGGTCTTATATATATATATGGAGATACACACACACACACACACACACACACACACACACACACACACACACACACACATACACATACATAATATAAATATAAATATAAATAATATAAATATAAATATAAATATACCACGCCTGGTAAGTACTTTATTCTGTAGATTCTCATGTCATATAACAAGCAAACACGGGTTGTGTATAACCTTTCACAGTAGATGGCAATGAATTCTCATGTTGTGTATGCAGGCAAAAGATTGGGGGGTTTTTTTTGTTTTTGTTTTTGGCAACTGAAAAATATCCCCATAAGAACCTGAATGAAAGAGCATATTGTACAAATAAATGACTTCCTTTACCAATCAGGGATCTGCAGAACCTTCTGCACTCTTGTTAGAATGAAAGCAATTTCACTGCATAATACATTCATGCAGCTTCAAACAATCTTTACATAAATATCATGCATAGGAGCAATCTTGTGCCTGAAAAAAGGAAGACTGAATTAGCCTTATGACTTCTGCTTATTTTGCTCCTCTGTTATATAAGTTACAATGATTTTTTTTCATAACATACCTGTGATTAGCAAAATGTGTGTATCGCTGATATTTCCTAAGTATTAATGTTTCCATGTCAAAGTCTGAGCTTTTTATAAACGATACAGATAGGTGTCCCCATTCTGAATGACCTTACTCACCCTGAAATGCATTTTTTATATTGCTTGCTTGATCTACCAGTTTATTATTTTCATTATTTCTGGCATCACAGAGCCATCCTTTGACACACAGGAGAAAGTAATAGTTTGTGACTGTTCTTTTAATGTCCTTTCATCACCACTGAGTATAGTTTTATTGTCCTAGCTGTAAAAAGAAATGAATCACTCAAAGTATGGACTGGCAGATAGCCAGCCTTCCTTCTTTCCTTCCATCCTGCCGAGTGGGGATTTCTAGTCTTTTGAACACGTATGCATCCTGACTGATCTGTTATCATCTCATTATCTTCAGTGCATACCATAAATCCCTGAGTCAGTCATATCATTACACACAATACAATTTGCACTACAGCAACTAGTAACAACACAGAAAGATTTTACTGGATGTTGCATTGGAGGCTGAATTTTCTTGCATTGGATCAGTCCAGTGTACTATTAAGCCTTACTATATATATTGTCCCTGGCTGTAATCAAACATGGTTGCTTTGAATGAATAAATACAAATACATAACCAATATTATAGTATCAGTCAAACTGATACAAAGGTTATATGCAATATTTAGGGAACTGCTTCTAACATCATTATTAAAGAGCTTCTAGATAAAATTGGAATTATATACAGCATAAACGCAAGTATACATAAGTGACTGGATGAGATCTGACCATGTCCATGGAGATTCTCATTCATCCAGCTCATGGTTGTTCCAAAGATGTTTTTTTAAAAGGCAACTGGACTTCCTTTGTTTTTTGCTTCTCATCCAAGAAGCTTCTTCGGTTCTGACAGAAACATATTGTTGAGCATTAGAAATATGACATCTGGGGCACAAAAATCCCTTCTAGCAATGGTGATATTATCTACTTGGGTAATGAAACATCTGCAAGAAAACAACCAAGATCAGAGAGCACCAAGGACCCCCAAAATTTATCTGGCTGCTAAATGGTAGCAAATATATACAGGAAAACTAACCCACTGCTAACATCTAGTGGTCGTCGGTAGTTTTTCAGTTCAGATGTAATATGCTTTGTGTGTACCTGTGTGTTGTATGCAGAGGTGGAATTCAGCCGGTTCGAACCGGTTCGGGCGTACCAGTAGTAGCGACCTGCGGGTGAGCCCGCCCACCCTCCCGGGCGCAATCCCGTCATATATCGCTGTGTTTTTGATGCCGCACGCATGCACGGACGGTGCACCCGAGTGAATTGCTGTGTTGTTTGACATCTCACACGTGTTTGGACAGCGCGTGTGCATGCAAATTGCTGTGTTTTGTGATGCCGTACTTATGCGCGGATGGCGCATGAGCAAAGCGAGCGTGCACGCACACGCGCTCACATTTCCAGTGCTGGGCGAACCGGTTGTTACAATATGTGAAGCCCACCTCTGGTTGTACGCATGCATATTGATATTTAATCTGCAAATAGCAGTCTATGTTATTATTTAATTTTTAAAAAAATCAACAGTCCTTTTTTTCTCCAATCTTACTATCTCTGATTGAAGAGTCATCCTTAAATGAGAAGGACCACCAATCAAGTAATTAGTCACAGATAGTCTCAGCCATAGCAACATTTATGAGGATTCAAGGTATAATATTACTGACTCTGGCACTTTCAACCAGAATCTTCTTTATCCATAGCATAGGATATCACCACCTCCATGTCAAAAGGAAGTAAATAGAGGAATGTTGTTACAAAAGGAAGCATCTAACACAGGCCACTTTCTTGAAAGCTTGAGACTGAAGCTGGAAATTTGGATTAATCAATGCCAGTTGTACTCAAGCAGAAGCTGAAGATTTCCCCCAGTCAAGTTGCCACTTAGATGCAGTCAGATGTTAGAATCACTCTTTTAATAATCCAACCTATTTTGTTTTAAAGTACCACGTAGATTGCTATGAAGTTTTCTTGTTCCTGGAGATTTAATCTCTTTGAAGTAAATATATGTTCTTGGATCAGTCTTACCTCTTCATCCTTCTCCTGGCTCTCCTCTTACCTAAGCCAGAATGGAAGATGAATAGTCAACCATTCACAATAATTTGTATGCTATCTACTCACCAGCCTTTAGGCCAAAACATACTTCAAAAACCCTACCAAAGATAGCTGTTTTCACTCTCCTTTTGAAAGATAAATGAGTGGAAGTAACCTCTCCTGCAGGGGGAGAGAGAGAGAGAGAGAGAGAGAGAGAGAGAAAGAAGCAACACAAAGGTAATCAAAATGAAAGATACAGTTCCCATGAGGCTTGGAAAAAGTACTTTAGAGTTGGCCAAAAAGTACTTTAGAGTTGGAGGGGGGGGGGGAGAGAGAGAGAGAGAGAGAGAGAGAGAGAGAGAGAGAGAGAGAGAGAGAGAGAGAGAGAGAGAAAGAAGCAACACAAAGGTAATCAAAATGAAAGATACAGTTCCCATGAGGCTTGGAAAAAGTACTTTAGAGTTGGCCAAAAAGTACTTTAGAGTTGTGTTCGGAAAATATTTCCTTAGCAGAGAACTCCGTGTGCATTGATCAAATCGAGTACCTTAAGGGACTGCTATTGAGAAGGCCATTTTCCAGGCCTTTACTCTCTGATTTCTTGAGGTCAGTGGACACTTGGAGCATGATCTCATGGATAGATGATGTAAGATAAACAGATTCCATCTGCTCCAAAGTTAATGAACGCTAATACTATATAAGAATGTATAGGTATTTTGTACTAGTGATTTGAATTAGGCCTTGAAGCTTGCAAGCAACCAATGCAGCTCCTGAAAGACAGGTGTTATTCTGCTGCACAGGCTGAAGCTGATCAACAAGCCACATTCTATGCTAGCTACAACGTAGAAGTCATTTTCAGGGGCAACTACATGTGGAACAAATTACAGTAATCCAATGAGGGTTTGACAAGGATGCAGTATAATGTCTTTAATGTTTCCTAGTCTAGGTAAGAACACAACCAGCAGACTCACGGAAGCCAGAAGCTTTCTTGGCCATGTTCTGTACCTATTGCTCTAAACATGAGTGCAAGAGAACCCCAGATTATTTGCCCTTTTCAGAGAAACTGCAGATCCATCAAGATTAGTAGTTGGAACATCCACAGAATCAAGAGAGTTTCTGTATCTTGCAGGGATTCAATCTGAGCTAGTTATACTTCATCCACCTCCTCACAGCCGCCAGATACTGGGTCAGGACTTCTTCCCCATCTCTTCTTTGGCCTGTGGTAGATTTATAAAGCTGGATTTCATCAGCATATTGATGATACCTAATCCAAACTGACAGATGTCCTTCCCTGGCATCTTCATAGATGTTTGTGAGGTTACTTTTCTTTCCAAGGACTTGGCACACCACAGTGCAGCAAATCTGTACAAAATACTTTGTTGCAGCACACACCTTCCCCAATAATATATTGCTCTCCACTCTTCTCAGATTTGCAAGGTGATGTTGCCATCTCTTGAGCATTCAATTCTTTAATACTTAGTTCAAGCAGGAGTCTATAAGTCTGTAAAGTGACATGCAAACTTTGCCTTCTCTCAAAAGTTCTTATAGTTGAAATGAAATGCTGCTTCAGTGTGGTTGTTCCTGTTCTAGTTGCTACCACATTCTTGGTAGCAACTAGAGGGTATGCTGGATAAGCTGCCCACATAACTTGTGGTGCTGGCAGTTGAATGATAGTCTTCTTTCCTGCCTGTAATAGCTGCCAATCTCCAGATGTTTCTTCCATTTCTCTATGCCATTTGCTTATCGCCTTTCTTTCTACACCCACTTCCATGAGGGAAATGTGGGGGGGGGGGGGAGAAGAAACATTTCTGTCTGGCTACAGCTCTTTTCCAAAATGCAGAAGCAACTTTACTCCCTCACAATGTTAAAACAAGAGATAAAGGGAGAAACAGGCAAATTCTGGGAAATCTTACCGTGTTTCCCCGAAAATAAGACAGGGGCTTATATTTTTTTGACCCCCCAAATATGGCCTCGGCCTTATTATCGGGGGGGGGCTTATTATTTTGGGGGTGCAGTAGGCGGCGAGCGTGGGTCTGCATGTCCCATCACCGCTGCCTCGCCTCCCCTCCCTGCCGCCACCGCCTCGTGGAGCAGGACTCAGTAAGGCTTGTTGTGCCGTTGCATGCACGAACTGCAGGACTGCCGCAAACTTCATCATACTGGCACAGCTGGGGTCCTTCTGCCGTTGGTGCATGCAACGGCACAACAGGCCTTGCAGAGTCCTGCTCCACGAGGCAGCGGCGGTGGCGGGACGAGTCTCACAGAGACTCATTTCTGGCAGGTGGAACATGTTGGGCCGCGAGATGCACGTCCTACCTGGGACTTGTAGCTCCGTC
>QLTV01001733.1:890857-908779 GCA_003457575.1 Thermophis baileyi | reverse complement strand
CTCTCTCTCGCTCTCTCTCTCTCTCTCTCCCAGCCAAGAGTGTCCACCGCAAAAAGCAGCTCCCGGCCGGGAGAGAGAGAGAGCGAGATAGAGGTGGGTGCATGCACACCCCGCGGGATTGCCTCGGCTCCTCTGGGCTCTGCCTCTGCCAGCGTTTTGAAGCGCTCCTGCCTGCGATGGGGCGGCGAGGCAGGCATCAAGGCTCCCCTTCTCTTCCTCGGAGGCAGGAGCGCGTTTGAAAACGCTGGCAGAGGCAGAGCCCAGAGGAGCCGAGGCAGTCTCGTGGGGTGTGCGTGCCCTCGACTCTCACTTGCTCTCGCTCTCCCGGCCAAAAAAGTGCCCGCAGCAAAAAGAGCGCCTCCCGGCATGCCCCCCCCCTTTCCCCCCGGAAAGTAATGGGGGGGCTTATTTTCGGGGGGTGGCTTATTTCAACGCATGTCCCGAAAAGCCCTGTTGGGCTTATTATCGGGACATGTCTTATTTTCAGGGAAACACGGTACTATGAAGTGTCCAAGGATTCAATCTCTCCTGAATCAATAGCAGTTGAAGCTATCTACTTAGGAATGAGTGAAATCACTACAAATAAGTGCCTCAACCCCTAATCCTCACAAAAGAATAGCAGAGTTGATGGTACCAAATGCTGCTCAGAGATCTATTGTGATCAGAAGAGGTACATCAGCCCCATCCTGGGGCTACCATAGGTCATATGGTGCAATGTTTACAATGCTAAGTATTGCAAGCTAACTCTGCCCACTCCCAGGAATTCAATTCTGAACAGCTCAAGGTTGATTCAGCCTTCCATCCTTTCAAGGTCAGTAAAATGAGGACCCAGAGTGTTGGAGACAATATTCTGACACAGTAAAAAGCTCAAAGAGTGCTGTAAAGCACTATGGATCAGTATAGAAATCTAAGTGCTATTGTCAAGATTGAACCACTTTACTTCTTTCAAACCTTATTGCTATTCAACTTGTCAATGAACTGGGGGAGGGAAGGGTGGAATGGAGTGCTGAGAATTTGTGCATGGATCATGAGAGCCTGGAAACCATCAAGGACTCAAGTGCTTGAGAAGAAGGTGGATAGTTCCATAACAAAAGGACATCTCATAATTGGACAATGTGATCCTCCAGGGGTGGGGAGAAAGGGAAGCTATTGTTTAACTAGGAAAACTGGTTTCGATTCTTCAGTACCAAAATGGTGTATCGAATAAAGTTTTATTTTTGGGGATTCAAAGCTCCAGAGTATGTGTACTTGTTTTGGGTGCACTAGTCGGACAGTTGACAGCTATTGCTATTGCTATCCTTAAGATTTTCCCATGAAATTCCCAACCCAACCGATATCCACTCCTAAACCCAACTGAAAGGAATCTATATAATCTACTTCGTCCAAAACCTTTTGTAGTTAAAGTTCAACTCCTTTAACTATGGTGAGTATGTTGTGCCATTCTCATCAACTTTCCTTTCTTAAACCAATAAGTTTTGTTTCATTTCGTCAAATAATATGAGAGTTTATATCTTAATGGATGTCAATATAATTAATGTCCCCTACATGGAATCCAGTAAAACCCATAATGAACTAAAGAAAAATGATATGCATATTATTATTATTAGAGCCGCGGTGGCGCAGTGGTTAGAGTGCAGTACTGCAGGCTACTTCTGCTGATCACTGGCTGCCAGCAGTTTGGCAGATCGAATCTCAGCAGGCTCAAGATTGACTCAGCCTTCCATCCTTCCGAGGTGGGTAAAATGAGGACCCAGATTGTTGGGGGCAATATGCCGACTCTGTAAACCGCTTAGAGAGGGCTGTAAAGCACTGTGAAGCGATATATAAGTCTAAGTGCTATTGCTATTGCTATTATGGCACCACTTAAAGACTCTATTTACTAATACTACTCATATCAACTGCATCCCAACACACACACACACACACACACACACACACACACACACCTACCTACTTCATACAGCTTTCTTTCAACAAATATTTGATTGATGATGATAGTAGGTACCAACAGAAATATTTATTTGTTTCACCATTTATTTTAATACAGATGCTTTCTAAAATCTGATGAAGTTCAATCACTTGGCTTTCTAAGCAGGATTAGATACCTTTAATACAGGCCAAATGATTCAGAGGACATTTCATTTACCTTTTGGATGACTGTGATATTGGAAAATGGAAGAACTAGGAGAATAACCATACAAGCATCATCCAGCCATAGCTATGGCAACTTATTTGCATTGATGATATTTCTGCACAGCTATAGGCATTAAAAACCCACTAGAATGGATAATATAGAAAAATCAAAACATTGGGATTCAAATTCACAATCTAAAATTCATTCACTGATTACATTCCCAACATACATAAATACAGTCTTTCTCCTGAGGTTTATATTGCAGTAAGTTTCTGAATATAAAATGAGTAAATCTCTAGGACAAGCTTATGAGATCTTCACCAACAAACATGAATTAGCCAATTTTTACACCCTTGTGGCTAGATGAACAGTTGGATACATTATAATTGGATGATACTTGCAGGTGAATGTGTTTATTTTCTTAGTAGATTGGACACAGTGAACTCCATCTTTTATGGAGCCTTTATGGTAATATTATTATAGATAATCGTGCAGGAAAAAGCATTCAAATGCAGCAATTAATGTCCAATTTGCTTTTTAGCAGCCCAAGGCAGATATGCTATGGTTGTAATCCAGTTTAATAAGTGCTTCAGGAACAAAAAAAGGCCTCTGATAAATGTTTTGCTTTTATAAGGGGCATGTTAGCAATCTTTGCAGTTGCCATCACAGTATAAAGGAACTAAAATAATAGAAGGCTATAGAACCAGGGATAAGCTGAGAAACTGTTTTTAGAAGGATGACATAAGCAAAGCAAGAATTGGAATTAGATTTTCAGTTTCACAATTACCCCTGAATGTTGTGTCATATTATTTGGAAACTTCTTTAGCTTTACAGAATTGAAAAAATATTCTCCACAGGTTTTAGAGTCCATGTTTAGGATGAAAATTGCTACCTAAAGTTCCCAAACTAGGTATATTTCCTAAACCTATATTTGAAATACTTTCCCTTCATTTAATTTGTAAATGAATTTAATTTATAATTAAAACCACACATGCTACAAGACAGTTTTTGCCAACAATATATTGCAACAATTTTTTAGCAATCTGTAGTCAACCAGGATTTTTTTCTGGTTCTTATGGCTTCAAACAGGGGATGATAATTGCAGCCTTTTTATTTCTTTTCTAGAACTTGCTTTAGAAGTTCTTTAAAATCAAAAGGGTTACGGGAAGGGTTTTCTTGGGAAAAGTCCATTCTTATCCTTCTTTATTTATAGTATAATTTATTGGGTGGTCAGGGTGTCTATGTGAAAACATGGCTTTCATTAGATAATAATTTTCCAAAGAGTATCCAGCCTCCTTGGCTTCTTAAACATCTGTAAAATCCATGGAAGCTATAATGATGGAACTCTTCCCTTCGGAATTTTCCATGTATCAAAAACTATTGTACACAGTAAATCACAAGCTTGTCATTTTCATCATCTAATTTGATAAAGAAGAACTTTTCTAATGTTTATCCTCCCGTTCTAGGGGATAGTTTTTGAAATAAATATTTCCCTCCCTGTTAAAACTCTGGAATGTTTTAATTTGGCTGATTGCACTTTATTTTTTTCATTTTAGACTTAAATAATCCCCTCTAAGTGCAGTTCAGGTCTAGGTGTCATACCTTTATAAAATATTATAAATTATAAATATTATAAAGAAAATATTATAAATATAATAAATTTCACAAATATGATTTCAGGTGTGTTGTGTGTGCATGTTACACACACACACACACACACACACACACACACACACACACACACACACAATCATAGCTGTAGGAAAAGAGATTGCCAGAAATGAGTACTATTACCTTACAGCCATGGATTGGGATACTCAGGATGCAGAAGCAATATTTGGCTCAGAGGTCAATATAATGCTAGATATTTATTTATTTATTTATTTATCAAATTTATATAGACAAATTTATATTTAGATGTTTATATTTGTAGTTTATTTAAGTTCAGGAAGTCCTCATTTGGGCAGCATGTGGCTCAGTGGTTAAGACGCTGGTCTTGTTGGCAGGAAAGCCAGCAGCCCAGGTTTGAGACCTGAGCACCATGAGAAGTTCGAAAGCACGCAAATGCAAGTAGATAAATAGGTACTACTTCAGTGATAAGGTAATAGCACTCTGTGATGTCATAGAGTAGAGTAGAGTAGAGTAGAGTAGAGTAGAGTAGAGTAGAGTAGAGTAGAGTAGAGTAGAATAGAATAGAATAGAATAGAATAGAATAGAATAGAATAGAATTCTTTATTGTGATTGGACACACAATTGTGATTGGACACACAAGGAATTTGTCTTCGGTGCATAACTGCTCAGTGTACATAAAAGCTATAAGTGATATCATAGTCATCCAGAGGTGGGTTCCTCCCGGTTCGCACCGGTTCTATAGAACCGGTAGCAAACCGCTGGTGATGTCACGGAGCCGGTTCTGTCGATGCCGGTCCGTGGATGCCGCCATATTTTTTTGGGATTATTATTTTTTGGGATTATTTTTTTTGGAAATTTTTTGCTGCTTTTTTTCCTTCTGTGCATGCGCAGAAGCCGAGTCCCCGGCACTGCGCATGCGCCGCCATCAAGTTTTTGGCTTTTTTGGGGGGGAGGGCTTTTTTTGCTAATTTTCAGCACTGCGCATGCGTGCGCATGCAGCCACTCAGCGTGGGAGGAAGCGAACCGGCAGTGAGGTAAGTTAGAACCCACCCCTGTAGTCATCATAAAAATACTTTCATCATAAATCATAAGATACAACACTTAGTGATAGTCATAGGATGCTAAATAAGCAATCAACATAAATTATACTACGAAACTAAATAAAACAATTTAAATCGTAAAGATACAAGCAACAAAGTTATAGTCAGAAGTAGAAAAGGAGATAGTTAATAGTAAAGATGAGAAGAAGAATAGTAATTCAGCATTACTAAATAGTTTGACAGTGTTGTGAGAATTAGTTTTTTAGCAGAGTGATAGCATGGGGGAAAAACTGTCCTTGTGTCTAGTTGTTCTAGTGTGCAATGCCCTATAGCGTCGGTTTGAGGTAGAAGTTGAAACAATTTATTTCTAGGATGTGAGGGGTCTTTAGATATTTTCACAGCCCTCTTTTTGACTCGTGCAGTATACAGGTCCTCAATGGAAGGCAGGTGGGTAGCAATTGTTTTTTCTGCAATTCTAATTATCCATTTAAGTCAGGTGGGTTCTGACTTACCTCGCTGCCAGTTCGCTTCCTCCTGCGCCGCGTGGGTGTGTGCGCGTTGCGTGCCACGTGGGCGCAGTGCTAAAAATCCAGCTTCTGCGCATGCGCAGAAGCAAAAAACAGCTTTTGCGCATGCGCAGAAGCGAAAAACAAGATGGCGGCGCCTATGGTGCCGCCGAGAGAGCTGGTTCGGGGGTGTGTCCAGCCGGCCATCACTGCCAGTTCAGCGAGCGGGGGGAACTGGCAGGAACCCACCTCTGGTTTAAGTCTGTGTCTGTCTTGTTTGGTTGCGGAGCCAAACCAGACAGTTATAGATGTGCAGATGACAGACTCAATAATTCCTCTGTAGAATTGTATCAGCTGTCATGCTGGCCATATGACCGCAGAAATGTCTTCAGACAACACTGCTCAATGGCCTTGAAACAGAGATGAGCACTGCCCCCTATAGTCAGCAATGACTAGTGGAATAAAATCCAAGGGACTCCTTTACCTTTTTTACTTAGTCCTCATTTACTGACCACAGTAAGGACAACTCAAATACCACTCTTCAGTTTTTTAGGATGCATTAGCAGAATCTCTAGCAGAATATGATCTTCTGTCACAATTTTTATAGAGAAAAATAGAATACCTTGACACATGTGTAATACATTTACTAGACACAATGGGATGTTCTGTACTTCCAAATAAGGATATGTACCAAGATTACATTTTCTGCCTTCATTCTTTACAGAAGATAAGACTAGATATGTGGAGTGCAACTTTATCTTGTCATTATTTTTGATGCTATCTTCTTGTTTAGTATTCTTTTGTTAGATTTCATTTCCTACCCTATTTCAGATAGTGATCTATCCCCTGTTGTTAAATCTGTAAATATTCTGCAGATTGCTGGTTGCAGCAATCTGAATACAGCTCATAGCACAGAATACAGTTTAATCCTATTCTATGCAATTGTAAAATTCTACAGTGAATGGATACTGAGGCTCAAGTCTGCCTTGAAAAAACTGAGTTCGCCTTAAATCTGCATTATGCAGTAAGCCACTAATAAATGTACACTATTTGGTATGTGTGATGAGGCATTTTCCCATTTACATATTTCAGATTAAAATCTCTTTGAAATCAAGTCCACAATTTTCAATAACCTTACTTTAGATCAAACTTATTTGTATTGGGTTTTCTACTGCTCTAGGGGGAAAAGCACACAATAATCCAGGCAGACTTAACTGGAAGCTGCTGAGTTACTTTCATCAGGATTAAAGTCTTGCCAGTTACAGGCAGCAGGTGCCAGCTATCCAGCCAATTAAGATCAAGCTGAGTTTGTTAACCTGTAGTTAGCACTTTTTAGGGAAGTATGGCACTGTAGAAGAAGGCACCTTAGGAAGAGGTTGCTTATTAGGCAATCTTTCCACTCTGTGAGGAGAGGAAAAAGGGGAAAAAGACAAAAAGTGGGCCAGGAACAGGATAACACACAGTAACTGACAGTAATGGCAAATATGTGGCTGAGAGAGAGGAGAGAGACACTGCAAAGTTCATAAATGCAGACACTGGTTGCAAATTTACTTTTTCATCATTAGCATAACTTTGAACATTTACTCCCTGAGGCAGTCAATCAGTGAAGTCTATTTGTATTGTACAAAACATGTTTGCTTATACTGGCTGCTTATAAGATTAACTGACAGTAGACTCTGTGTTCACATAGCCTTGAGATTATTTGTGTTCTATTGTGAGCCAGAAGAAGCTTCATGAGAAGTTCTTATTAAGGCACACTCCTCTACCTGGTATCCCCTTGTTGCTAGTGATAGTTGGTGTGTTTGTAGTCCAAATTTTCCAAAAGATTGTTTTAGCTTGGAACAAGCTGATCTAGACAATTAACTGAAACATGTCTTTATGCAGCCTAGCATCTGCTGTCACAGCATTGAAACACTTTGATGCCAAATGACAAGTGGAATTGATTACAGATTCTCCATATAGTTTATATCCCAAATAAGTAAGAGAAAGACAGGTGATCCCCAGGAATAGTCTAATATAGCTTTACATATGGCTTAATATCAGAATATTATTTTTTGTTGTTTGGATTATGTCAGGAAGATAATGACAGTCTCATTTTTTAGTAAAAAAAAAACCACAACAATTTCTGTCCTTTATCTGGGAAAAACACCATCTCCAAATTGGGAACAAATTCATATAGTAAAATGAAGCTCAGGTCAACCTAGAATGAAAAGGGTACATGATAGTGTGATGGGCTTGTACTAGAAGACCTCCAAGGTCCCTACCAACTCTGTTATTCCATTGCCATATTTCTTCAAGCCCTACTTAACAACTAAAAAGGGTTTGAACACCATGTTGGCAAAACTGAAATGAGATATGAATTGGAAAGATGTTATTCCCTAACGATTTCACAAGATATAAAATTATCTAAAGGTTTTTTTACTTTTATATATCCCTTTTCTTTTTATGTAATTGTCCAGTGAAGAATCATCTCTATTTTGGAAATATTACAGTGGCATTCTTTTCTCAATCCCTTTGAAAAACTATTTCATTTCTATATGTAACAATTCTGATGAGGTGGATATAAGAGTGCACACACAATTGCGGGTGTTAAGAAAGGAGAATCTCTTCTGTAATTAAAATCTTAGATAATTACATGATTATTGTGCAGCTACAACAACACTTCTCCAAAATATTTTGCATCAAACCTTAATTTGGTGAAATTAATTATAGTACTTGGTTAACAGTTTCCTACAGATCATGGAAGCAGATCAGCCCATCATCATATAAGCAGAATTGCTTCGGTATAGCTTCAAGAGGTAAAAAATCTGTTATTCTTCAAATACATTTTCTTACACATCTAATCCTGGAGCACCAGGGAACTAACAGAGGACTATAAAAGAGGTGATTTGGTTCCAATCTTGAAAAAGAGAAAAAATTGATCCAGGAAACTACAGACCAATCAGCTTGATCTGGGAAAATCCTGGAAAATATAATCAAGTAGCAGATTTGTACCTAGGAACAAGCAAAGCTATCACTGGAAGCCAACATGTGCTTGTTAAAAACAGATCATGCCAGACAAATCTGATTGCCTTCTTTGACAAAGTGATTAAATTAGTGGATCAGAAAAAATATGTTCTGGACATAGTTTAAAAAGGCATTTTAGCAAATGCCTTTAACAAAGCCCATTTCTTGGTAAGATAGAAAAATGTGAAATAGACAGTATCACCACCAGATGGATTTGAAATTCACTGTCCAACCAGATTCAATATGTACTTCTTAATGGAACTACATCTAAATGGTGGGAAGTATGCAATGTGGTATTTTAAATTCTTTTAAAAAGAATTTTAAAGTCTTAGGCCCAGTAGTCTTCAATATTTTCATAAATGAATTATATGAGGGGATAAAAAATGAACTTGACAAATTTTCAGACAATACCAAGCTGGGGGAATGGCCAACATTTTAGAAGACAGACTCAAAATAAAGAAGGATCTTGACAAATTTGAACAATGGGCCCTAGCCAACAACATGGTATTGAAAGGTGAGAAAAGTAAAGTCTTACACTTAGGAAAGAAAAACCAAATGCACAGGTATAGAATAGGTGGCACCTGAATTCATCAGTAGTAACAGTGAGAGGACTTTAGGTGTCCTAGTAGGTGACCACTTAAGTATGAGCCAACAATATGCTGCAGCTGTCTAAAAAGCTAATGCACTCTCAGGGTACATCAACAGAGGGTTGGAATCAATATCATGTGAAGTGATAGTACCGCTTTATATTGCACTGGTAAGACTACATTTGGAATACTGCATCCAGTTCTGGTCATCATGATATAAAAAGATGCTGAGACTCTAGAAAGAGCACAGAGAAGATCAACAAAGATGATAATGAATCTGGACGCTAAACAGGATCTAAATATATCTAGTCTAACAGAGAAGGATCAGAATGATATGATGTCTTCCAATACTTCTCACAGAGAAGAGGGGGTTGATGTGTTCTCTAAAGCACCCGAGGGCAGGACAAGAAGTAATGGTTGGAAGATCATTAAAGAGACATCCAACCTAGAACTAAGAAAAAAAAAATCCTGACAGTGAGAATAATTAATCAGTGAATGGCTTGCCTCCAGAAGTTGTGGATGTTCTACTACTGGAGATTTTCAAGAAGAGTTTGGATAACCATATGTCCAGAATGATATAAAGTCTTGTATGTATGATGTATATCCAGCCCCCATATGTATAGTATATCAGGGGGTTGGACTAGAAGACCTCCAATGTCCATTACAACCACGTTAGTCTATCTTCTAAGATAATAGAAGTCCTGCCTCTTATATAGGATTGTAGCAGTATCTGAATTAATCATTAGTAATCATTCTAAAATCCATTGGTTTTCATTTTATCCTCTATTTGATCTTCTTAGCATAGTTTGCAGCTATAGACACCTTAAATTCATAAACCAAGTAGGTGTGAATATAGGGAAGGAGGAAGGAGATATGCCACATTAATATTTTGCTATGATATAACCCTAACCCTAACCCTAACATACCTTCGGAAAATTTAGTAATAAAAAAAATATACGATTGTGCCGAAATGGATAAATTAACTATCGAATTGAAAGGACAAATGGATACAGAATATTTCGTAATATGGAAGAAATGGTACGATTGGATTAAACAAAGGAAAAGAGTAACAGAGAGATAAAATATAGGTAGAAGTAAAATGTATGTATGGAATGTATGTATGGAATATATTTGGATCTGAATGAAAAAATGTGTAAATAACGTATGAAAAAACACTTGAATTAGAATGTAATGATATGTAAAAAAAATAGACATGTAAATATTAAGTACATGAGCACAGTTATGTAGAAATTATAGAAACTTGTTAAATGGAAAATACACAATAAAAACTTATTGAAAAAAATAATAATATTTTGCTACATACAATTTGATTTCAAATTTGAATTCAAAATACATCTCTTTCCACCTGGTTCCTATTGTGCCCACTATGACAATATTCTGTTTGAGACATCTATGTTTTTAGATTTCTCCTTTGGACCTTTTGACTCATTACCAGTTCTGTTGCATTCATGTGACCTGCTTATAGTGTTCATGTCGCATTTAAGGCAATATATTCAATAGCTGCCATTTGCTGCCAAGTTTCTATCTTTATAGCAATTAGGGGTTAAACTGCCATATAACTGGCAAATGAAGTTGTAAGATACAGCCCAAAGATATAAGCATTCACATTAACAAAAAACATAGACTCCAAAAATGATTCTCACATATCTTCTACAATTTCTAAGGTTTACATTTTTAGAAAGGGCCATGAGCTCAAAGTTCAGAGAAAGTTGTAAAGTGCAGATTCAAAAGATGTCCCTAGCTCTTTCTTAAGCCCTTTGCTGACTAAAGACAGGTGCTAATTTTTTATAAAACAAAACATTTTATACAACTTTTTGTCCTACCTTTTTGCAAGTTTTATTTGTTCTGCACAGAAATTGTTGGTGTCCTTTTTGATTTCTGTGGATGTAAATTCCTTCATTCAGGCCAGCTATATTGATTATAAATGCAATATTGCAAAGGAGGAATTATTATAAATTCTAGGAAGTTGTTGAATTATTAGAGGATATCTATCTATCTATCATCTATCTATCTATCTATCTATCTATCTATCTATCTATCTATCTATCTATCTATCTATCTATCTATCTATCTATCTATCTATCTATCTATCTATCTCTATCATCTATCTACCCAGACTTGCAGCAATCAGCTACTCCCTAGTATCTCCAGGGCACAGCAGCACTCTTGTGTGCTTTTGCATTAAAATTTATTTTTTTTTTTTTTTTTTTTTTGTACAGAGGTCTGACCAATACGATGCAATATGAAGCTTAGTTTTCCTACAGAGGCTGCCTCATGGAAACCTTGTGTTGTTCTGCATGTAGGTACTATTGTCACTAGCCTGTAGGGGCTGTGTTTTTTAAGGAGGCACCATGTTTTTATGGAGTTTGTGGGCTGAGTTCCACAAAATCCTTGGATGGCTGAGTGGGGAGTAGACCAAGGCCTACAAGTGGTAAGAGACTCTATCTATCTATCATCTATCTATCTATCTATCTATCTATCTATCTATCTATCTATCTATCTATCTATCTATCTATCTATCTATCTATCTATCTATCTATCATCTGTCTGTCTGTCTATCTTTCTGAATTGCCTTATGAACAATTTTAAAAAGTGGTATTTTTGTTTTCTTGAAAAAGTTTCATTGAGAAGATACACACAATGCTAAGATATTTACAGGAACATTCTTGGTTCCCCTAAATATAAAGTATAATTAGTTTCAGATTAGATATAGCTGGTATCAAATATATATACGTAGTATGTATGAGTCAATATAAAGTGAAGGGAAAACCGTCCTCTCCTATTTTATTAAATATTCTAAGAAATATATTAAGTTCCATTCTAAGATATAATTTGAAGTCTGGCATACTGATCTCTTAATGTAGATTCATTATATCTTATTGCTGATTGCAAGCCCCATGGTATGGAATCTTTGTTGTTCAGTTAATGCATTTCTGAAGGAACAAATTTATGGTAACTGCAGAACTTTGATAAGGATATATACATGTTTAAAATAATGTAATGGGTTGTAACAGAAGTGTCCATCCTGAGGCTATTCTTGGAAACCGATAGCACATTTCTACAGTCATAAAATGGTGAATGTTATGATAGCATTTCAGCCTTCCTAATTATGGTTAAGGAAGACTTGCTAATATGGAGTTCTTGTAAAAAAAGTTAATCTGTACTGCAATGTCTTCCTATTTTAGATTGTTTGCGAATGATATATTTTGCAGGGCTGGGGGGATACAAGATAGACATTTCTCTTTTGGGAAGAGTCTTGAAAACCCATTTCAAAAATCTGTTGCAATAATAAATTAGGGGCTTTTAAAAGTCAATCAACATTTTAAAGAATTAATTTAACCATCAATTTCCTCCTTAGTTTGGTCAATTGGATTATTTTCACTTTCTTAGGCAGCATAAATAAAGTTGTATGCAACTATATCCACACGTATTGGACATGTATAGATGACTGTGTAAATGTGGTCTATAATTTTATTTATCAGGCAAAGACCTGCAGTTGTAAACACTGGGTCCATCTTATGAACTGATGAGGACAAACAAGATCTACACCTGAGATTAATGGGAGCAGATGACACAGGTAGTCCTTGGTTAAGGATTATCTTGTTTAGCAACACTTTGAAACAGCACAAAGCAAAAGTAGCTTTCCAGCCAGTGCTCAAACTTATGACCATTGCAGCATTTATAATCGTTACAGCAACCTGCAATCACATGAATGTCATATGCAAGCTTTACTGCTGGATTCTGACCATCAAATCAATGGAGAAGCTGTCAGTAAGTCACAATTGATGTAAATCTGGTGCAGTCATGCGATTTTTTATTTAATGACCATATCATTTAGTGACTGAGTTGCTAGTTCCAATTGCAATCATAAGGTGAGAACTACCCGTATTTTAAGTGCGTAGAATATATTTAACTATGGCCTCAAGTCCTAAAATGCCAATTGTGTGACTTTGAGACCCAAAGAGGTCTCTTTCTATTCCAAGTGAAATATTCCAGGAAAACTCTTAAAGATTTAATACACAAGTCATTCCCATTACCTGCATTGTTCACCACCAGCAAAGAAGAAGGCTTCAACTTTTAACTGCTGAATTCTTCCAAATAGTTCTTCTCCATATCATAAGGAAGGCTTATGGTGGGGCTTCCAGAAGAAGAAATTGTATCCACGGCAAAGAATGAAGATCCAGCGGATAGACCGTCTCTTTGTAATTCCTCTCCAAACAAGCCCTATACAAATGGTCCATATGTTTGCATCTTGTTAGGAGAACACAAGGCAATGGTCTCTGGTGGGTTTAAAGCTCTGAGAGACAAGGGAATAGTTATCGCATTCTCTCCCCCCTCTTTCTCACACAAACATTCACTTACTCTCCACAAGCTATGGCTGTCACTTTCAAAAATACATTCGGTTTCATAGTACCTTTTCTGATCACTTTTGGATATTTCTTGTTAACAATGTTCAGTTAACAATCTTTGACAGTACTAGGTGAGTTTCCCTTTAATACTCAGCAAATGAAAGTTTTAACTAAAGTTTAAGAAGTTAATGGGGGGGGGGATAAACTGCAAAAGGATGATTTGATTTTAGAAAGTTACAAATTGACTAGGTGTCCAGATAAATCTGAAATAAGATTTTGAAATTCATTATCAAGAAACCTTCCTATGGGAAAATGCTTTTAACTTGAATAAAATAAAATAAAATAAGATTATAAAATTTGGAGATTAGAGGGAAGTAAAGAGTATTATTAAAGGAGACAAAAACATGGAATCAAATGTACAATTACTGAACAGAGCAAACTATTCTAACATTGAACATATTGAAGTATATTTTTGAACAATGGATTCAGAAGCTAATATTAATAGTGTCAACAGAGGCATCTGCTTCTGTAGAGAGACTATATCTAAAATATGTTCTGAAAATTGAACAAGGTTTATCTGATAAGATGGAGAGGGAGTCAAAAGTGATTTAGAAATGACAGGTTAAAACAATTACATAGAAAAGGATGTTACACTGGACATGCAAAACAAACCCACTGATGTTTTAATAATTAAAAATGATATACAAAGAATAAACTAAGACAGCTGCCCTGATAATTTTCCTGTATTAGCTTCTGGCTCACAATAGAAACTTATTAAAGTTTAAAGACTCTTGTAAAAGGAAGGAATATAAAATTGGTTCATTTGATCAAAGTTGAAATAGATATGTTATTTCTGATAACTCTTAATGGACTTTTACTGACACTAGCACTGAAATGATGATTCTATACAAATTTGTTTATAGATGGAATATGAGAAGAAGAGATTGTTTGTTGCATCTTAAGAGAAGATGAAAAGTTACTAAATTTGTTTATACTTTGTTGTGATAAAGATAAAAATCACTATATTTTTTACTTTTTTGCTTTTTTTATTCTTTAAATATTTTTGCTATATTTTTAAATATATTATGCTATATTTTTACTCTTTAATCTTTCTTTCTTTTTCTTACCTGCTACTCTTACTTTCTATGCTTTTAACTTTTAACTTGTACTAGTTTTTACTATTGCAATTATAATCTTTAATAAAATTACTATTTTAAAGGAAAGGGTTAGAGTTTGCAAACTAATTGGCACTATTCCTTTCTATGACTATAATATATTCCCAATAGTAAAATGTCCACTTTTATAGGTAGAAGGTAGTGGTGACACTTGCTGTATGGCAGACCATTACTGTATACTGGCAAGATTTTTTGATGGAGCTATTTAATGTTAGTGTACTTGTATATAAAATTTTAACATTTGCTTTCTTTTTCCTCCAAAGGGAAACCATGGCATATGTTTCTCATTAGCTAAACCAGGAGTAGACAACCTTTTAAGAACAGCTATTTCTGAATCTTTTGAATCTTATTTCTAATGCACCAGGTGATTGGATTGAAGTCACCTTAGTGAATTGGGCTTGGATTCCTGAGGAGAGCAGTTAAGACAATCATACACTTTGCCTTTTTGTTATTTGTTATAAAACATGAATTGATGGCAATCCTTCCATTATTGGATGATTCCTTACCAAATTTTGATGGGACAATTTGAGAGTGGTGGTGGTGGGGGGTAGAGATTTGCTTAAAGAACTTTGGGAGAAGCATGTGACCTTTGGGCTGTAGGTTTCTCAGCTGTGGATTAAATTTCAGATTCTGTTTTCTCCTTTCACTCTAGAGAAGTATATCACTGGAGAAAAAAAGTAGACATACATTTCCCCCCCTCCCCTATTTTGGATTGTATTCTCTCTCTCTCTCTCTCTCTCTCTCTCTCTCTCTCTCTCTCTCTCTCTCTCTCTCTCTCTCTCTCTCTCTCTCTCTCTCTCTCTCTCTCTCTCTCTCCTCCCTGTAGTCAAGCAATGGCAGCACATTTGCTTTATCATGATGCTGTTACAGAAGCAGTAGGCATTTTATGTTTTGTGGAGAGTGATTGAATTTTTAATGTTGCTCAGGTATCAGCTACTTCACCGGGGCCCAAATGCCATTAAACGCATTGTCTGAGGCAGTAAAACAGACGAACTCACATTTTCTGATACAAATCAGCTTCAGTAACTAAATCTGTGAGCTAATTGCTTCATTTTCTTAAAACAACCATTTGTCAATCACTTACAGCAAAAATTAAATACACTGGTTAAAGATTTTGATGCTACCTGGGGATTGAATGGAATTCTTCCCTTTCGCAGTATCACTAATTAGAAACATGCTCTTTTGGTTCACTGTGCTGAGATTAGATTAATTTCAGGGAAGACATAATGCTGTGCCTTTGATTTAAAAATTGTTAGTACAGATGTTTCTGCAGAGAAAAATATTCTAAAATATCTCCTGGCTGTAAGGTTCTTTGAATTTGTGCTTAGCAGGACAGCATGATTTTTATATCTATCTATCTATCTCTATCTCTATCTCTATCTCTATCTCTATCTCTATCTCTATCTCTCTCTCTCTCTCTCTATCTCTATCTCTATCTCTATCTATCTATCTATCTATCTATCTATCTATCTATCTATCTATCTATCTATCTATCTATCTATCTATCTATCTATCTATCTATCTATCTATCTATCTATCTATCTATCTATATCTATATCTATCTATCTATCTATCTATCTATCTATCTATCTATCTATCTATCTATCATCTATCTATCTATCTATCTATCTATCTATCTATCTATCTATCTATATCTATATCTATATCTATATCTATATCTATATCTATCTATCTATCTATCTATCTATCTATCTATCTATCTATCTATCTATCTATCTATCTATCTATCTATCTATCTATATCTATATATCTATATCAAGTGTGTGTGTGTGTGTCACAGAAGACACCCTCCCTAGTTTTTCAAGCTATAAAGGAGATGGGGGTGGGGTAGAGAGAATCATACTTTGAGATTTGCAAGGTTGATGTTGTCCTTGCAACGTAAACCAGATTGGAATCACAACCAGATGGGCTAATTTTACATTATTGTAAAGCTACATTGATAAGAGCTTTCAAGTCTGAAAGTACAATTCTCCCCATCACACACACACAAACCCTGTCTTCCTTTCAGTCTGAGAAACTAGCAAGGGTGTCTTCTGAACTGGTTGTCCCACCCTGTTGCAGGCTGTACTGCCTCTCACCTGACCATTCCCTTGGCGGTGTCTCTCTTCCCAGTTTCCCAAGGTTTTTCCACATATCACTATGTCATATGACAGTCCTGAAAGAAATTGGAACTTTTAGTGACTCAGTCAGCAAGTTGTTTCCCCCACCCCCCGCTTCAAAGTTTTGTTCATAACCCTGTATGTTGTATTTATCTTGCAATACATGCATATAAAAATGTTTGAGAATATGTTAACTTATAAAATCAACCACAGAAGATTAGATTGTTTCTGCATTTGGATGGCCTGTTTCAAATTTTGTCCTTTGGGATCTGGATTTTTTTTATCATAATTACAAGGGGGAAGGGGGGGGTTGGCAATTAGTTCAGCAATTGCCCCACTTACATTTTCAAATGCTTGACCTATTTTTTTTTAAAAAAAATCAGTGTAATCATTGATAAGAATTTCTGCTACTCAGTTCTCTCTTTAAAATAAATAATTCTAATTTAATTTCTGATAAATTCTTTTATCCCAAATTAAATTACGTTAAGGTTGCTAAGGCTAGGAGAAGATGCCTTTCTGTTGTGAACTCTGTTTTGTAGAGGTTTTGAGACTTTCCAGCCCTGCTGACCTTTTGGAAGTTGGTCACAATGGAACACTTCTGAGTGTTCTTAATGTATTAATATAGCATTGTTGCAGTTGCTAATTGTTATCAAGGTACTGTTTTAATTTTACGTTAATGATAATGTTGTTATGTTTTTACTATGTGGTTTATATTGCTGTGCTGCTGATGTTTTAGTTTTGTAACCCAATAATAGTCCTAAGATTGCTATACCCTAAAGTCTAATAAAAAATAACTGTATAGCTAGCTATCCAACTAACTGTGTAAAAAGCAAATTCCATACAGAAATGTCCCATTTCATCTTCAGAACAGTCATTTTTGAGCTACAAACTGGATTTTTGGGATCAAGATGTTTCACTGTCAAAACTGTGCACCTTTAGTTGTTATGAAAAGTTTGATGTGGCAAAAATATTTAGAGCAGTGGTACATGGAATGTCAGAAAAATGTGAGAACTGTGAAGCAAGGCAAAGTGATATTGTCAAAGACAAAATGTTAAAACTGAATGTTGACATTCTTGGAATTAGTGAAGAGAGGTAGAACTGGAATGGTTTACTTCACATTGAAGAGCACCAAATATTCTATTGCTTCTTCATTAATGCTAAAAATTCAACTTTTGAAATAAAAGAAAATCTATAAGGTCACATTTGGGGCCTGTGACACTAAGATATGTGTCTAGGAAAATAATCCCCTTCTTTTCTTTTTCTTTTTTTCGGAAGGAAGGAAGGAAGGAAGGAAGGAAGGAAGGAAGGAAGGAAGGAAGGAAGGAAGGAAGGAAGGAAGGAAGGAAGGAAGG
>QLTV01001733.1:876285-889145 GCA_003457575.1 Thermophis baileyi | reverse complement strand
CGCAGATAACCTGGTCCTAAGCCATGTAGGGCTTTAAACGTAACAACCAACACCTTAAATTGTGACTGGAGCGCAATCGGCAGCCAGAGCAGCTCACGAAGGATGGAACTCGTGTGGGTGTACCTTGGCACACCCATCTTCTGTCTTTATTTTAATAGGACAAAGTTTTTCTCTTTAATAGAAAGGAAGAGTGGGTATGTGTGTATACTTCTGCATATACAGCATCCCCAGCTATGCCTTAGTCATATGAGCATGGAAGTTCAAATGTTTTGGGCTACCCACAAATGTAGAATTGCCTGTCTGTTCATTGGAACATTATATAAATGCATTCTTTATTCACTAGATCTGCAGACTGGGTATTAGATACCATGAAAGATGAAAGAAAACTCTGAGGATATTGCTGTGAAACATACTAATATTCTAAATTTATCCTTGGCTTATTATAATGTGTGGGAGCATTCTGCATTTGTTGTTGTTGCTTTAATTACAGTGGTACTATAGAAATTATTATGCCTGTTCTTTGCATGATGAGAGGGCTAATTTGGTTGTGTGTATAGGTAAAGTGTGAAATTAAAGACAAAAGATAGCTTCAATTACAACACCCAAACCAAACTGAAACAATAGACATATTCTCTGATTCTAAAAACAATACAATCTCAATTTTAAAAAAAAATAAGGCTCTTTTATTCTCTTCTTATTTGGAATAAACAACTTCCCCAAAAGGGAGAAATTAATAATCACTTTAGAATGATGCTGTTATTGCTGAATAAACTTAAAACAATGGGAAAGCATTAACCACCTCTTTTGCTATAGTGATAAAGCAGTGCATTAATGCATGAGTGATAGTTCTTCACTCCCTGACAATAGACTAAATAACAAGGAAAGGAACAAAACAACTTAAGAATTTATAAAGTCAGCCAGAATCATTTAGACTACTGTGTTTTTCTATACATCTAAGAAACACATAGACTTTCCTATTGTGAAGGTGCACAAAGTATTCTAAAAATGCTTTATGAAGCATGCTACAATGAATTTCCACATTTTTTAATATTTAATATAAGCAACAACAAAGGTGCTTTCACAGCCTTAGAAGACACGATTCATTTTTTTGAGAAGATGTGGTTTCCACAAGCCTCTTCCCTATGTTTAAATGAGAAATTTATCAGGCATTAAAATCAAATGAGGGAAGACCATGGCACAGCTTAGAATCATATCATTATTGCATATTTTGCCAAACTTGAACACAATATACTATATGTTCAGGTTCTTCTTGCTACAAGTGATGAGATTGTAGGTAAGTGTGATGGCTCCTTCTGGCTCCAGTTCGGACAACAAGAAAGAGCCGGCTCTGAGGATATTGGAGACGGGCTATGGGGAGCACCACGAGACATGGAAGGCTCTGTGGATGGATAGTTGAGGCAAATCTGTGCCGGGAATGTCAGGGAAATCAGAGAGAGTGGCTGGATGAACAGCTGGCTGTGCAGGCTGGAGAAGAGGCTTAGCTGCAGCTGGTCAGCACAGAAGAGGAGGAGTTGCTGTACCCATCTGATCTCAGGTAGCACATTGCTGAGCGAGATGCAACAGAGGTCACCGAGGCTACTCATGAAGAGGCAACCCTGCCCCTCCTAATGAGGTGCATCAGTTGGCACCTATTTATTTCAGCTCTTGGAACCTGGTAGTTGTCAGAGGCAATAATTCGTAATCCATCCATCCATGACTGCTTGTGACTTGTTGCCTTGATCTCCTTGAGACTGTATTGCCATTGTTGTACCTTGCACCCATTGAAGCCAAGTTGCCTTCCCTATCCCTGGAGTCCAGAGAGTTTGGTTGCTTTCGTTGGGCCTTGCCACTGGCAGTTGGTGTCATCCTGCTTGGTGTTTATTAGTTCACCTTGCTGTCATCTTGCCTGAAGCTCATTGATTCACCTTGCTGTCGTCCTGCAGGGAGTTCTGAGTTCACCTTGAGGGCATTGGCCCTGTGCCTTAGGTGCAGAAGAGATTGTGGTTTGTCTTGCTCCCATTGCTTTTGCTATGCCTGTTTAGTGTTTTGGGAGAGGTAGTTTGGAACTGACTCTAAGGAATACACACACAGAGTTGGACCTGGGTAAGGACTGTGGGGTTGCTTGTGTGGAATAAACATGCTTAATCCCTCTCCCTCTCCCTCTCCCTCTCCCTCTCCCGGGTTAGTGTTTTTGGAGAGATAGTTTGGAACTGATTCTAAGGAATACACACAAAGAGTTGGACCTGGGTAAGGACTGTGGGGTTGCTTGTATGGAATAAACATGCTTAATCCCTCTCCCTCTCCCTCTCCCTCTCCCTCTCCCGGGTTAGTGTTTTTGGAGAGATAGTTTGGAACTGATTCTAAGGAATACACACAAAGAGTTGGACCTGGGTAAGGACTGTGGGGTTGCTTGTATGGAATAAACATGCTTACTCTCTCTCTCTCTCTCTCTCTCTCTCTCTCTCTCTCTCTCTCTCTCTCTCTCTCTCTCTCTCTCTCTCTCCCCCTCCCCTCCCCTGTCAAGCAGTAATGGTCAATTTATTTACTTACCTGCCTATCTTCCTATAATAAGGCCACCAAACATAAATGTTATAGTGGTAAACTAATTAATTGTGGGGTTAATATTATTGTAAGCAAATATCTGACAATACTTTATATTGCTTAACTTGAAAGTCATTTCTTGTTGTAATGGTCTTCATCTGGTTGTAATCTGTAATCTGAGGATAACACTCCAGGAATTGTAACTCAGGAATTTTTTGGCCAGTAATCAATAGAGAGAAGAGCCAGCATGGGAAATAACATGAATAGGGAAGAAGTTGAATCAGCCCATATTTGCCTTTTTGTAATTAGTGTGATCTAGTTAATGGAATAGACTGGTACAGTTTGTATTCCACTAAAAGAAAAGATATGCAGTTGAAACACCTGGTAGTATGTGAAAATAAACGTGAGGGTAAAGGTCCAGAGTCGCTTTTCAGAATGAGATGGGTACCATATAAATCTAATAAATAAATAAAATTAGACATATAAGAAGTTATGTTTATTTTGATGCTTATCTCAAGGCTATTATTGCTCCCCCTTTCTACAGTGTGTTTCAATTTCTCTAGCATGATATTGTTTCTGTGTTTGCTTTTTATTTCAAGCTTTAGATAAAATAGATCAGAACTTTACCTTTTGTGGTGGTAAAAGTCACCAAACTTAATCTTATGTTAGTTGTTTCAATAAACTTATTTATGCTATTTTTAATTGGCTCATTTCGAGGTAGGCTTTCTAATCACATCTACTACTTGTAATGTGACAATGACAACATCAGTATGAAAATTGGGAGGAAAAAAAATACTTACAGTACATGAAACTGAAAAGGATCTGAAGAATGAAACTCTAGTTCCCATTTTGTACCTCTTTTGAATAGTGTTCCCTATTTAAAACCAGCAGGATTCAATTAAAGTATAGAGAACTTAGAAGTACTCATAAGCTTGGTCAATCAAATCAACCCTGACTTCTGGTGATAACAGGAACAAGTACCTGCTGTTTTCTTGGCAACATTTTCACAAATGGCACTCATACAATCAAAGGGCTGGAAGAGACAGTGAATGTCTTCTAGTTCAACTTCCTGTCTATAGAAGACCTTATATCATCCCAGACAAATGGTTGTCAAATCTTTTCTTGAAAACCTTCAACAATGGTGCACCCACAACTCAGAGAAGCAAACTGTTCCATTGGTTAATTGATCTCACTGTCAGGAACTTTTTCCTTGGTTCTAGGTTGACTCTCTCTTTAACAGTCTTCCACCCTTTGCTTCTTGTCCTACCCTCAGGAGCTTTGGAGAATAAGTTGACCTTCACCTCTCTATGTGACAACACCTCATGTACTGGAAAACAGCTATCATGTCACTCTTAATTCTTCTCTTCGTTAGGCTATACATACTTAGTTTCCTTAACTGTTCCTCATAGAATTTATCCTGCAGACTTCTTATTATCATAGATGCTCTTCTCTGCAGACCTTAACTCTCTAGAGCTAAGAGAGAGTGACTGGCCTAAAGCCACACAGTTGAATTCATGCCTAAGGCAGAACTAGAACTACTGTTCACATTTAGACACAAAACTCTCACTTTCACTTGTTTTATAGTACTAAGTGTTTTAGGAGTATCCATGTGTAACGGAGTGTTTCTGTGCACATCCAAGGACATTTAAAAAAAAAAAACAGGAAAAAGATTTTTAAAAAACATGTATCTAATAAAGCCTCAAACAGATGAAAGCTAAGAACATGTAGACAATTAGAGTCTTCAATTGATACTGGCCTTGCAGTTAAATTTTAGCTAATTCTGATGGCTGAAACAGCCTGTTAACAGTAAAACAAGGATTCTACTTCATTCATAATTATTAAGCAGCATTCAATATAATCAGTAAGTTCATGAAAGTTTTACCAGGAATGTTTTCATTCCACATAAGCAATTGGCTATAATGACTCAGCTTTACTTTAATAATAACTCGTAAGTGACTTGTTTTCCATCTCCCTCTCACCCTTTATAGAGGAGAGCCATTAAACAGGGCTGTGGGGGGGGGGGAACCTTTACGGTACAACTAATTTAACTTCAAAATCCTACTAAAATGAGATGTGAACTTGGGAGATCCAGTGTTAGGTAGAATTAAGAATTGCACAGTTGGCAAGAACCAATGAGTATTTATCCCAGCCTGCTCTTGGTGAAAATAATTCATTTATACAGAATTTGTCCTATAAGAAATCTGATCAATGGAGAATCTATCGCAGCCAATATGTTTTATTGCTAAATACTTTTAGTCCTTTTCTCATTTATTATTTGTTCAAAGTAGAATAATATGTTTTTATAGTTTTATTTTTGCATTATTTATATTCTTTTCCCAGTGAAGCAAGTTAAAATAGCATTGTTTGGTTAACTCCAGGCATGATAATGTTGATCCATGTGTAGCTTGTGGTCTATGAAAACCTGTTTTATACTTAAAACTTCAAAATATTTCTACTTTTTCATTTTACATCTTAAGCAATATAAAATAAAAATTCAAACATGTTAAGGGCTGTGTTTTTATAGACACTATCTTGAATTACAATTTTGGGACTAAGATACGGCTAAAAACATTTTTATTTGCATCTTGTGGTTATCCCATAACCCATCCCCTAGCCATGCACAAATCATTAACATTTCAATTCTGGTGTCAGTAAAAAGTCCATACAGGGTTCCAAAAATTTTATAGAAAAATTTCTTATTTTAACCTTGGTCAGACAAACCAACTTTGTACTCCTTCCTTTCACTTCTGTCTATCTTGATCTTTAATTCATTCAGATGTTCTTATAGGATTTGATTCTTTTCAGTTTTTATTTTTCCCATCTCAAAGTCTTCTTCAAGTCTTTAGCAAATGTATTTGGTAAACCCAGTAAGGAGTAATTATCCAGGCCATTCCTTTAGCTTATTATTTGTATTTGTACTTTACTGTTATCTCTTTTCTAATGCACATTTTTTTTAAAAAAAATCCATTATTTCTAACAATTTTTCTTTTTATTCTTTCTACAATCAAATCAAATGAAGTTTGTTTCAGTTCTTTATCCTGTAGATCTTTCAAGGTATTCTCTTTCACATCTGTCATTGTTTATTTGACAATGTACATACATAGTCAAACCATAAAAGCAGACATGACAACAGAACTAAATTTACAAGATGCATGGAGAGAGGCACACCGGGAAAAGAATCAATACACATTCTATTCAAATCCACAGCCAATCCTGGTCAAGGATTGATTTGGCATGGGTGACACCTGGACTAAGAATAGAGATTGAAGAAATTGAAATAATGACCAATACTTGGGCGGATCATAATCCAATAAAAATAAAATTGAAAGGACAAAAAAGAAGGAAGAGATGGACAATGAATCAACATTTTTTAAAAGATAAAGAATACATATAAATGATGGAAAAAGAACTGAAATTATTTTTCAAGGTAAATAAAATAAAAATAAAAAAGAAGATACATCTCTCCAAAACTTGTGGGACACCATTAAAGCCTATATACGTGGATTAACAATAGCATATACGGCAAGGAAAAATAAGAAGAAAAAACAACAAGAGACTCTCAAAAAAGAACTCGAAAGAACCTTCTTGCAAAAGGTTCTCAAAAGAACCACAAAATAATAGAAAGAAAAAAGAGACCTTATAAAACACAAACCTAATCTGACCATGCAAGAAGAAATGGCACAGAAATTTAAAATGGCAAAACAAAACTTTTTCGAGAACGCAAATAAACCAGGGCGCTGGTTAGCAGATAAATTAAAACAAGAAAAGGAAGAATAATATATCAATTACAAGATAAGAAGGGAGTGATGTGTAATAGAAGGGAGGAAAAAAAGAATATAGCACAGGAATTTTTTCAAAGGTTATACTGTCAAGAAAACATTATAGAAGATAACATTAAACAATATATAGATACATTGAATACAAATCAAATTGCAGAGGAAAAAAGGGAGATATTAAATGGAACAATAACATTGATGGAATTAAGGGAAGCGTTGAAAAAAAAAACAATAAATCACCAGGCCCATATGGAATCTCAGCAGAGTTATATAAGAATACACAAGAAACATTAGAATTACTAATGTTAGAAACATTTAACGAAGTACTAGAAGAAGCCAAAATACCCACCACATGGACAGAAGCACTCATTACTCTCATCCCAAAGGAAGATACAGATAGACAACAGATCCAAAATTATAGACCCATCTCGTTATTAAATGTAGACTACAAAATATTTACAGCAATAATATCAGAAAGAGTTAAAAGAGTTTTAACGGAATATATACACCCAGACCAAAACGGTTTTTTTACCAAGGAGGCAGATTAAAAATAACATGAGCATTATTATAAACACCTTAGAATATTATGAGGCCCACCCAGGAAAACAAGCTGCATTAATTTTCTTAGATGCCCAAAAGGCCTTCGATAACGTAAATTGGAGATTTATCATTGCACAATTAAAGAACATGAACTTTGGGGGGAAATTCATGAAAATGGTAGAAAAAAATATATACAATCCAAACAGCAAAGGGGACATCACAGGAAAAAATAATATTGCAAAAGGGGTAAGACAAGGATGCCCGTTATCGCCCTTATTATTTATCTTAACACTTGAGGCATTATTATTAAAAATTAGAAGAGATCAGGATATAAAAGGTCTAAAAGTTAAAAAAGAAGAATATAAAGTTCAAGCGTTTGCTGACAATTTGGTATTTATATTAGAAGAACCTTTATAAACAGGATCTAAATTAATTCAAAAAATAGAAGAATTTGGTGAAGTAGCGGGATTAAAAATTAATAGGAGCAAAACAAAAATAATAACAAAAAACGTTACCAAAAAGCAGGACAGAGAATTGGAAGAAAAAAATGGGCATGCAAGTAACTAAAAAGATAAAATATTTGGGAATATGGCTATCGGCTAAATGCTCTTCAATCAAAGAAGACAATTATAATAAAATAATACAACAAATAAAAAAAGATTTGGAAACTTGGAAAAACTTATCGTTATCGCTTATTGGAAGGATAGCCTCCATTAAAATGAACATCTTACCGAAAATACTATTTCTATTTCAAGTTATACCAATACACCCAGGGAAAAACTATTTTAAGGATCTAAATAAACTAACTACGAAATATATTTGGCAGGGGGGAAAACCAAGGATTAAACTAAAACTATTACAAGATAGCAGAGAGAAAGGAGGTTTCGCAATCCCAAATTGGGAAATGTACTATCAGGCAACAATGTTAACTTGGATTAAAGATTGGATTGAGTTAAAAAATAAGAGAATTTTAATATTAGAAGGGCATGACCTACAAACAGGATGGCATGCATTTTTATGGGACGGGAAAAATAAACTCCACAGCTATTTTCAAAGACACTTAATTAGGGATGCGTTAATACGGGTCGGGCAAAAAATAAAAAAAAGAACACTATACCAAAATACCAAATTAGATATCCACAATGGAGGCGTTAATCTATCCGAATGTATTAGACATAGACAAAGTAATAAGATATAAAGATTTGTTAAATGAACAGGGGGATTTAAAATCTAAACAAGAATTAAAAGAAATAGGTATAGACATACTGTAGACTGGTGGCCATATATGCAAATCCAGACCAGATATAAAAAAGATGTAAAGTTATATGGATTTCAAAAAGAACTGCAAGAACTAGACAAGATACTACAAAGCACAGAAGGAAAATTGATTAGGAGAATATCTATTAAGATATAGAATGGAAGAGGAGGTAGTCAAAGAAACAATGATAACGTGGGGCAAAAATTTTGGATACAGTATAGAATTAGAGAAATGGGAAAAACTCTGGGAAATAAATTATAAATTAACTATGTCTGCGGCCTATAAAGAGAACTTGTACAAAATGTTCTACAGGTGGCACTTCCCACCAGTGACTGGCTAGGATGTTTCCAAATACTTCACCGATCTGCTGGAAGTGCAAACAAATGCAAGGGACATATTATCATTTATGGTGGACATGCGCAGCAGTGAAAAAATACTGGACTAAAATAAAGAAATGGCTTGAGGAAATAACAGAATACCAAATAGATTGGAAACCGGAACTATTCCTACTGGGCATAATCACAAGAAAATATGGGGAAAAAATACAATATTTAATATTACATATTATAACCACAGCTAGAATCATATACGCACAAAATTGGAAAAATAACATGATACCAGCAGATGAAAATGTGATAAGAAAAGTCCTGGAATGTGTGGAAATGGATAAATTGATGAAAGAAATTAAAAATAAAGATGAAACGGAGTATAATTTAGTATGGGAAAAGTGGTATAAATGGTTAGAAGATAGGAACAATAAACAAGAAAATATTTAATAGATGGAAATAAGGAATTAATAGTATGATGGTATAAATATATAGGATGTTTGTAAAATAGTATATAAATATAGTATACAGTATATAACATGTATAGGATAAAGGGAACCATATGTATAGAAATGTTAATATGATGGGGGGGGGAGAAAAATTGTGAATGTATACTGATATGCAAATGTTGTAAAAAGGAAATTCTTTTATTTTTTAAAACTAATAAAAAGATTTTTTTTAAAAAAAGCAGACATCATTGCTGACAATACAGATCCTAGTTTCTCTCCATATTTTTCAAATATCTCCTGGAATATTTCAGATGTCATACCATTTTCTATCATTTTGTCCAATGCTGACCAAAGACAAACCCCTCTCCCTGTTTCTTTTACTTTTATGATTGGAATCTTTAGTCTATTGTCCAATTTCTTAAATCATAAAGTCTCAAATGTCTGTTACAACTTAAAGTAGACTAACAATTTGGTCCACATAAAGGTACTGTTTATACAATTATTTCCAAGAATGTCAGTTACGACTCAGTAGACATAGGACTTAGGAGATGCCAAAATTCTTATTTGTATTTTTCTAAAAAGAAAGATACATTGATGAGTATTGATAAGGAAAACGCACAGTTCTATAATAGTTAAATAGGTTGAATCTAATATTCTCCAGAGTTTAAGCATGGAAAATAGAAATAGTGGAACACTTTTAGCATTCATGGTATTTTTAATTGCATATTTTTAGTAAAGACCCCAAACTGCTTGTGAAAATCTCAAAAGGTGCTTGACATATATTTTAAGTATTATGACCATGGAACATCAAGATGTTTCCCTAAAGCCTAAAGTCATAGTTAATCAATATAAATTAATGTGCTTTAAATGTTCTTTGGCCCTAATTAATTATTTGTTTCAGAGAAGAAAATATCAGATATTGATCCATGGACATTCATTCATATGTTACTTTCATGTGTACTGTTAATTTTAACAACTGTTAGAATGGTAGACTTCTGCATATAATAAGAGAGGAAAGTAAAATTGTCAAAATGGCTTAGCCTTTTCATTTCAATGCTATTCAAGTTTGCAAGAAAATAAGTGCAGCTAAATCAATAGGTAATTGAAAATTTGATGTTAAAAATTTATCATGGAAATAATATATGAACTCCCCATTCTGTTATTGTCCAATAAAATGAATTTAATTAAAGTTTTGCTTCTAAAAACACATTCTGCAATTTCCCTGAAGTTAATTTCTTAATTGTACATTTGTTTTCTGTTTTTCGATGCTGTTTTTAATTGCTGTGAGCCACCCAGAGTCACTTAGGTGAGATGGGTGGATACACAAATTGAATAAGTAGCATAAAATAGCATAAATTAAAATAAAATACCATTCATGTTTTCTCTTCACACTAAATTCAGTGGAACTTTAACTCAGATAAAAGAGCCTAAGATTTTAATTGTACTCTGCAGAATTATTTTAGATTCACAATCTTTCAGTTTCTCCTGCGAGTAAAGAGATTGAAGCATGAAAGTTTGAATTTATTGTATTATAAATGCAGTCTTGGTTTCTTTGTGTACTTTGTTCTAGCTGATTTGATGTGTACTCAGTCTCTCCATTGCTAACTCATCTATGAGATTAAACTCTTACACTCAAGAGAATGATAACAGTAAGATATAGAACATTACCTGGAGAGAATTAGTTCCTTATGTTAGGTGAGTTTTAATCATCACTCTTCGGAGGTTTCTCCAGGGTTTATCCTAAGCTTGTACCCAAAGAATTATAGGAGTAGGTTCTAACACAAAACAAATATATATTTGATTACAGTGTAGTTTAAAAGCTTCCAGATTATCTAAATTACACAAATGTATCCCAGAAGTCTTTATCTGCCAATCATACTTTGGTGAATGAAGAGGCTTATACACTGAATATCTGTACATCTCAAAAATAGAGTGCGTCTTAAATGGTATGTCAACAATTTAAGTTGTGGAAACAATTGCTATGGCTTCCCCATACTCATTTATTTTTTTCCCTTCACAAGCCCTGTGAAGGGCTTTCTTTAGCACTTAAAATCTATGTTATGATAAAACCTATTCAGTTACTAATTCTGCTTGCACATGTCCCAAGTTTCTTTCCCTTATACGCGGCAAGGAAAAATTTAGATCACAGATCATCTATTCAGAAGAAAGCATCACAAATTTGATAAAAGAAAGCATGGCCAATAGCAAAACTATTAAACCCTTGGTAGGAATATGTGCAATATCATCCAATCCTAAAATATTTTATTCTGGCATCTCCAAAGATCAGCATTGACTCAGATAAAATAAATAAGCTAGAGATGATCTGACTAAATTAGACCTAAGCTGGGCAATGCATTGCTTGAGGAAAATCTATTGCTTTAATAAAATTTGACAAAAATAATAACCAGAAATATGTCATTTTTGTTTAAATGCATTTTGGCAAGTACTCAGGCCAAACTTCAAGAGTTATCGCCATAACAACACTACCAAAATTGGGAGAACATAAGTATCAGCACTTTCTTGTGATGGGAGGGGAGGGAAGAGAGAATGTGGGAAAAGATTGTAAGAGATTAAGAGCCAAAGTCAGTTGACTATTTAATTATTTGTTTGTTTATTTGTCTATTTGTTTATCTATCAACATAAACACTTCATGTTGGTCAAAATCAGTAGATTTGCTGCTAAATTTCAGTCACATGATCCAAAAATACTTTGAAGTTACAGAATGAAGATTTGGCAACTGAAATACACACCATTAATGGAATATGTATAACTCACTACTAATCTTGGGTCTGTGTAGTAAATTTTCAAATTTACTCATGTAAAAGTATACATCCCTTCTCATGAAATGAAAAGACTGATCTACATTAACATTCACCTCTATAGAAGTAAAGAAAGTAAAATATATATATATATACGCGCGCGCACACACACAGACAGACAGACAGACAGAATATATCAGACACAGACACACACACACACCCCTAGAGGTGCAACGTTTCGACGAAGTCTCATTCGTCATCTTCAGGCTGATTATCAGGCTTGTGTCTTCAGCCTCCTGCTTCTAGGAGCAATGTGGAGCAACATTGCTCCTAGAAGCAGGAGGCTGAAGACTCAAGCCTGATAATCAGCCTGAAGATGACGAATGAGACTTCGTCGAAACGTTGCAATGACATCTCCAACTTCACGCAGGAGAAAACCCGAATAACCACAGACCTACATACAAATACCCGTGAAAACCTCAAAAAACATATATATATACATATATGTTACATATTTTCACATAAATAAATTTAGCTCTCATCAGCTAGCCATACCCTTATGGGATTCGAACCTGGGCAGCTTGCCTTGTTAGGCAAATGCTTTAACCTCTAAGCCACAGGATTTTCTTCCCTATCAGCTTGTTCCAGGGAAGAGGATATATATGTTTTTTCTGTCGAATCACCTGGTATACCCAAATATGGGAGGGAGCTCCAGCACTGTTCCCTCTAAGGTGCGCGGCCGTGCGGCTGCGCACGTGACAGGGAATCGCCGCGCAGCAGTTTCGAACTGCCGCGCAACAATTTCCCATGTCAGAGGGAACGTTGCTGCGCGGCTGCGCACGTGACAGGGAATCGCCGCGCAGCAGTTTCGAACTGCCGCACAGCGATTTCCCTTGTTAGAGGGAACGTTGAGCTCCAGTATGCTACAGAATATATATATATATTCTGGAGATATATATATGTTTTTTTTTTTCAGCTAGTGTGGCTTGCTGATGAGAGCTAAATAGCTTGAAATAGATCTATACTAGTCTCCCTTTATTTATGTAAAATATAACACACACACACACACACACACACACAATTAACTGTCTGGATGTCCCCTGGATGGGCCGTAAGGCAAAAAGGAAGCAGGATGATATAACACACACACACACACACACACACACACACACACACACACACACACACACACACACACACACACACACACA
>QLTV01001733.1:849395-870301 GCA_003457575.1 Thermophis baileyi | reverse complement strand
TATATATATATATATATTCTATGTGTAACACATTTTTACTGATAAATGTAAGATGTGAATATTTGGTGTTATGAAGTGAAAGGTGGCAGGAAATCCAAAAAGAATGCCATACAATAAAAAAACCCACCCCACAACCCCTATAAATAGTGGAAAAGTTACTGTTGGTGACTTTCAATTTTGTTTGCACCAGACACACTTCCGGTCAATCCATTATATATATATATATATTCTATGTGTAACACATTTTTACTGATAAATGTAAGATGTGAATATTTGGTGTTATGAAGTGAAAGGTGGCAGGAAATCCAAAAAGAATGCCATACAATAAAAAAACCCACCCCACAACCCCTATAAATAGTGGAAAAGTTACTGTTGGTGACTTTCAATTTTGTTTGCACCAGACACACTTCCGGTCAATCCATATGTCCAAAACAGAGCAAGCACACCCACACACCCCACACACAGTTCAACTAACAACAAAAATGGCCTTATGTTTATTTATTATATTAATCATTTAAAAAGTGACAGTAATGGGATAAAAGGCAGGCAAAAGTAGAAAGAAAGAAAATAGTGAACCACAGGCAACCATTAAATTATCTGTATCTATCAAATGACATAAATTTTCCACAACTGCAGAAAAATAAAAATGAGTATTTCATCCCAAAGATGAAATTTTTGGTTATTCCAGCTTTAATCCTTTTATGTACAAAATAGAAATGGAAAATAGGATACTAGGTGATTCCTCCTTTATCCTGTCCCATGTATGAGAATTATGCAGTAAATGCAGATCGTAGAGCAGAGGTCCCCAAACTTGGCAACTTTAAGACTTGTGGACTTCAACTCCCAGAATTCTCCAGCCAGCTATGCTAGAGAGCTATGAATTATTCAGGTAGAAATAGGTGCACATTCCAGAATATGAAAGGAAAATTAAAAATAGTTGCTAACCAAGCAACCTAGAATGATATTTTGTGAGTTTTCTTAGGATGGGAAAGACTTTCCTTGTTCTCATAGTGATTTCTCACATTTCACTTTTTTACCACTTCTAAATATAAATAGAAAAGGAAGAGAGAAACATTACAGGTTTTCTGTACCAAGCTCTTTTTCCCATTCTCAGCTGCCGTTTGTTAAATTTAATTAAAAAGGGACCTTTTTTAGAGTTTGTGCAAGCAAACGTGGAATAAAGCATCCTGAATCATTTCTGTAGAGCTTTTTGGCACGGTACAATTTTAAAATAGCTAAGCAATCTGTAGAGTGTTTAAAGTTAAAAAAAAATGTAATGAAGCTGACAACTTGGACAGCAAACCGAAGGTAAATGCAATTTAAAACAGCAGATTTAATATCCTGGTTTTGGAGAGGGGGGGAATGAGGTTTTAGATTAGAAATGCTTGGCATATCATTAATTAAACTGAAAGGTGCATTCCTGTAGTACTCCAATACCTTATAGAAAACCCACTGAATTTATGTGAGTATAGAAATTGGTAAATGTCTGTAGCAGTGGTTTCTGGCTCATTATTGCTTAGAAGTCCTGAAAGTTCTTGTTTGCTTTGGTTGGAAAGCTTGGTTTCTGTTCAAAAGAACCAAATCAATGCTCCTGTGGTTGCCTATAATACATAATATTCTTATAGCTAATGGGCAACACTTTTTTTTAATAGTCAAGGTTCATGTCTGTTTATAGTTGTTGGCTTTTATTATTATTTTTACTTCAATGGCCAAGGGGAGAGATGATTTGTGTTGTGGCTCGCCAGATTCGGACGATGAGGAGGTTGGGGAGGAACTTGGACCAGTTCTGGAGTCTGGGGAAGGCTCTGATGGATGCTCTGCGACGGATGCAGAGATAGAGCCAGGGCCGTCCGACATTTCCCAGCCACTGGAGAGGCAGCTGCCTTTGGAGGCTGATATGAATGAGGAGGAAGAACAGCTGGGGCCTGTTCCAGATGCACATATGCACAGAGCAGTTAGGAGAGGTGAACAACGGAGGACAAGGAGTCGACTCGGGAAGCAAAGCACACATGGATGCTGAATGGCCCCTCCCTGGCTGGGGAATAAATAGAAGGAAAGGGGAGTGGTTGTCTTAGGAGACAACAGTTCATATTTCTGAAGATTTTGCTCATTGTGTTTCGTGCCACAAAGACTGCCAGAACTTAATTTGCAGCCTTTTGGCTGGGAGCTCACGGCCTTGCAGTTATCGCAAGGAACTTATAAGGTCTGTTACTGCAGTTAACTCCTTGAAGGACTATTGCCTGGACTTTTCGGTGGGTGAATGCAATTAATTCACAAGAGGTAAATAAAGAGGGGTTTTTCGTGACAAGGAGTCTGTTTCTTGCTTCTGCTAAGGCTGGGTCAGAACAATTTTATGGTATCATGCAAGTAGACAACGCTGAGGTGTGTGTGTGTGTGTGTGTGTGTGTGTTACATGCTTACATGTTTTCTTCCTCTTTCTTCTTGTACGAACTGAGTATGAAATTGCGCTAGTGCTGTTTGGCAGTTTTCCCCTTGACTTTTGGCAGTGTTCTGACCTAGGCTTCCTGATAAAATAATACAGCACAAACGGAGTCCCAAAAACCTCTCTTTTTTTAACAGCTGTGAATTAAGTTCATTCCCAGCCATAATAAGTTCCAAACAATGATAACTAGTTCGACAGAAGTCTTTCGGAAGAAGGCAGAGAAGCACGAACCTTTATCTTTCTTGACATGCTGCCAAAGACCTAATTGGCAAGGAACTTTGCAAGGCCAAACAGAAACACGGAGTCAGAACCGAAATGCTGAGAATTGAACAAAGTTGCTTCCTGCAATGAGCACATCCGTTTGCTCCACTTTTACAGCCTATGGGAGGGGCCAATTATCTCCAAGCCTTACTCCCAAGTAGTCCTCCTCTGTAACTGTTCTTGCCTTCTGGCAGCTCTGCGCATGCGCGCATTGGGAACAGGCTCCCCCTGTTCTTCTGCCTCGCTTATGTCAGCCTCTGGAGGCTCTGGAGTCAGCACAGACCTTCCAGATAGCCCGGGCTGGATCCCTGCCTCTGGCACCGAGCCTTCTCCAGACTCCAGGCCTGGCCCATGTTCCTCTCCAGCCTCCTTGCTGTCCGACTCTGCTGCCAGCTCCGCAGGCCGCTGGCGGACCACAACAGGCAGTGCTACCTTCCAGGACTCCAGGAGCTAGACAAAAAATACTGTAGGAGCACATGCATGTTACTAATTATCTAGCTGAACTTTGGTATCCATCAATAAGTATAATATAAACTGTTGCTGGAGGCATTGGGAGCTGTTATTTTCATACAGAAGTGGTCAAGGATCCATAGGACCCAAAATTATGGTGTTTTATTTTTTATTCTTTGGTTGTCTAAGGAGACGGCACATGAGTTTCTCCAAATGAAAGTGTTTGGATGTTGGTGACATCTTCTCTTCCAAACCAATATGAATTTTAATACAATCATTAATCCATATATTGCGTGATAACAGAGATGCCACACAATTTATCTTCACTGGTGATAAGAGATAGCCTAACCAAGCAAGCTCACTTCCAGCTAAACCCTGATCTCCCCGATTCATGAAGACAAATGCCATAATAGCAAGGTTCGGACGTCAAGAGTCATTGTAGCTACAGATAGACAGATTAGGTATTACCATGTGTGTGTGTTACTCTTGTTCTCATGTAATAGAATTGTGGACACACAACCTTGAATTCTGAAATTGTTATTTGTCATATAATGAACTGCAGCATTATGCCTGGTCAGCACTTGGAGATCACAATGTGCAGGGGAATGCAAAGAATTGCAGGAAATAATGTTTTGATTCATTAAGTGCTGCTTCCCCACCTCTTTTAATTAGCCAGGATTACAGCTTAGAGCCAAAGGACAATGTACCGTTTGAAGGCCTTCTTTGGAATGAGACCCCAAGGCAGCATCTTTAACACTTCAGGTCATCAACATTTTTGTGATAATTTATATTTTTAATCAAGTCCTACCATGCTGTTATGTTTTCCTTGGTTGCTAATATTAATTTCTTCCCAAGAGATAGATGCCTTTTAAAGGAGGGGGTAACATGATATTCACATTATATCTAAGCTAAATGAAAGTTTATGAAATTCCTTTGGGATGTTTTCAGATTAAAAATGAAAGACATTTTTTCCCATTACTGCTCTGTTGTTGTAACTATCTTACCTTAAAAAAGAAGTGTGCAGTTTTTTCCCCCCAGGCTTAAATACCATAATTGGTCTTTAGATAATGGGTCATGAGACTCTAAACAAACAAACAAACAAACAAATAAGGAGGCAGCATAACCAAGAGTTAGAACAAAAACTGGATTTAATTCGAATGCCATTTAAATTGTTTAATATAGTTAAAATAGATTAATAATTTTCTCTTCTGGTCCTCCAACTATGGAATAGGGAGATCTGCACGCGAAGACTTTTATTCTGTTTTATTTTGTTTTTAATGCTTTATTTCAGTGTACTTCCTGCTGGCACTATTTTTCAGATTCACAGCCTGTCAATGTCCAGTATGAAATTCTAAAATTGTGCTTACCAACCTACTATTTTTGTCATTCTGGAGATGGTGGCCATGAATCTCTTGGCCAGTTTAGGGACCCAGCAGGCCAGTTTAGGGACCCAACATCCAGTTTAGGGACCCACCAGGCACTGCTTCAGCTGATTGTTCCATTGTGCCATGCTAGTAACATGAAATCATTACAGGTTTATGATAATTGATTCCTGCACTTTTATTTTTCTTAACTAAAAATTTAGTACCTGTTTTTGTGAACTTCGTCAATATCTTAATTGATGAAGCTGCATTGGCTAAGATCCCAGAATGTTACATATATTCTGGCGCACTGGGAGTATTATAAACAGGAGGAGGATTGCTTGCTACATCTTTTTTCCCCCCTTGAAAGGGATTATGAGAAGGAAATGGTCAGGATATACATTAAAGCTGAGAAAAAGAAGTTAAGGAAGAAGAGCCAATTCATCTAAGGTACCACAGGGAGGATGGACCCAGGCACAGACCTAATTGTTAATTCTGCTAAAACAACACCCAATGATGAAGATACTTAGCTGGAGTCTTTATGTTCTACAAGGCACTGAACACTATTTATTCCACCATGATTTTGATTCTGATAGATCCTAGCTGGCCATTATAATTAACACCTATTTATTTTGTATTTTATTATTGCTTTTATTCTGTTCTTTATTGATATTTGTTGTAAATTGCCCAAAAACATATGGATTGGAATCACTGACAAACACCATTTAAAAGACAGTGACTCCATCTCAAAAGCACCTTCAGATAAATTATCTGAAAAGGAATACAATACAAGGTAGTAGGAAGCACATTAAAATAGTGAAAAGCATATAAAATATTCCAAATACATACCACTCTCTGTGTCTCTGGGCTCACAGTCCACGCAGTCCAGGCGGTGCGATGGGATGGCAGGTGGCGGCGGGACGGCAGGCCTGGTGGCGGGGCAGCAGGTGGCGGCGGTAGGGCGGCAGGCCCAGCGGTGGGGTGGCAGGCCCGGTGGTGGTGGGGCAGGCCTGGCAGTGCAACAGGGCAGCAGGTGGCGGCGGTATGGCAGGCGGTGGTGTGGCTCAGTGCAACAGGAAGGCAGGTGGTGGCAGTGCGGCAGGCCCAGCGGTGCGATGGGGCAGCAGGTGGCGGCGGGGCAGCAGGCCGGCGGTGGTACAGCAGGTGGCAGCGGCAGTGCGGCAGGCCGAGCGGTGGGGTGGCAGGCCCGGTGGTGGTGGGGCAGGCCTGGCAGTACAACAGGGCAGGAGGTGGCGGCGGTACGGCAGGCGGTGGTGTGGCAGGCAGCGGTGGTGCCACAGGCCTGGCGGCCGTGCGGCAGGTGGCAGTGCGGCAGGCGATGGTGCGGTGCTGCAGGTGGCGGCAGGGAGTCCTCGGCGAACTGCTCGATGAACAGGGCAGGCAATGGTGGGATCAGCCGATTCGCCTCACTTTAACAAATGGTTTGGCCAAACTGTTTGAATCCCACCTCTTCGATTGGTGGTTGGATCAGCCTCCCAGAATACCGCCAATCAGCTGCCTGTTGCCGTTGCTGCTGCTGCACCAACTCCTTCCCCACTCCCCCAGGTATGGCTAATGCAACATTCGATGTATAAGATGTATAATCTTTTAGGGGGGGGAGTGCATCTTATACTCTGAAAAATACGGTATATATTTTTTCATGTAAATAGTTTATAAATGAATCATTATTTATACATCAAAGTCTAGAAAAATATGTTTTGTTGTTATTCCAAAATTCTGAGATATAGTATGGAATTGTGAGGACAGGAACAAAATAAAATACCCTTGATTATATTTGTAGATGATAGACAATAATGCTGCTAGTAATAAACTATTTTAGTTGTTGAAATTATAACTAATTGGGAATGTATCCTCAAATAATAATAATGAACTTGAATCATGACTATTAATTCAGCATTCTTTGAGGATCTGTGAGCATAAAGCACAAATGCAATTGAACACAAATCTTTGTCATACATAAATGCTGTGGCTTGGCTTTACAGTAAAGTAAAATAAAATGGCTATATTTTACAGTATGTAATAGTAATATTGACTGTGTGATCATCTCATCCTCCACCCCAATTTTGACAGGCACCATCTTTAAATATGCTTATTTTTCTTGTATGTTCATTTTCTGATGCTTCGTGATTCCTTCTTTCTGATTTTCTTAGATTCTTAGATTTTTTATCCATGTACACTATTCAGATGAATTAATGTACTGTGCTCATTGCAATAACCTAATATCATATGTTGGACTAGATAGACTTGGCCTTCTTACTAATCCAGACACTGAATAGTCTTTCACTGTTACATTAAAATTTCTTTTCCTGTGAAAAGATATCTGAAATATGTTATTAAGTAGCTCTGGCTACAAATCTACAGTGAGATTTGCATTATCTCACTACAGAGATCCAAGCTGCATTGATCATCCATGTTGCTACAGCATAATTTCTGTCACTTAGAGAAACTTAACTGGCATTTTACCAGTTGTTCCTTCAACCTTTGTACAAGAATCTTTGACTTTTGTGCTAAGGCCTTTGGCAGGCTTTTCTAACTCCCAAAGAACATCTTCAGCTTATTCAATCAGCAGTTGCTAGGGATTTCTTCTGAGTGATCACATAGCTTTGATCTTAATTTTATGTCACTTGTTTCCTCAGCTTTTTTTTTCTCTGAGTGTAATAATCACACATGTTCACATATAATATGCAGAAGTGCCTGTATGTAACCTATTCATTGCTCAGCAGTGATAGATCTGGTAATAATGTGCTTGCAGTTCTCTCTGTGCTGTACTTTGTAACACCCGGAGTTTAATTGAAAATACACTCTGACCTTGGTTTTCTTCACTGGGCACAGAAAGGACATAATTGCTGCGAAGCTGCTGAGAGACATTATTCCAAAATGTCATATTGCTAATTTTGGCAGTAGAAGTCCCTCCTACTAAAAGAAAAATCCCAAAATCCAAATATAAATATAAATATGCAATGTGTCACTGTTCTGTATTGATAAAACAAGTATTTTGTTTTTTTTTTTTAAAAAACCTTATTTTTCTGTACCACTTCGTTATTTTCAAAATGCCATGGGAGTGTAATCATTTGATTTCTTCTAGTGATCTATTCCTCATTTATTATTACATAAACAGCTTGTAAACTGCAGACCACAAAAATATCTATACTCCATTTTACCTTCCAAAGGTTTCCATAGTTACAAAGGACAAGATTATAATTATCATTTGCTGGACAGAGGATTCTTAACAGCATTTCCACTTTCATACGTAATTGTGATTTTCCTCCCAAATACATTCTGTTGGATAACTGTGATTGTGATGGATATTCTATGCCTCCATAAACATTATATTTCTATAGTCTATAAACACTGTTGTCTGAATATGTAGAATGTTTCTATTACTGGAGGTTTTCTTTAGAGTACCATGATTAGTTTTCTTATTTTGTTTTATTTCCTTCATGTATATTCCTTAAAGTGAATGTTAAGGAGTCTAAACAGTAGAAAGACTTCAGAAGATCAATGCCCTTTCAAGAACTACTGAAATGAGGATTAGATAGGCCAAGGATCAACCATCCATTATTATAATGAAACAGCTGCTTTGTAACTCTCCCTAATCAGTAGAGATTACAAGTTTACAAAACCTGATTTAAAATGCCTTGCAAGTTATTTTCCAAAGATCAAAGTAAGTTAGTTTTGTTGATGACAATGTTTACTCATTTTTTCAGTAGGAGTGAAATCTAAGGAATGTATCCGATAAATTCATAAGTTAATTATTTTTCTAAATAGATTGCTATGTAAACAGTAATATATTTATCCTATTTTTCAAAATACAAGATTTCTGCCACTGATATGAAATTAAACTGCTTGAAGCTTTAAAGGAAAGCCTTTAGCAGATAGTATTTTTGTTTTACTAAACATGTATATTGTATATCTGTGCGCTCTGGGTTATTAATGTGCTTAGAGCTTGCTGTAATTTATAAGACTTCACTTTGGGCTGATTTATAGAAAATTTCATTAATCTCTGCAGCACAGGGACCTTGCAGTGAGCAAGAGATTCAAAATGAATCCAGAGCTGGGTTTAGGTACAACCACAAATGAATCAGCACTCAGAGATTTTGAATGATAATAATAATTTGCAAAGTTGAAAGTTCTTTTTCACTTATTCAAAGATCTGAAAGAAGCAATTTTGGAAGGTAACTCGGAAATTGCCAACCCTTTATTTTTGCATTCGGGACACATTACTAATGACAGTTTCTGTCCTGCAGTGGTCAAAATATGAGGATTGGGGACAATGTGTATGAGGAAATAAAATCACTTGAAGCTTTTTTTATATCTGTTTCCTGAAGTAAGCAAACAATAAGTATTCTGTCAACAAATGTATTCAAAATATAAAAGCTTTTGGACATCCCTTGGCATAAATAATCAAAGACATTTTCCTCCCTGGAGGAAAGATTTGCAAACCTAATACGATTCATAGAAGAATTTTTCCCCATAAAACAATGTGCTTTGGGTAACTTAACCCACCACTCAAAACTTCTGAAGACCACCAGCATGGGGAAGCATGATATACTAAGTTCTTAAATTACATATAAAGGGTGGGTTGCAGAGGTGGGTTCCTCCCGGTTTGGACCGGTTTGCCCGAACCGGTAGTGACCCGTTGGTGACATCACGATGACATCACGGATCCGGTTCGGTCAGTGCCGGTCCGTGGGCGCCGCCATCTTTTTTTGGAATTTTTGGAATTATTTTTTTCTTCTGCGCCTGTGTGCAGAAGCCGAGTTTCTGGCACTGTGCATGCGTCGCCATCTTGTTTTTGGCTTTTTTAAATTATTATTATTATTTTATTTTTTTGTGCGAACACGAAGGAAGCGAACTGGCAGTGGGGTAAGTTAGAACCCACCCCTGGGTAGGAAGGAGAGGGCATGGGACCCAGGGGGCTTCTGCCTGCCAGTGCGCCATGGGCAGTAGGAGATTGCAAGCCGCAAGGGCTTTGGGTGGGACGTGGAAGGCATGCAGCTTCTGGCATTGCAGGGGGGGAGGGGGCGGAAGCCTACCTGATTTCCAGCTCCGTCACATTTCTCCGTCGCATTCCTTGTGCAGGAAACAAAAGGTTGTAGGACTAAAAATAAAGTACAATCAATCAATTTCAACTTCTCGCAAAAGAAAAAAATCCCACAAACTTTTGTTTTCCTGCACACGATAGCAAGAAACGCGACAGAGCTGGAAATCAGGTAGGCAAAGAAATGCTTGGGGGAAGTGAGGGCATCTGGCTGGTGGTGGGTGGGGCAAGCGGTGGCAAACTCTCTTCTCCCTGCTGCATCTCCTTCCCTCGTGTTGTCTGCTCCATTTCCCATTTCTACATTGCAGCGCAGCTGCAGGATCCACTTTGATAGTGAAGGTGGGGGAATAATTTGCCTTGCCAAACTAACCCCGCAGTCTCCCCTACACTGGGATCAGCTTTGATCAGGTCAGTCAATTGGTCAGTAGTTCATTTGGCGGCAAACAAAACAGCCCCGTTGCACCACACCTCCTCCAGCCAGGAAGCGCAAATGGGCTGTCTGTGTGCACACGGGGCGCTTGGAGAGAGAGAGAGTAAGAGAGCTCTCCAACCTGTGTGTGTGTGTGTGTGTGTGTGTGTGTGTGTGTGTGTGTGTCTTTTTCTCTCCCTTCCTCCGGTTTCTTTTCTTTTTTTTTAAACAAAGGAGGTGGGGTTGGGGGGGGGTTGTCCAAGCAGCATTTGAGCAGGCATCTCCGACTCTTAATAAGGGTGACATTTAAAAGCTGGGGGGAGGGGAAGTTGCCTTCTCCCCCAGAAAATGGAAGGGAGGGTAAAGAAGGAAGGAGATGGGAATAAAAAGGAGAGAAGAGGGGAGGAAGGAAGGAAGGAGATGGGAATAAAAAGGAGAGAAGGAGGGAGGAAGGAAGGAAGGAAGGAGATGGGAAGGAGAAGGAGGGAGGCAGGGAAGGAAGGAGGGAGGAAGGAAGGAAGGAAATGGGAATGAGAAGGAGGGAGGCAGGGAAGGAGGGAGGGAGGGAAAGAGGAAGGAAGGAAGGAGAGGCAACTTGGTTGAAGATGCCCCAGTTTAAGCAGTTCTGCATCAAGGAAGGGAGGAGAAGGGAAGGAAGAGGAGAGAAGGAGGAAGGGGGGAGGAAGGAAGGAAGGAGATGGGAATAAAAAGGAGAGAAGGAGGAAGGGTGGAGGAAGGAAGGAAGGAAAGAGATGGGAATAAAAAGGAGAGAAGGAGGAAGGGGGAAGGAGGGAGGAAGGAAGGAAGGAAGGAAGATTATAATGAGAAACAGTGAGGGTCTGAGATAAATCCTGCCTTAGCACTTGGCTACCAGCAGCCCTGCTGCCTTTTGACATGTGGCTTCTTGGGGGTGCATTTTGGAGAAGTGTCAAAATAAATGCTAAAAAGGCAATCAGTTTGGGATTAAATTCCAAATGAAATTGGGTCTTCAGGGTAAGGAGACATGAAGAACTTTCAACAGCTGGTTTCTAAAAATCTTATTAAAAGGAATGTCTAGAGCAGTGATGGCGAACCTTTTAGCCAACGAGTGCCCAAAATGTGTGCACGCGCATGCCCTAACTGAAAGGTGCATGCACACGCGCACCTACGGACATGCACAGACATGCCAAGACCCGAAGACCATCTGGCTGGTGGGAGGCGAGGCATCCTAACACTGGCAGTGTGGCAAGAGATAAGATCTTTTTCTTTCGTGAGCGTGTTGCCTATCACACTCTTGGGCAAAGCATGTGACCCATTTCCTCCTTTCAGTGGTCCATGAAAGTACATCTATAGTATGTAGATAATAAAGTTGAAAAAAAGTGAACAACATTTTTACAGAACTATAGATACGTTGAGGCTGGGTGTGACAAGGAATGGCTGGGAGGGGAGGGGCCAGGCGAGGCACCCCTTGATGTGAGTGACATTGAGTTGGCCACGCCCACCCAGTCACATGACTATGAAGCCACGCCTGCCCAGTCACATGACCATGAAGCCACGCCTACTGTCACATGACCATCCAGCCACACCCACAAAATAAGCCACGCCCACAGAACTGGTAGTAAAAAAGATTAGAACCCACCCCTGGTGGGGTATATATTAAAAGAATGCAGCATAAAAACTGCATTTAAATCTGCTTTTTAATTTTTTTTTTAACTTTTGGTCATTTTGTGGCTTAATGAACTAGAGTTCAAAACATCACCACACATTTAAGAAACATATATACAATACGTCTCTTAATCTCTGTTTCCCAGTATGTATGGTTTTGCATATCCATAATTGCTAAAAAGGTTTCAAACCTAAGCATGCATGGTAAGGGTTTTACATCTGTGTGCATTAAGGCTATTTTTTGTTATTTTTGCATGTGCAAAATGGCAGACAGACTTTGGCATTCTCTTGAGTACACATAAAAAGTACACTTTTCAAGGTCTTATTAGATTGTTTCATCATTTGTGGGTGTTGGGCCTGTATGGACCCACTGCAGTAAGGGCTATTATAAGCTATTTGTTCATGTTTTTCATTTATCTTTCATCCAGATGGTTAAACAAATAAAAACTGGTCTGATATTTTACTTTTGGTGGGTATGGACAACTTGTATGCTAGACTGCTTTATTTGAAATGCTTGCCAAACCCTAGGTGAAAAATATAAATCTCATTTTGACAATTCAGTCATCATTTTATCCTTATCCAAATGTTAATGTTATGGATCTCCATCTTCAGTTTTAGAATTTCTGCTAAGAACTGATGTTAGTTTCCAACTGACCTGTACATCCAATAATTAAAAATCTCTGAAAATAAATTCCAGATAAAGGTTCTGAATGTTCTTCTTTAAATAATGTTATTACAGTAGTGAATTATCCAGTAACATACCGTTGTCTTTAAGTTAATTATAAATGTTTTAATAGCCTTTTAAATGGTGTTCTAATTAGATTTATTGAAATGAATAATTTAATTCTGATAATTTAGCTTAATTTTCAGATTGATTTTATAAGTGAATAATTCAGTCTTTGGCTGGTTACCTTCAGATGTGTTGGACTCTTTTTCTTAATTCCCAGCCAACATAATAGTGGTTGAGAATTGGATCAGCAAAACTTCAGTATATCTGGAATTTCTGCTGAAAACAGTGAATTGGCTTAAAGTAATGTTCATAGTTCTGTAATCTTGGCCAAAACAGTATTTTCAGTAGGCATTTCCCCTAATAGTTAGAATTATATTTCATTATACACTTTATTTTCTTTTACAAAATATTTTTTGCACCCAAAAGAAAAACTTATAATGACTAAGGATAATTTTAATTGTTAACTTATATTAACAATTAATCCCCAAGAAGTTTGTTTCTAGGTAAATATATTTTTAAACAAATGTGTGAATGCATAATTATAAGTATGAAATAAAAATGCAATATTTGATACTAATATTGATGTTTTCTTTTTTCTTTAGACTATTGGAACTCCTGAAGGACCAACTCCAAATAAATTATGAATGTTGAACAAGATGAGCTTACATCCACAGCAGATAATGATAGGTCCTAGGTTTAACAGGGCCCTATTTGACCCCTTGCTTGTGGTGCTACTGGCTCTTCAACTTCTTGTGGTTGCTGGTTTGGTCAGAGCTCAGACTTGCCCTTCTGTCTGTTCCTGTAGCAATCAGTTTAGCAAAGTAATTTGTGTGAGAAAGAATCTGAGAGAGGTCCCTGATGCTATATCTACTAACACTCGGTTATTGAATCTCCATGAGAACCAAATTCAAATAATCAAAGTGAATAGCTTCAAACATCTGAGGCATCTAGAAGTCTTGCAACTGAGCAGGAATCACATTAGAACAATTGAAATTGGGGCCTTCAATGGTCTGGCTAATCTCAATACTCTGGAACTCTTTGACAATCGTCTTAGCACCATTCCTAATGGGGCATTTGTGTACTTGTCAAAATTGAAGGAGCTTTGGTTGAGAAACAACCCCATTGAAAGTATTCCTTCTTATGCTTTTAATAGAATCCCTTCCCTGAGGAGGTTAGATCTGGGGGAATTAAAAAGGCTTTCATATATCTCTGAAGGTGCCTTTGAAGGTCTATCCAATTTGAGGTATTTGAACCTTGCTATGTGCAACCTTCGGGAAATTCCTAACCTCACACCACTTGTAAAACTGGATGAGCTAGATCTTTCTGGGAACCACTTAACTGTTATCAAGCCAGGGTCTTTTCAAGGATTAATGCACCTGCAGAAATTGTGGTTGATCCAATCCCAGATTCAGGTGATTGAAAGGAATGCCTTTGATAACCTTCAGTCACTAGTAGAGATCAATCTGGCCCACAACAATCTAACACTACTGCCTCATGACCTCTTCACACCTCTCCGTCTGGAAAGAATCCACCTTCATCATAACCCTTGGAACTGCAACTGCGACATCCTATGGCTCAGCTGGTGGATTAAAGACAAAGCACCCTCCAACACTGCATGCTGTGCCCGTTGCAACACACCTCCCAGCTTGAAAGGAAGATACATTGGTGAATTGGATCTAAACTACTTCACATGCTATGCTCCTGTGATTGTGGAGCCACCAACAGACCTCAATGTCACTGAAGGCATGGCTGCTGAGCTTAAATGCCGAGCATCAACATCCCTGACCTCTATATCTTGGATTACTCCAAATGGATCTGTTATAACACATGGGGCTTATAGGGTTCGGATTTCTGTGCTCAGTGATGGCACATTAAACTTTACAAGGGTAACCGCGCAAGACACAGGCTTGTATACATGCTTGGTGAGTAACTCTGTGGGGAATACAACAGCTTCTGCAACTCTTAATGTAACCGCCCAGGAGTGTATTACTTATTTTTCAACCATCACAGTAGAAACTGTGGAACCTTCTCAGGATGAGGCACGGACCACAGAACAGGTTTGGCCCACACCAGTTATTGATTGGGACACCACTAATGCGACAACCTCTCTCATACCACAGAGCACAAGGTCAATGGAAAAAGCATTCACAATTCCTGTGACAGATTTAAGCAATGGGATCCCAGGAATAGATGAGGTTATGAAGACTACCAAAATCATAATTGGTTGTTTTGTGGCAATCACTCTTATGGCTGCTGTGATGTTGGTCATTTTTTACAAAATGAGAAAACAACATCACCGGCAAAATCATCATGCTCCAACACGGACTGTAGAAATCATTAATGTGGATGATGAACTTACAGGTGATACACCTATAGAAAGTCATTTGCCCATGCCAGCAATAGAGCATGAGCACTTAAACCACTATAACTCTTATAAATCTCCTTTCAACCACACAACAACAGTTAACACAATAAATTCCATACACAGTTCAGTGCATGAACCATTATTGATCAGAATGAACTCTAAAGACAATGTACAAGAGACTCAGATCTAAACCATTTACAGATTTAAGGGGGAATTTAAAACAAAAAAAAAGACAGTTTATTAAAAAAAATGACACAGATGACTGGGCTAAATCTACTGTTTCAAAAAAAGTGTCTTTACAAAAAAAGAAATTTATTTATTAAAAATTCTATTGTGAGCGAAAGCAGACAAAATTATGTGTATTCCTCAGAACCTCTTTTTGCTGCATTTATTTACCCTACTCTACTGATTTCCCTTTCCTTTCTTCTCTCCCATACCTTCCCTTCTATCCCATTTGCCATATTTTTCATAGAACAACTTGATTCTCTAAAGAACTGGTCTAGGAACTTTTGTAAGAATTCTGTTAATGCTTTGGGAATTTTTATGGTGAATTCTAGTGGTGAGATTCGGTCTATTTTGTCTTTTTTCATTTCATTTTCTTCTCATGCCCTTTTTTGAAATGGTTCAGCGGGGGAATGGATGTTAGCAGTAGATTCATGAGAACAATCAAGGAACAGAAACAAACAAAACAAAATATTTTATTTTTCTTTTATTTTTTTCACATTTCTGTATTTCCTGAAGGGACAATTCTGTGGAAGGGGGGAAAAATCCAAGAAATTAATTTTCATGTGAGCATCTATAAAACCCATGATCTTTTAAACAACTCTAGAACCAGGATTTGTAGTTCAAACACTAAAATAAGATTATAAATAAAATATTGTTGGTTTTTTTCTGTACTCATTTTTAGTGTGATGTTAAAATGTCAAAAGATTGTTCCACATTTTACATTTTTTTCATTCATCATTCCATGGCTTTCCTTCAAAAACAAACAAAATATTATAACAACATTTTGAATTTTAACTGAAAGTAATAATACACTTTTTTTACTTAATAACCAGCATACCATGCCTAAAAGTTAATGATCACAGACAATAATTCAGGAAATTGAATGGGGTTAAATAAATTAAATGAATTTATTGATGAAATGAATGAAAGTTATCTTCACATTTGATCAGAATTTTTCATTAGATAAAATCATTTTGTCCCTGGAATGTTCTAAAAAATTTTCCTCAGAATTTTGGTTGAACAGTTCATTCTTGATTGGACACCAAAGGATTTGCTACCTTGTTAACAAAGGTATTTGTGTGAGAGCATCCATTTTATATTTAAAAGTAAGAAAAGAAAGAAAAAAAGAGAATGAAGCTAGGAAGGGAAGGGAGGGAAGGGAGGAAGGAGGAAGGAAGGAGAAAGAAAGAAAAAGAAAGAAAGAAAGAAAGAAAAGGAAGGAGAAAAAGAAGGAAGGAAAGAAGAAAGAAAGAAAGAAAGATGGGAGGGAGGGAAGCAAGGAAAGGAGGAGGGGAGGAAAAGAGAGAGAGAGAGATTTGAAATGGCATATGCTATCCAAAGTTCTAAAACATTGGTCCAAATAATTTGATCCAACACTTATTTTAACCATGTGTTGGAATGTGGCCTTAATTTGTAAATAAAGGTTATAATTAACCACAAGTATTATTCATCTACTTTTTCTGGCTTTGTTGGTGTCTTCTATAGCAAGCCAAGGACATCAGCAAAGGGTTCAGATTTCACGAGGCTTGTTTGAAAGTATATCATTAACCTTTAGTTCTAGCCAATGTTTTGTTAGTGTTCATATGAAATAAAGTTTTTATTTATTTATTTTGATTGCATGAAAACACAGCTGAAAACATGGATGTGCAACTGAAATATGGTTGAACAAGATAAGCTAACAAATAAAATTGTGACACTGAAAAAATCCAGGAACAGTATTCAACAACAGGAATTACTGAAAAAAACAACAATTCCCTTAATTCTTTTTCCTTTTATCTGACGTAAACCAATGATAAGTATCAGAAATCCAAGTGAGAAGTAGACCTCAATAGGACTTTTCTATGATGAACCGAATTCCTTAATTAAAACAATATGAACTGTGGTTCAAAAGATCCATTGGAATTGTTCTAGTCAGAAGATCTATTCAAGATCATGCCTTTCTTCCTTTTTATGAAGCAGTAATTATTTTTCAGAGTTATGATGCAGAAACTGAAAATCAGAAACCAAGCCAAAACATTTCTTGTAGGTTAGACTTCAGCCTTGACAAAGTTCTGCTTTTTGAGGAAGATGATCATAAGCAGAAAATTGGCATCTGATTAAATACTTGAACAACACTGACCTTTGTTTTCTTTTCTCCCTTTGACAAAAATATTATTTGAAGGAGGGGGAAAATATTGATGTCCATATAACTAATAAATTTAAACTTGTGTTAATAATTAACACAAATATGTTTTAAAAGGCTAATCATGTTTTCTTTTTAAAAATCATATGTTCAAATGTTGAGCTTCATGGCTCTTTTCGTTGGAAAATTGTTGTTGTGGTTGAATTACAGTATAATAACTTCTCTACAATATCCTTAAATAATGCTTTTGACTTGGGTAATGGAAAACAAGAGTATATATTAAAGTTCCTTATAATAACTGTAAATCTCATACCATATAACAATTTGTTCTTTAGCAAAGTTTGGAAACTTACTTGTGAACTTTTCAAATCTTGAATCAAATAAGACGAGCCTTTAAAATGCTGAATGTACCTGAAGCATTTATTGTTTTCCTCCCTATTGCACCCCTAAGAAACTTCCTCTGCAAGTCATCAATTTGTCAACACTTTTCCCTTAAATTTATCGTTTCAGGCAAGAAGAGCAAGTGGAGTGCATGGAATAAAAAGGGGTTTTTTTTTCTGCTTTCTTCCCCCTCGACACCAATATCTTATGTTCTGTTCAGTATTCCTTGCCGTATTGCAAATTTCCCTATATTCTTAGTGAAATTCCATTTCCCTTGCATCTCCAGTTACAATTGTTCTTGAACATTGATTGTGTTCTTTTTTGGGATATTCTTGTGGCCAATTCATGGCATGGGAAATAGTGGTTAAGGCACTGGAATGGAACTGGGGAAAACAATTCAAGTCTGCCTTCAGCTACAAAAGCTTTCTGAGTGACTTTGAGCCAGACACACTTTCTGAGCCCAGTCAACCTCACCGGCTTTTCTGCTGTGAGAACTATGAATGTCACTTTGCACTTCTAAACCAAAGACAGGATAAAAATCAATCAAATCAATTCAACTGGTTTCAAAATAGAATAATTTATCTGGAAAGTAAGCAGCCACAAACCAGGCAGACAAAGAAGCGCATTGACACAGGTAGTGATTTTCTTTTTCTTCGCTCTTGTAATTGAATATGGCCAATAGAATCAAACTAGCCACAAGCACAAAACAAAACAAAACAAAAAACCCTAAGAAACTTTAGTTCTGCAAAGGAATCCAGATTATTTTTGTTTCAACTTGGATTCTGTTGTGAGATTTTCCAAAAAATGAAAGTTAATATCTGTTTGTTTCCTAAATTAACAATTCAATTCGACTTAATAACATAGCTTTGTGACTATTCCAAAAATTTAATTTGCAACATATCAAGGACTGTTTTGCATCCAACAATTGCAACATGGTTCATTCATTTTCATTTTTATACAAACCTAATAGGTCAACCATAAGCCTAACATTATCAAATACTTGATGTCCTTTAATGAAACTGAATTGTCTTGAGTGGCTTATTGAATGTAATGCCTTCTTCAGCTATGTGACAGAAGTAGAGTAGCTGTTAAAAGATTGGCATCAACCTTGGAGAATAACAATTCACACAATCGCTGGGATCCTTTCTTGTTTTACTGTAATATATGCCTCATAGTTTTCTTAGGCTAAGGCCCTATTTTTGAAAGATTTCTTGTGAACATCTAGCAGAATGAGAGGCATGCTTTCCTTATTGCCTTATGCCATTGAGGGAATCCCATATGTCCTGGCGACTGAGGGTTTTTTTTCTTTCCCAGGTTTGTTATTTCAATGGTGTCAAATATTATTTCAAGGTGTAGCTAACTCTTTTGAAAGAACAAGATCTGTGGAAAATTTATTCTATCTGAAAAAGCATTTTTCTCAATGAGTATGCGTACATTCCTGGAATATAAAGTTTTATTATACGCCAGAAACAGAAAGCTAATTTTGTTGTTGTCTCTGTGAATTATTCCTCCAAAATTTCCTATTGTGGTATAATCCTACTTTGATTCAATTGTTTTGGATGTGAAACTAATAATTTACCAGATTGTTTTCCTTGTTCCCAATAGAACTATTTATTATACTTTAATAAGTATTTAGTATTTAAGAGACCTAATTGATCAAGTCCTAATTTAAACAATCTAACGGGGGATGTGCTTCCAAAGTATGCTTTCTACAATGCATATTCAATGCTTTATGTGTGTTTCCAGTATTTTACAATATGAGTCTTTTATTGTTGTCCTTCAAGAGGCGTAATTTAATGTCATATGCTGTACAAATACTTTAAAAATTGGCATTACACCATTCCATCCACATAGCCTAATGATAATGGATTTGTAATCAAACATCTCACTGGAAAAAGACCAAATTCATTAATCTTTTTAATCTTTTGTTTATCTTCTAACCAACCAATTATTTATTGATTCTTTGCCTAGTATATGGACAAAATCCATTGGAAATTTGGCTGAAAGTCCAGGAACATAATTTCTACCTTCAGCTGCAAGACTATATGGTTTCTTAAAATTTCAGTTGAAATAACTCTTTATCCCTTCAAGAAAGTAAATCAAAAATCGTTTCAAGGAATTTCAAAGTTTGGGTTGGTTTCACTGCAATGAAAGCAATATATTCAGCTGCTGGAAGTCAACATTTACAAATAACAACATTCAAAATGTGGCCTTGTTATTTACAACAAATTTTCTGTCTTCACTGATTTTCAGTACTATGGTTCTGATCATGTATTTAGAAATATCTTGCCTCACAGAAATAGGTTTTTATATAAAAGGTGAATGTGTGAAAGCCTTTGTTTAGAAATATGAATCTAACATTCCTTTTTATTGAAAGAAGTGAAGAAGTGAAGATTGGATCTATGCTGAGGCCACATGTAAGGAGAAAATATGAACAATATAAGCTTGATAAAATATCTAGGTAACTAAATATATTTCAGTAAGCAGTAAATTGTGGCAGCCGAATCTAGTAATCCAAATAAGAATGATGATTTCAATGTCAGATCTAAACTTGATTTCAGAATGTTTTATTTCCGGCAGTTTAATTGGAATTTCACACAGGTGCTTTATTTAAGAACAAGTTAAATATAGCAGAACACACCTATTTTTACTTACTTACTTACTTGCTTACTTACTTACTTACTTACTTACTTACTTACTTACTTACTTACTTACTTACTTACTTACTTACTTACTTACTTACTTTACATGCAGAGTCATTTGTCACGACATTCTTTGCCAGAATTGTAAACCTAAAGGTTGGTCATAAATATCACATATGCTTTTATTAAATGGTCATTCATAAGCTCAGACAATAACTGTATTTTGTGGACCCCAGATCTAATCAAAGATGTAAAAAAAAGGTCTCTTGAACCTTATAATCCAGTTACATGTAGTCTTCTTGAGCAGGCAGCTATGGTATATTTTTGAGGTGTGGCTATGAAAATTTAATTTAATTTAATTTAATTTATTTTGTCAATCTCGTATTAGATAATACATATAAGTATATACATAATTTGAATACATGAAATGAATAAAATAAAAGGGAACATTAGGACAGGGATGGTAGGCACGCTGCTGCACTTATGCACGCCCCTTACAGACCTCTTAGGAATGGGGTGAGGTCAAGAGTAGACAGTCTAAGGTTAAAATTTTTGGGGTTTGGGGATGAAACCACAGAGTCGGGTAGTGTATTCCAGGCATTGACCACTCTGTTGCTGAAGTCGTATTTTCTGCAATCGAGTTTGGAGCGGTTTACCTTAAGTTTGTATCTATTGTGAGTTCGTGTATTGTTGAGGTTGAAGCTGAAGTAGTCATTGACAGGTAGAACATTGTAGCAGATAATTTTGTGTGCTACGCTTAGGTCAGACCGAAGGCGGCGTAGTTCTAAATTTTCTATGCCCAAAATTTCAG
>QLTV01001733.1:809828-825710 GCA_003457575.1 Thermophis baileyi | reverse complement strand
GCATGCACAGTGCTGGAAGTCACCTTCTGAGCATGCTCAGAAAAAAAATAAAAATAAAATAAAGCCAAAAAAAGATGGCGACCGCATGCACAGTGCTGGAAGTCACCTTCTGAGCATGCTCAGAAAACAAACAAACAAACAAAAAAACCCGGAAAATTTTTTTAAAAAAAAGATGGCAGCCCCCACGGACCGGCAAAAAAGATGGCGACTGCATGCACAGTGCTGGAAGTCACCTTCTGAGCATGCTCAGAAAAAAAATAAAAATAAAATAAAGCCAAAAAAAGATGGCGACCGCATGCACAGTGCTGGAAGTCACCTTCTGAGCATGCTCAGAAAACAAACAAACAAACAAAAAAACCCGGAAAATTTTTTTAAAAAAAAGATGGCAGCCCCCACGGACCGGCAACCACTGATCCGGTTCGGATGATGTCACTAGCAGGTTGCTACCGGTTCGGGCGAACCGGTCCAAAGCGGTAGGAACCCACCCCTGGATTAAACATCACCAAGCACAGAATTAAACTTCACCAAAAACCAGTTTTAGACCAAAAGTCAGAAAGGGTATGTAAACTCATGTTTGAATGTCAATCTTTCTAGCTAGCCAAGAAGCCTTGCTGAATGTCACTCATCTTGGTTCCTTGTCATGAAAAGCTTCTTTCTGGCAGCTCTGTGCTGGAAGAACTCCAACAGTGGAGTATTTCCTCCCAACAGCAGTGTAAAAAGCTTACAACAACCCTTCCCCTCTAAGAAAGTCAAGCAAAGAAAAAAAAAAAGTACCAGCAAAGGAAAAAAAAAAACCTCCAGAGACAAAAATTCTGAGAGTCTAGGCGTACTGCCAAGAATGTAATGGAGAGGCAGTTTCTGTAAGCAGGGCAATAAAGATTAGGCTATAGAAACAACACCAGAATGTTGTAATTAACCCTGTAAAGTGGAAAAAAACAAAAGGAGATTTCTTCTAACAACTGGTTCTCTGAACTGCTTAGAAAGTTAACAACCGGTTCTAGATAACCTGTTAGAACCGGTAGAATTCCACCTCTGTGTCCGAGGCACAGTGTCTTTTTGCACTTTACTTCCAAGAACTGGTCCTGGTCCTGATCTTGATCTTTTGGCCACTGTACTGATTCTAATACCACCACCATTTCTTTTCTGCTCTCTTTGTTATTGTTGGTTCTGCCTATCTCTTTTCTCTCTAATGTCTCTATTGATAACATCCAGGTATCCAATGATATCTGAGATTGCAAAGACTTTGCAAGAGTCAATAAAATAGCAATAGCAACAGCATTTAGACTTATATACCTCTTCACAGTGCTTTACAGCTCCCTCTAAGCAGTTTACAGAGTCAGTTCATTTTGCCGACTTCAGAAGGATAGAAGGCTGAGTCAACCTTGAGCCTGGTAAGATTTGAACTGCCAAATTGCAGTCAGCTGGCAGTCAGCAGAAGTAGCCTGCAGTACTGCATTCTAACCACTGCACCACCATGGCTCTCTTAACACAGTAGTGTAAAAACTACACTATCAATCTCTGTACTCTGTAAGGCATTTCCCAGGTACCCCGAAAACACTCCATCTGCCCCAACAAATCTAAGAATCTCAAACTCCATACCTACTTCTGTCTGCCGTTTTAGTTCTATGTTGAATGTAGTCATGTTTAAAATCCTTATAAATGCTTACATTAAAATCCTTATAAATGCATCACTATCACCCTTGCGTACACAACCTGAGCTCTGAGTTTCCAGCCTGTTGAATGTGTACATACTAAGATACCTGTTTGGTTGCTGGACAGGAATAGTCCCAGAATGACCTTATTCCTAGAACACAGATGCGCATATGAGGACACTTCCATACAGCCAATGGCCATTTCATTATTATTATTATTTTAGGTTCATTGGTATATTCCTTCATATGATAGATTTCCCTTTGTGCCTGCAATACAATTGAATATGGTGAAAGTTCAACATTAGGTCTTCAGACTTTAGGATGAATTGAGATGCAGATCACAACATCAGAGCTGACCTTATGTAGACTGAATCAAATTGATCTGACCTCATTGCCTTGGGCTTTTCTCTACTGTCTAAATAATATAAATAGGTTGCCATACTGCACACTATTCTGTGATATAACCATCATCTGTCTTCCAGCCTCCTACAGCTCCTTTTTTGTCTGTGGGATTTATAACAGCTTTTCCTGCTTCTTAAAGTATCACAGTAAATTAACAAGAAAGGCCACCCTGTGAAATTTTAGAACAGAGAAAACTGCAAACAAGGAGGAGACAGACAAGAAAGTCAGAACTGTTCTTCATAAAAGTTAAGTAACGAAGTTTCCTTTTTGTCACTTTTAATTGTTGTTTCTTTATTTAACCAATTTATATAGCCTCATTATGCTTGCATATTTTGATTTTCTGATAAGCTTAAATTGGTATTCCTGGACATATTTTAATGAAATTTTATTCTCAAATAAATGTGCATAGGGTTACATTCCTAAATTGAAATTTAAAAATAAATACATTAGAAAGAGAAACAATTCCAATTTCAAAGATTTTTGGGGGGTTCTTTCGTATTATTGTACAAAACACATGTATGCACACATTTGCTATATTTCATGTTTCTGTAAGATCTATAAAGGCTATATGCAGCCTTTATAGATCTTACAGCCGCATTTGATATGGTAAGTACAGATATACTATGGTGTAAACTGACAGTTCTTAAAATTGAACCTAGACTACTAATCCTAATTAAAACCCTATGTACAAATACTTGTTTGAAAGTACGGTATGGGATTAATGGAGCCCTGACTCCATTAACAGGATTCACTGTTTCCTTCATTTTATCTACAAGTACGGGGAATTTCAGTATGTTCTACTGTCCCTAAGATGTAAATTTTGAAATAAGACATAATCAAGTTTAACACTCTAAGATGACTTTTGACTGGTTGATGATTTATGATTTCTTTTATTGTATAAAATAATTTAATTATGCCATATTCTACTTATATATAGATAGATAAAAGAAAAAAAAACCCCATAAAGGAGTGGATTTCATTTATTTAAATTTTTTTGACTGGTTGCTAATGCTCCAAGAAATTAGAAAGACATTTTGTGATGGCATGAATAAACCATTGCTCAGTCTTTGAAAGTATCTGTTGCTTCAAGGCTGGGGAAATATGTGACCTCTGAAATTGTTCAATTTATAACTGCATGACTATGCAGTGATGGAGCAATAATTCCCAACCATTTATCGCTGTTGTTTCTCTTAGGAGATGATTGGAAACTGATATATTTCAACCATGTTATGTCTGGCTTGGCCTCCTTCCTCCTGTGTGATATATAGAATTACAACAGAAATACAGTTCTACTGACCTTCCAGAATTTAGAATTTCCAGCAATCCCCACCAGCATGGCCAGTGCTAAATATTACATTTCAGACATTGAAGAATACTTGCAATTAACCTGTAGACAAGACAATCTGAGCAAACATGAGGTAATGTTTAAGGTTTTGGTATCTCTTTCTATCACTTGGTGATGGTTTTTTTTTTTTTTTGGATTTTCATTGATCAATTCTGGTACTTCTAGACCAGAGGTGGGAAACTATGGCCCTTTATGACTTGTGGACTTCAACTCCCATAATTCCTGAGCCAGCCATGCTGGTTCAGGAATTCTGGGAGTTGAAGTCCAAAAGTCATAAAAGAGTCATGGTTCCCCACCCCTGCTCTAGACAAACTACAAGGACGATATGATGACCATGGAAAAACTAACTTTCAAAATGCTTCAGTGAGATTTGAAATGTTTTTATTTAGATTATAATGTGGATAGACTCAGAGAGAGTAGAAAGGATGATAAATAAACATTACGTTTTTTTATGAACTGAAATCTTTGGTAACATTGACTGCTTAATTTTAGCAATTTGTCCTCTTGTTCCAAAACCCCACAATGATTCACAAGCTGAGATCTCCAAATCTTAGATTATATGTCCTGTTATTCCATAGACAATGGCCATAATAGAATTACAGATAGATTTCTTTAGGTATCCTTTGTAGGTAGCATCCAATGGAAAAACAATACTCATAAATCGTTGCTCAATTTGTATTGACGGTGGATGACCATGTGAGTTCTGCTTTCTCAGTTTTCACACAGTTCCTGGTAGCAACCAATAGCTATTTGTAGGCAGGGAATTGGTATTTGCACTATAAATTGCTATTATCCAGTGGTGGTGGTTGTGCAACATGTAGTTGGGTGAACTACATTGAAACTTTTTGTCCTTGAGAGCTTGCTGGCTGATGTCTCTATGGGTGAATGGGTATATGGGATCTTTTTATAAAGCATTCAGCAAAATAGGATTTTCCAACTTTTGGATATGTGGACTAGAGAGGTTAATATCCGGAAAAATGTTTTTTTTTTTAAACTGGCTTTATTTACAGTTGTTCACACGTGGACGACAAGAAGCTGAAGGTTGCAGTATAGGAATATACTGCAAAATATACTATATCGTCATTTATCAAAAAGCCCAAACATTGGTCTTTGTGATAGTGTGAGAGGACCGTAAAAAGCTTCGTAATGCTTGGAATCTGTAGAAATTTTCTTACTTTTGAGCCAAGTAAAGTTTCTCATGTTTTTACCACATTGGGTTCACATTATTTAGGGCTTTGCTGAGCTTTGAAGTTCAATAATGTGTGTGTGTGTGTGTGTGTGTGTGTGTGTGTGTGTGTGTGAAATGAAACACTTTCAAAACAGACTCTTGGAATAAAGCATCATTTTCTTCAAAGCACTGGTTTACAGAGGTTGTACTACTTGAATCAAGATACTGTACTTATAAGGGAGCAGTGTTCATGCACTGTGCAGGGACAGACATCTCTCCACCAGCCAAAATGGCCTGCTGAATTAAATCAGCCTGCTTATTTCAACCCTTGTTTTTGCTTCCACCATCTGACTGATGAAGTTGTCAATAAGAGAAGACAAAAAAAAAAAAATGTTGGACTTTTGACTCCTGGAAAAATAAGATTTTCAGCATTTGTCAATACCTCTTTGAACATTTGGTCGTTAGATATAAAAAGCCCTCCTCCATATCTTCTGCTTGTCCAGGTGGGTCTGTAATAAACTCCCTTAATGATGCCATATTTGTTTCTTCTCTTTTATTCTTACCCAAACACTCTCAACAGGATGCCCATACTCTGTTTTCTGAATTTCTGTGCAGCACATGGTTTCTTTATATATACAGCGCAGCATTCCCACCCTTTCTGCTAAATCTGTTCCTTCCAAGTAAGTTGTACCCTTACAGGTTCCTTCAGCACCCTGGGATGCATGCCATCTGGACTTGAATTCATTTAAATTAGCTAAGTTTTCTCTTGCCTTCTCCTTCAATTCCTTCTTTTCCCCAGTGGTCAGCCATGGTCAACTAGAGCTTCATTTCCCTTCTGAGGAATATGGTGTCAAAATAAAGATTAGAATTCTACTTCTTGACCATCACCCATTGTTCGTTCACCATATTTTCTTCACAATAGCTTTACAGTCTTTTTGGATTTCTTTTTATTTCTAACATAGCCACATGTCTGTGTTTCATCATGTTTTTCAGGGTTGTTTTTTCAGGGAAAGGGGAAAATTAATTTTGTGTAACTAATATAGGATAATTTTGGATAGCTAATATAGGTTCAAGGGTGTAAGAGCTCCTGGAGACCCTCCCCATTTTTTTAATTACTGTTGTTGTGAAAATAATGTATTTACAATGTGAATAATGCCATTAACTCTAATGGTAGAACTGGAGCATTTACATTAATTTTGAGTTGGCTGTTATTCATGCATGGTTATGAAATGATTCAGATTCAACCCGGGAGAGGTGTTTTTGGGATGTTCAAATCCTGGAACAGACATGGCTGTTTTCACCCCCACCCTCTTCCCTTCTTTGGCAATTTATATGGCAATGGCCATAACATAAACATGTCATTGGGTGAACACTGGGGAGAAGGAAAATGGAGTGAGGATATTGCTCCTCCAGACAGCAGCATTTTGGTTTTACTTCCAGTCAAAAATTAATGGCCATGAAAAACCTACAGGAATAAATTAGCCTTGGTTGTATCTTCAAACATTGTGTTAGCCTAAAATTAAAAGCTAAGTTAAGCTGAATTGTGGAATGGTTAGGGTTAGGCTTCTTTCCTCCACACAATTTCTGTGATTTAATCTACCCTCTCTTAAACTATTTACCTCATGTTGGAAGTACAACACTTCATTTTATTCAGTACCTTTAGGCAATTTCAAACGGTGAGTTTCGCAAGTGTGATTATGGCCATGATTAAATGAAGAAAATATTGATGTGAAAACACTAGAAACAATATCAGTATTATGGATGTTTTGCAGGCATATTAAAAATTACTATTATAGGTAACAAAATAGCCCTGTGAACTAATATGCTCATGGACCACATCTTTAATATCTACTCAGTTGTCTAACCCACTATTTATATTAACTATTTTTTTCTTAAAAACAAACCAAGAAACAAACAAAAACTACATGGGAACTGGAAAATTGGAAAGGAAAATCCCAGTCTTTCATAATATTCTTTTGCAGTTATTTCTTAACTGGCTACAACTGCTGGATCAGCCATTTTAAGAAGAGACAAAGTGCACGCTTGGCAGCCATTTTTTAAAAAAATTACCCATGAAATGGTCTCAAGATGCCAAAAAGGCCGCAGGCACTAGTGGTTACTAGCTTTTGCTATATAGTTCAATTCATATAACATTTCCCTGTGTGCTTTTATTCATAAGGCTCTCTGAGAGAGAGAAAAAGGGCCTGCATATGTAGACTTTTACCTTGCCAGTATGATGGGTGTGGATCGACAGTATTTAGACACGGACACCTAGTTTAATCACATATCTTTAATCTCCTTTTAAAAGGAATAGAAGAGAAGAGAAGAGAAGAGAAGAGAAGAGAAGAGAAATGGATCCTTGTTTTCTAAGAAATAATCCAAGTTAGAATGGCTGATTCAAGGAAAGGAAAGGAGAAAGGAAAGGAAAGGAAAGGAAAGGAAAGGAAAGGAAAGGAAAGGAAAGGAAAGGAAAGGAAAGGAAAGGAAAGGAAAGGAAAGGAAAGCAAAGGAAAGAAGGAAAGATTGCTGATCTAAGGATCTATGTCTGTTCTAAGTACCTGCAATTATACACCTCCAGTAAAAGAAAAAGCTGCGTCACAATTCCCTTGGCAACAGCAGTCATCGTTACAAAACTTGTGCTACCTCATTTTGAGCCACAAGAGTTCTATTCAGCCACATATGAAGGATAAAACAATGGTGTTGGATCGGATGAATGGATGAGACAGACTCAGGCTCAGTGACAGCAACAGCTCTTTATTTCAGATAACTATGTACAATCCAGCAAGCTTCTGTCTGACAGCCAGCCCTTTTATAGGGAGCTGTCAGACTGCTTAGCCAATCGGCTTCAATTAGCTGAATCGGCTTCAAATAGCCGTCGGAATGGAGGACCTGACTGGAGCCTATTGCTCCAGTGTCAGTATGTAACATCCCTCCCCTCTTTAGTTGGGTTGATCCAATTTGTGACATAGTCATGCAGATAGGCGGGGCGTCTAGTGACTCTTTCGGACCTGAAGTCGCGGTCAGGTCAGATGGGCCTGTTTCTTCCCTGGGTTTGACCAATAGAAGCGTCTGGAAGTTTCCCTGGGGTGTGGCTGGAGTTCTGGGAACCGGTTTGCTCGGAACTCACCCCCCTACTCTTGCTTCCCAAGGTAAGTTTCCCGGTTCCTTCGGGCTTGAGCTTTCTGTGTTGGGAGTATGTGATAGTTCCTTTTGAGTAGGCGTTTGGCTTTTTTGTGCAGGAGTTATTTCTGGTTGCTTAAGAGTGGAGTGGCTGAGTCGGCTGCGGAGTTGGTCAATGTGCCTTCTCCAGCTTCTACCGTCCTCGAGCTCCAGTCTGTAGGAGCGAGGGCCGATGATTCCCACAATTTTGGCAGGAACCCAGAGAGCCCCTCCAGCATAGTTGTGGGTGTAGACTTGATCCCCTATGCTGAATGACCACAGTTGACTGGTCGAATCCACTGGGGGCTTGGCAGAGTAGTTTGGGTGTAGTCGGTCTAAGGGGGACCTTAGCCGGCGGCCCATTAGGAGTTTGGAGGGGCTTCTGCCCGTGGTGGCACTTGGCATGATATGTTGTACAAGGAGGATTTTGTCATTACATGTTTGCCAATCACCCGGCCTCATCCTAGATAGGGCTTCTTTGGCAGATCTCACCATTCTCTCTACTTGACCACTGCTGGATGGATGGAATGGTGAGACCAGGGCATGCCTGATTCCCTGCTCTACTAAGAAGGTTTCGAAGTTGGTGGCCATAAATTGGGGCCCGTTGTCTGAAACCAAGACATCGTGGAGAAAAGTCTCCCTAGCACCTTGATGACTGCCTCTGCCGTGGTGGTGGTCATGAGGACTACCTCTAGCCATTTTGAGTAGGTGTCCACAACTATGAGGAATGTTTGCTCATGCATGGGGCCTGCAAAATCAATGTGCACCTTGGACCAGGGTGCTTTGGGCCATTCCCATTCGTGCACGGGCACCTCTGGGGTAGCTGGTTGGGATTCCTGGCACGGTGTGCAGGTTGCCACCCATTCTGTGATTTCCCCATCCATGTTAGGCCACCACACATAACTCCTGGCCAATGCCTTCATCCGGACAATCCCTGGATGCCCCACATGTAAAGCCTCTAATATTGCAACTCACAGTTTAGGTGGAACAATCACCTGGTCCCCCCACAGCAGACATCTCCTTAACACAGACAACTCATTCTGTTTAGTTACATATGATTTAAACTCAGTCCCGAAAGGTCCCCTGGGCCATCCCCTCAACACCCAGTGCAGAACCTGTGCAATGGTTCTGTCCTTAGCTGAGTGATGCGTGACCTCATTCAATGTCACTGGCCCAGTTTCTAGGCAGTCAATGAGCAGGACTGGCATGTCGGGGGTAGGATCGTCCAGGAGTTCAGGCAGGGGGCATTTGCTGAGGGCATCAGCATGGCCCAGAGTCTTTCCATGGCAATGAATGAGTCGGTAGCTGTAGGCGGCTAAAAAAATAGCCCAGCGAGTTATTCTCGGTGATAGGGATGCAGGCGTAGGATGGTCCCCAGCCAAGAGTCCAAGCAAAGGTTTGTGGTCAGTTATAAGGTCAAAATTCTGACTGTACAAGTAGTCATGGAACCTTTTGACCCCTGCCACCACAGCCAGTGCTTCCCTGTCCGACTGGCTATAGTTCCGTTCTGCGGTTGACAGGGTCCTGGAATAATACGCAATTGGTGCTTCAGTTCCATTAGGCAGGCGATGGCTGAGGACTGCCCCGATGCCGAAGGGCGACGCGTCACATGTCAACACCAAAGGGAGAGTCTGGTTGTATTGAACCAGTAGACTGTCCGCTGACAGCAGCTGCCTCAGTTTTGCCACAATTCCACTTTGCTTTCTTCCCAAGGAGCCTATGCAACGGCTCGGCTACAGTCGCCTTCTGTTGTAAGAAAATGCTGTAAAAGTTAAAGAGACCGAGGAACGCCTGCAGCTCTGTCTGGTTTCGGGGTGTGGGGGCGTCCTGGATAGCCTTTATTTTGGAATTTGTGGGGTGAATCCCAGAGCCGTCTATCATGTACCCCAGGAATTCAACCCTAGGCACCCCAATTTGGCACTTTCCCCTTTTCAAATGGAGGCCCTCATCTCTGATTCTACTCAATACAGTTCACAGTCATTGGAATAGCTGTTCTTTATTAGCAGTGGATACCAAAATGTCATCAAAATAAGGGACTACTCCTGGTATCCCTTGCAACAGTCATTCCATGACACTTTGGAATAATCCTGGGGCTATGCTGACCCCGAATTGCAGCCTAGTGCACTTGAATGCACCCCTATGTGTCACTATGGTTTGGGCCTCTGCTGTAGCGCCATCTATAGGTAACTGTTGGTAGGCCTGCACTAAATCTAATTTTGCGAATATTTTTCAGGGCCCAAGGGAATGTAGTAGATGTTGGACGATTGGGACTGGATAGGCACTCTGTTGTAGTGCCTTGTTCAGGGTGTATTTATAGTCCGTGCAGATGCGGACTGACCCATCAGACTTGACTGGGGTCACAATAGGGGTTTCCCACCGGGCATGGTCTACGGGCTCTCGGATTCCCTGGTCAATTAGTTTGTCCAATTCTTGGTCAATTTTGGGCCAGAGGGCAAGAGGGGCCCTCTGGGGCTTTAATCTAATTGGCGCAACATTTGGGTCCAGGCTGAATGATATAGGAGTCCCCACATACCTGCCCAGACTGCCGCTGAAGACATCCTCGAACTTGCGGATCAGTTCCTCGGCGCTGTCATCGATGGCGTTGATGCCGGCTACTCCCATGCCCAGGGTGTTCTGACCCAGCTTCCTGATAAACTCACACAGCACAAGTAGCATCTCACAAACCTCTTTTTTAATGATAACGTCTGCTAATTGTCTTCATTAACAGTTGTTCTGAGTTCAAATAAAGTAAAATAAGTCTTTTCTTTGTAACGTCTGCTAATTATTCTCATTAGCAGACGATGTGAGTCCAAGCAAAATTCAACAAGGCTGACGAAAAGTCTTTCAGGGAACAGCAGATAACACACACGAACCTTGCTATTTGTTGGCAAACTGCCCAAGAACAATGTGCAGGAAAACTTGACGAGGTCAAACAGGAACCAAACAGAGACTTGAGTTGCAAAGACAAGATCTAGAAATGAACTAAGTTGCTTCCTGCAACTTCCTCATTCATGTTCATCACTTCAATAGGCTATGGGAGTGGCCAATTATCCCCAAGCCTTACTCCCAAGTAGTCCTTCTTCTCTGGAACCATTCCTGCCTTTTGGCAGCTCTGCGCATGCGCGCATTGAGAACAGGCTCCTCCTGTTCTTCTTCTTCACTCCTGTCATCCTCTGGAGGTTCTGGAGGCCCTGGCTGAATCCCTGCCTCTGGCACCGAGCCTTCTCCAGACTCCAGGCCTGGCCCAGGTTCCTCCCCAGCCTCCTCGCTGTCCAACTCTGCTGCCAGCTGCACAGACCGCTGGCGAACCACAACACCAGCCTCCTCACTGTCCGGCTCTGCTGCCAGCTGCACAGGCCACTGGTGGACCACAACACAGGGCTTCAAGCCATTCCAAGCTGAGCAGGCTTGGAAGGGAGCCACTAACCACCGTCAGTGTGAGCGGCCCATCAAAATTTTTAAATTTGACACGGAAGGTGCCACAGCCTAATACAGGGATGTGGTTCCCCTGATAATCAACGAGCCATAGTTCTTGGCACTCCAGCTGTTGTTTCTGGATGCCCGGGATGGCCTTCTTCAATGTTGTCCATGAGACGATGGTCAGAGATGACCCGGTGTCGATCTCCATGCTGCATGGTGACCCCTCGATGAGGATGGTGACTCGCAGCTTCTTACTCCTCAGCGTGCTTGACTGCCATATTTTCATTTGGAATGCTTCTGTGGATTTCGCCCTTTCTGATTTCCGTCGAGGTTTCCACGCCTCTCGTCGGGGTGGCTTTGGGAGGCTCAGTTTGTTGAATGCCCTTTCTGTTGGCTGGGACGCTGGAAGATTGGCGTGGCAGACCCGGGTCAAGTGACCCTGCCGGTCGCATCATTGGCAAATCATGTCCTTGAAACGACAGTTTGCGTGCTGGTGGTTTCCCCCACAGCCGGTGCAAGGCTGGAAATGTTCATCCGGTTCATTTGCCGCTTTTTGCCTTTCGAATCAAAGGCGGCAAACTTCCTCCTCACTGTCAGATGAGAGATCTCATTCTGAGCTCTTGCGATGGATGGTGACAGCTTTATGCGCGCTTTTCAGGCTGCTCTGCTTTTTTAGCATTTCAATCGATCGGGTGGACACTTCCGTTGCTCTAGCCTCATCCAGTGCAATCGGTAGTGTGAGATTCATCTTCGCCAACAGCTTCCATTGTAGGTTGACGTCTCGCACCCCGCAGATTATTCTGTCAAGCAGCAACTCGTCCAGGTTTTGGAATTCATAGTATGCTGTGGCCTTGTGAAGCGCAGCAACCTACTCATTGATCGATTCTCCTTCCTGTTGATTTCGTAGATTAAATTCGTGCCGCCGCACGAATTTAGACAGCTTTGGTGCGTAGTGTGTCTTCAGCATGGATTGGAGCACGGTCCAGGTGACTGTCTGGACTGGCGTCGGTTCTGACTGTGCCTTGGCAGTCTCGAAAACCTCAGACCCACAGTAGCTCAGAAATAGAGCTCTCTTCTTGTTGTCTGATAAACCGAGGTCGTTGGCTTCCATGAAGCACTCAAACCTCATCATATAGGAGTCCCAGTGCTCCGTGGCTGGATTGTAGTGACCAGGTGGGGCATGCGTTATCATTTTGGTCGTATGGCAATTCCAAATTCGCCGTTCCCAATGACCGCTTAATGCCCTGCAAGGTCATCCCTGCTGGGATACTGCTGGATTGCGTTTGTCAGCTCTTTTTGCCTAACTGCCTTCCGATCCCACCTTCGTCGCCAGTGTTGGATCAGGTGAACGGATGAGACAGACTCAGGCTCAGTGACAGCAACAGCTCTTTATTTCAGATAACTATGTACAATCCAGTGAGCTTCTGTCTGACAGCCAGCCCTTTTATAGGGAGCTGTCAGACTGCTTAGCCAATCGGCTTCAAGATTTTCCCGCCGGAATGGAGGACCTGACTGGAGCCTGTTGCTCCAGTCTCAGTATGTAACAAATGGGTTCTTTTCTTTAAAAGAAACTGTAAGGAAATTGTTTCTGAAATGTATAGCCCCTTACACTTCACATCATTTGGGAAAAGCCTATCTTAGCATACGAGCTCATTTTTATTAAGAATTTGGAATGAGATGGAAAAATGTATTGCAGACATTTAATACAATATTTATAGCAAGTTCTGTTAAAAACCAAATGTTTCTGCAACAGACAAGAATGTTAAAATAGCAGAAACATCTAACTAGTTTACACTGAAGACAGTCTCCTTTCCCTAGAAAACCAGTTTTTGACAAATTAGGCTTAGATATTGGCTACTTACAAAAGGGACATCCAGAGAATTACTAGTGAAAATTGAAGAGCGAAGACAACATGGGGCAGGTAAGAGTCTTTATTAGGACTTTCCTTGTGGCAAAAAGAGTGACAAAGCAAGCCTTTATGATGTCTGAATGACTGGTGGCCCTATTCTACTGTGAGGAGTATTCATGATATCTGCTGGACAAAGTCATTCAGGTCCATTTGGAGTTCAACTCCAGCTAGGCAGGTCTTTTACAAGTGACTGAGGAACATCTGAGCTTAGCTATCTGCAAAGACTTTGCACTGGTGGATCCCAAGGAAGTGGACAGGGTCCCTATGACTGTGAGTTGAACATACCTGTGTGATGGGCCATTTGATTAAGACCTCCTGGGAATTGGCATATGTTTGACTCCAAGCAGTAATTAATGCCCCTTTACAGGAGGGGGTGTTGCTGCCTATCCTGAAGCAGATAGTAGCATATTCTCTTCTCAGAAGGCTATTCTTGCACTGGACAGTGTTCGATATATTTTTGTCCAATCTTCAACCTTTTTTAGAGAGTGATTGGATCTCAGCCTTCAGAGGGACCTGGATAGATTATTTGGATTCTTTTCAGTCAGGTTTTAGGATCTGCTTTAGCACTGAGACAGTATTTTTCATACTTGTAGATAACCCCTGAGGGTTTGGGATGGGGGACAGTACAATTGTTCTGACCCTCTGGTATTTGTTAATGGCTTTCAATCTAATCATTATATCTTTTTGGACCAAGTTTGGGAGTTAGGACTGGGGGCAGTGTTCTGCAGTGGTTCTCCTCCATCCTCTATGGCCAGTCAGTGTTTGGGGAAAAGAGGTACAGAAATCAGTATGGGTTTCAGAGTACAGAATTAATTAGTAGTCTGTCTGTCTGTCTGTCTGTCTGTCTGTCTGTCCGTCCGTCCGTCCGTCCATCCATCCATCCATCCATCCATCCATCCATCCATCCATCCATCCACCCAGTGCCAGAGAAATCAGGAGACTCAGGCAATTCAAATAAGTATAATGATTTATTGCAAGCTTCAGCTCTCTACAAGAATCTGAACTACTAATTGTCAAGGGAAATTAGCAGGAGATAAGAAAGGCATTCAAGGTAGGCTGGATTTAGCTCTCTTGTGGGCATGCAGGGACTCATGACTTATGATGCGTTTGACCCCTTCTTCGAGCTCAACCTGGTCATCTCCTACCATCCATCCCTGGACCAGCAAATAGTGCCATTCAAGTGCCTGGAAGTTGTAAGAGTCTGAATGTGGAAGAACTGGCTCTAACTCAGTCATAGCAAGGCAGAGTAGCTTTTGGGGTTTGTGGCCCCCCACCCAGTTCCAGAAGTCAAAGAAGCCATATTTGACTTCTGATGAGGTAGCACTCTTCCAGATGCAGCTGAAACACAATCTGAGGAACCTCTTGGACTTATGGCTTGTTTTCAAGTAACACATCCCAGCCATGCATAGAGGGGCATAGATCCATCTCGTGTGCCAGTTGCAACTATTCCTGGGCTGAGAGGACTTGCCCATGGTCACTCATGCCTTGGTCACTTTATGGTCAAATTACTACAATGTGCTGTAAATGAGGCTGCCCTCGAAGACCATTGGTCCAAACACATAGGCACACATAGCCTTGGTTTTCCCATATTATTGCAGTGAGTTGCACTGGTTTACAATTTCTTTCTAAGTGCAATTTAATATGCCAGTAATTACCCTACAAAATCAGGGAAGTTAAGAATAGATTTTTACTCACTTTGATAAAACCTTAGCCCTGACATTCTAGAACTCTGTGGTGGAATAGACATGGCAGCTACATTTTAAACAGAGGAAAAATAAGGAGTCTAATTTAAAAGGCTTTGGTCAGTTATTTTGCATCAAGTCTTTTGATGACGTTTGTTCAATTAAGTACAGTAATAGAAAGATGTCATCAGTTCAGTGTGACCCTTACAATCAAATATCCTTCAATCACCTTGGTAACAGACTTTAGGTGTGTGATGAGATCATAGAAAAGAGCTTTTCAAGTGATGCTTGATTTGTACAACCAGAAAGCCATCCAAAAAGGCTGAAGATAGGTAGAAGAGGATCTCAATCAAATTGCCTTTACAAAGATACATTTGGAGCATAAGGAAGTAGTACAGTCAAAAAGAAAAGGAAAAAATAAATAAACATGAGATGTTAGTCATGGTGAACTAAAACTAAAAAAAATACTTCAGGCCAGTGGTGAAATCCAATTTTTTTTACTACCGGTTCTGTGGGCGTGGCTTGGTGGGTGTGGCAGGGGAAGGATACTGCAAAATCTCCATTCCCACCCCACTCCTGGGGGAAGGATATTGCAAAATCTCCATTCCCACCCCACTCTGGGGCAGCCAGAGGTGGTATTTGCTGGTTCTCCAAACTACTCAAAATTTCCGCTACCGGTTCTCCGAACTACTCAAAATTTCTGCTACCAGTTCTCCAGAACCTGTCAGAACCTGCTGGATTTCACCCCTGCTTCAGGCCTGAGAAGCACTAAGATTGCTGTCACCATAAGGAAAATAGCCTCCCAGAGGTTGGAGTTTTGAGACTAGTATATTAACTGTTCCTCCTTCTTCATAGAGTATCTTCTTAAGGACTTGGAATATGTCCTGTTCAATTCTACAGTGAATATGGAACCTACAGACCTGAGCCTGTCTGTACAGGATTACTTTAGTGAAATAATAGTTTTCTGTTCTTTAATCAATTTTATAGCCACCCATCTCAACCAATGACTCTATCTAGAAAACAATATCAAAACAAAAACCAGTACAACAAATACTAAATTTAATCCTACTCTCCCAAAATTACTAAAAAGATACAACGGAGAGGAGGGAATGATATAGGCATGAGGGAGGGAGGGAGGGAGGGAG